>JANRFK010006693.1:68178380-68196849 GCA_030068395.1 Apalone spinifera
GGCTAGATGGACCTTTGGTCTGACCCGGTACAGCCGTTCTTATGTTCTTATGAAGATGAGAGCACGAAGACTGAAAATATTAACAATTATCTTTGCATATTTTCCCTGTGAGAGGTTACTTAATAGAGGAGGTAGTTGTAGACAATAATAATAATTCTCAATCATCTGTACTAATTAAACAAATAAGCCACCTAATAGTGCTGTGCCTCAGTTTCCCTATCTGTAAATAGGAATAATGATTATTTTCCTGGTATCTATGGTGAAAATTAACACTTTAATGGCAAAAGCACTTATTGTATAGCACCTTTCCTCTGAAAATCATAAACTATAATGTGAATGAGTGTATATATTCCCACTTTACATAGGGGGAAATGGAGGCACAATACAGTAATTCCTCATTTAACACGTGCCTGCTTAACACATTTTCCTGATAGCACGATTTTTTTCTTTATGGAACATTTTCTGAATTACACGACCATCCCCGGAATAACACGATTTCCCCAGCCAGCCCATTGCCAGCGGCTGCGTGCAGCTTCCCCCGCCTCCCGCCATTCCCTGTTGACTCCCCCTCGCCGGACCAGTGCGGGTCCTGGCAGACCCGTTATAGGGGCATACTCCCAACCCAATCCCCTCCCCTCTCCTCCCCTTTCCTTCTCCAGAGCCAAACACCTCCCCTCCCTGCTGTAACCCAGTCCCCTTGTTCCCCCAACCTTATGTCCCGGTCCTAACAGACACCAAACGCTTGAAACGCAACCCCCACCTTTTCCATTATTTTCAACGGGAAAATTGCCCCCACAGAACATGTTTTCATTTAACACAATAATTTTCTGAAACATATCTATAGTGTTAAATGAGGAATTACTGTGTTTGCAATTATGCCGTTATCATTCAGCTAGTCAGAGACAAACAAACTCAGGATAGAACTCTGGTATTCCAATTCCTAGTCTATGTTGTAACCATCTGACCATGCTGCCTGCATGTTGAAGTTCTAAAATACTGTATTAAAGAGCACACTTGAGGCAAAGTATGGATCACCGTGGCTGACACGCTATGATGTTCTTTAATTATCTGCTGTATTGCCATGATCTTGAGGCCATATAGAGCCCCATTAATTGTTGGTAGCTGCTCTACATATCCCAAATAGCCTACAGTGGACATATCTCTAATTAATCCCAGGGAGAAACACTCATCTGTGTTAGCAAACTAGGTCTTTGACTTCCAAAGTGCCTGCTGTACTACAAAGCCACAAGCCATTGAGTAAAATCTACACCACTTGCATATCAGTTTTATCAGAGTGAAGAGGAGCAAATACTTTCACTCTCCCATCAAGAGAAAATTACTTACTTTGTAATGAGATTTACAGTAGTTCTTAATCTGTTAGAAATGCTGTAGTTTAAATGCTTAAAAAATCAATTCAGTGTTATGTGAGTACTTGCCTTAATTACATACTGCAGGGACCAGTTCTGTGGTTGAGTGGAGAGCTCCACTTGTCGTTTTCCCTTAGGAGACTGCCATTTATGATACAGAATTAAAAATTCGATTAAAGCGAATGTTAAAATGTACATAATACACAGGTTGAGAAAAGAGTGTCTGTGCATCTGGGTATAGTGCTTAGATTATCCACAAATATGTTTGTTTTAAAAGTCATAGGATACACATAGTACATAATCAGCAAGAACCCAAATGTAAGTGAATAAATTTAACAGTGCAATTTAGATAGTAGCATCCAATTATTTGGGTATATTACTCATGAAAAGTTACAGAGAGTTGGTTGTGGAAGCAGATATATCAGTGAGTGAAGCTGACCCTCCGTAATTGAGAATTTCAGGTAGGCTGTCCATTAGAAAATACGGTCCATCAGCAAAGTAGTTGAGTTGCTTTCCTGAATGCACTTGTCATCGGCACTCCAGCTCATCCTTCCTTATATTGCCGATGTCCAGTGATGTATCCTAGATAGATGTCCCCTGACCACCTGATGGCATCTGACACCATAAGTTGCTGCATCGGCCAAGCGTAGCACTGACCAATTCTCCATTCTCAACACTTGCTCGTTACTGGGAAACCATGCACCACGGCATCCAACGATCAATGTCTGTGTTTGAACCTCGTAGCCCCTCGCTCTCAAGCAGGGATATAACAGGATAACTGTTTACACAGTTAATCAATAAGCCAGGGCTTATTGGTTGCCGTGAATGGTTACATGCAGACATTCCCCCCCTCCCGCCACTCCTGGGGAGCAGGCTGCACCTTGTGTTGCTGGCTCTGACACAGCAGGACACAGTTGATTAGATCTGATGGATGAACGTCCATTCAGCAAATCAGGTGAAGCAGCCCCACCTGGAGAGGAAGCGGTTGCTGGGGGTCCCACTTGTCTGTCACCTCAAAGGCCTTGCCTTGGTTCTGTTTCCATTTGTTTTCCATGTGCTGGCAGCGGGTGGCATCCTTCAGGGTCCTCTCCAGCATGGTCTGGCTCTTGGAGTGAAGATGGTGTGCTCTGTGTTCTTCACCAGTAGCGATGGACTCCCAGCTCCTGGTGTTCTTCACACTGTGTACCGGGGCAACTGATGTGCTTCTCCAGTCATCATGTAACGTTGCGGGCACGAGTCCAAAATGAAACAAAGTCTCCCCCTCTTCCAAATTCAGCGTCCAGGAACCCCTCAGTTAGGTGGCGACGTCTTGGTTGGAGGGGGTCCTTGTCATTTGCTTCTTGACAACATCCTGCTTCGCATTGTCTCTGTGTTCCTCACCATAGCATCTGGGCACGTCGGAAGGCATGAGTGACCACTGCAGTGTCACATAGATCACCCTGTATGACGGACATTAGCATTGTCCTGCCAGTGCAAGATTTCCTATGCAGGCCCTCTATGAAGAAACCTCCATCTCTTCACTAGCTGTCTAATCGTCTTGTCTGCCTTGTTAAGAGGCGCCTTCCTCATGGCAGACCCCCCTCAGGATGAATGAGATACAGGCATCAGGAATGGGGTTTTCTTAGCTTTCTGAGAGGCCTTTTCTTGAACTCGGTTCCCTTGAGCAGAATAATCCCTTTCCATGGAAGGAGGATCAAGCCTTTGCACTGACTTAAATGGGGCAGGAGCTTGGGACTCGGGTTTTGTGGGACAGTCTAATGCTGTCGTGCTCCGCAGTGCTGCTTGCCTAGGAACAGAGGACTCTGTGCTTCCAAAAATTTGTGCCCAGTGTGTGTTTACCGCAGTGCCTCCCAAAGGTTCTTCCATCTGTGTTCACACGGAGATTAATAACAAATTGCTTGGCTTCTAACCTGCAGCAAGCGAGCTTGGAAGCCTGCCCACAGTCTTCTTCCTTACCACCTGCTGTGGATTATTCTGTTCATGCCTGCTCTTGTGCTCCCATGCAATCTACACTGATGGCGACACGTGAGTGGAAATTATCATGCTCCACCCGCAGTTTGAGATGTCTGAGGAGTGGTGCTCTCAGTAGGTGTCTGGTGGGGGTCCGTCCAGGGGAAATGACCTCTTTTTCTCAAAGCAGGACTGCCAGAGCACTCCGGCACCAAGTGCCAGCTTTGCAGAAGTGTGAGGGCTGCGTCTGCTCTGTGCAGCTTTTAAAACGAATGAAATCCGTGCTCCTCTGCTCGTGTCTGCGTCGTATGGATCCTTTTTCAAATGGGCAGAAACTGGCAGTTGTTTGGGTTCGCTAGCTAGCCGCCCCACGATCCCAGGCGTTCCCAGCGAAGAGTAACAGGCTTGGGCTCCAACTTGTTAGTTTCAGCCATGGCCATGAAGTGCCACCACATCTCTGAGTTGACCGCTGAACTGGAGGCTGGCACTGTGCTGTACTCTGGGCACCCTCCTCCTAAAGTGTCACTTTTCTGGAAGTGAGAGAGGGTGTCGTTGCTTCCCTGGCAGGCTGAGCATGCCTCAGGATTGGCAAAACACCGGCCAGATGTATGGTGGGGAGACAGCTGATTTGTGGTGCAGGGTGATTATAGCTGGGGTGTGTGTGTGGGGTGTGTGTGGGGGGAGGGGGCTGTGGGGGTGTGTGAGGTCAGAATAGATGCCAGTGATCAGCTGATCTGATCTCCTGTATAACCTAGGACTTCCTGAACTAATTCCTGTTTGGCCTAGAGCAAGTCTTTTAGAAGAACCTCCAATCTCGATTTAAAATTTCCCTGTGATGGAGACTGTAGGTAATTTTGGTAAGTTTTTCCTGTAGTTAGTTGCCCTGTTAAAAATGTGCACCTTATTCCTAATCTGAATGTGTCTATCTTCCAACCAGTGGATTTTATTATAATTTGGCTAGATTGCAGAGCACTCTATCAAATTTCTGTTCCCTGTGTAAGATCAAATCACCTTTAATTCTTCCATTTGATAAGCTAAATAGACCTCAGGAGCCCAATCTATCAGTATAATACACATTTTCCAATTGTTTAATCACTCTTGTGGCTCTGTGAGTGAGAAGCATACAAAACCCTTTCGTTCATGTATTACCAATCAGAAAATAACCAAAACACAAAAAAAATCCTATCATCCCAACCCAAATCCCCCAAACTTGTGCCTTGTATTTATGGGAGGGGCATTTTAGACTACACAGCTGAATCTAAAAATGTTCACCTTTTTTCCAGCATTTGTTTGAACAAAACTATGTCTCCACACTTAAATGACTGTAAATTATGACAATGTCTTTAATTTTCTGTTCATGGACTGCTTCATCCATTTGTTGGGATTTTAATTTCTCAGTCAGGCAAGATCTTCTAATCCTTTCAGTGTTCAAACTAGAACGGCTACGTCTACACTGGCATAATCTTGCACAAAAACTCTTTTGCGGAAGAGTTCTTGTGCAAAAACTCTTCCAGAAGAGAGCGTCTACACTGGCTCTTGCTTTTGCACAAGAGCATCCATGCCAGTGTAGATGCTCTCTTGCGCAAGAAAGCTCTGATGGCCATTTTAACCTTAGGGCTTTCTTGCGCAAGTAATTCATGTTGCTTGTCTACACTGGCCTCTTGCACAAGAACAGTTGCACAAGAGGGCTTATTCCTGAGTGGGAGCATCAGGCACAAGAAGCCCTGATTTCATACATTAGAACGTCAATGTTCTTGCACAAGAACACGCGGCCAGTGTAGACAGGCAACAAGTTTTTGCACAAAAGCATTCGCTTTTGTGCAAGATCTCGCCAGTGTAGACACAGCCGATGTGTATTGCTCCACTTCAGTGTCTGCCAGTGCTAGCTCTCAATCTGTCTCTTCATTTCCTAGCCTCAGTCTAGTCTGTGAATCACATGGGTCCTATGGAGGCAGGATGTATGAATGGAACATCCATAAGGATGCAGGCCACACTAGGGATGTAAATGGTTAACCAATCAGCCTCCGGTAGGGGCTGGAGCAGCTCCCCACCCAATCTAAGCAGGGGGCTACTCCAGCCCCACAGGCCCATCATAGGCGGGGGCGCTGCTCTGGCTGGGTGGCCAGAGCAGCTCCTGTCCATGGTGGGCTCTCCCCCAACAGGTTACACACTGGCTCCCCAAGAGCAGGGCTGGGGGAGGGGGAGCTAGCTGCACAGCCCACAGCGAAGCCTCCCCCGGAGCAGGGTTGACAGGGGCTGGCGGCCCCACTCACGGAGAAGCTTTGACGTGGGCTCTGCAGTATAAAGGTTATTTAAGTTTTATACTGCAAAGCCGCAGCACATATATCCATGTACCTGCTAGGATTTGTAGTGGTTACATGGCTACATTTTTAAACAATTTTTTGCATCCCTAGTCCACACTGCTCACATGCTGAGGGCCTGTTCCTGTGTCCTTTACTCAGGCAAAACCCCCATCAAAGTCAGTGGCATTTTATAATATAAATAGTGGCTTTGCTTGAGTAAAGAATCAGAGCCTGAGTTTCTGATGTGGATTGGTAGTAAAACTTTTTCTACGCAACCAAAATACTTCACTATAAGTTTTCATATAAGTTTTCATAGTGTCGATTTCCCCCTCCCTCCATCAACATAACTCACAATTTAAAAAAATCCTACGTTCATTACTACCAGAAATGCAAATGATCAAATTGGAGGGATTTTAGAAATCATATTAACTTTTCACCATGTAGCACATCTTTTATTTGCTATTTGCATTAACCTGGTTTTGCACAATAAATCTACAGCTTAGATTAAGGTAATTTGCACCATATTTTCACTGCTGCATTTTCCAGACTGGATCCTAAATTAGCCAATTTAATGTGGCTTCATGTGGGGGGAGGGATAGCTCAGTGGTTTGAGTATTGGCCTGCTAAACCCAGCGTTGTGCATTCAGTCCTTGAGGGGGCCATATATATTTATATTATAATGTGTTTATTGTCAGTTTCACATTTTAGTTCCACTACCAGTGCTGCTGTTTGTTTGTTTTTGCTGGCATTCCAAAGGAACCTTAAAATCTCCCAACAAACCCTGCTTATTTAATGTATTCCTACTAAACACCCACTCCAAACCTTTTGTTTCCTTTATAGTTCAGCCCAGCGTGTGTTTTTAATACTGGTATTGGTGTAACTAAATCAATTTAAAGTCAATACATGTAGATTCATGTCAGTTTAAACTTCATTTAATCCAATTTTGCTTAACATAGTAAAGCTATGTCTACACAGCTGTGTTATTTCGGAATAACGTAGTGTGTGTCTACACAGCAAGTCTGTTATTTTGACATAAATTCGAAATAACGGGCTTCTTGTTCGACTCCTGTAACCCTCTCATTGTCTGAGGAGTAAGAGCACTCTTCCCCCGACTTCCCTATCTCGAAATAACTGCTTTGTAGACTGCTCCAAAAGTCGAAATAAGCTATTTTGACGTAAGCTATGCAATTAGCATAGCTCAAGTTGTGTAGCTTATTTTGAGTTTAGACATGTGTGTAGACATGTCCTGCTGTGTAGACATGTCCTAAGTGAGTTAGAAGAGCCTCTTTAAAAATCTGCAGGAAATCTCTTATACGTGGGGTTAAAGGTGATGCTCTGTTGGTTGCTTATTTGCCCTCTCTCTCTCTCCCTCTCATTTCAGGTTGGAAATGGAGGATGTGCGTTGGATGCAGTGACTAGGATACTTTCACAAGCCAGAGCATCCCTGCTAATCATTGCCTGCTGAATAGCTCAGAGGCGCAGGAGTGGGTAGATCTTTTAACACCTTCTCAGAGATGCCTGACGAGATGCTTCAGAGTAGCAGTGGGATGGAGGAAGCCGTGCAGAAGGAGACAAATCGTGGAACACCCAGCCCTCACCGAGGCTCCCTGCGGAGAGCCATGGCTACGGTAGTGGCCTTTGATGGAGAAGCCACTATGGACAGAAGGAAAAAGAAAAAAAAGGAGTCCCGTCCAGAGTCTATTATAGTTTATCGGTCGGAGAATGAAAATAAGGTGGAGGAGGAGCAGGCGGATGAGGAAGGTGGGGAAAGAAGTTCAGAAGAAGGCTCCAAGTTCTTGGGAAATTCCATGGCAGATGGTACGTATCACCAGAAACTGCAGCTGGCACCCGGATTTCACTAGCCATTGAACCACTGACCAGTAAAATACATTGATCAGTGGGGGAAAAAGGGGCTCCAGCTCTTGCCTGTATTTTTTTTTTTTTTAAGTTTGGGGATAAAGCTTCTGGAGGTCTCTCCTCCTCTCCTTTGGGGCTGCCCCTCCCTTGCTCTGACCCTTCCTGGGACTTGAGGGTTCAAGTAACATTCATTAGGCTAGATGCTGTGAGTTGTTATTTGGCCTTCCCTAGCTTTGCTTTTTTGAAAATTCAGCATTTTCAATTTACAAATCTAGGTTCATGTGTTTGTTTTTAAATTGAATCAGGATGGGTGGGCTGGTTTGGGAGCACAAGAGGAGAAGTTTAGGGTCATCTTTCCAGCTCCACTACTGACTTTTGGTATGACTTTGGGCAACACACTTTGTGAGGCTGCAAGACATTAATGTTTGAAAGTGTGTTGAGATCCCAGATAAAAGGCAACCAGGAGTTATTTTTCGGCCAGTTACTTATTTGTTAGAATATGCTTCCCGTTGGTTCCCCTCTTTTAATTTTTTTTTAAACGTAGCCGCTAATTTAGGGCCTGATGCAGAGATATGTTGCAATCCTATTGCTTCAGCATGGACAGATGGCTCCCACCTGCCTCTTCATAAGTCTAGAGAATGAACCCACTACCCTTCTTCTTCTCTGCTGGCTTTCTGTTCACTTCATGAGCTGCTTTGGGCTGCCTGGACTTGTTTGAAAAACTCTCTGTGGACTTGTTGCAGCCAAAGTAACAGACCTTGGGCCAAATTCAGAGCTGATGTGTAAGGGAGTATAATTGGGACCCCTGTAACTAATGTGTAAGGGGCTCTGAGTTGGTGTAACTTAGAAGGTGTAAGTACAGAGCCTGCTTTATCTTATATTAGTTGCTTTTCTTGCTACATTGTATCCCTTGTCATGCAGATTATGCAAATTTAGACTTTCCCTCCCCCACCTCTGAATTTGGCCCCCGGAGCATATGGTGCTAGTTATAACACAAATGTTCAGGGAGTCAGAAGACAGAGTAAGTTGCACCATTTTAGAGTCTCCTCTGAATCTGGCCCTTTGCCTCTTTCCCCTGTCATCTCCCCTTTCTTCCTATTGCATCTGCCTCCCATCTTTCCTTTTGCACCACCTCCCACGTGAGCCTTCTCCACTCCTCAGCCAGCATCCATGTAGATTTGCACCTTTTTTCCCTCTGTGATCTCCTGCCTGCATCCTTCACTTCTCATACCCTGCCTTTTTAAAGTTATTACTATTATTTTGACTCTAACTGTATTGTCTTAATTCTAATTCTTTACAATGTGCATGAAACGTGCTTTAAAACAAATAGGTTGAATGTTGATGACCTTTATCTCCCTTTGAAGGTGTCTGGAGCATGCCCTTAGACAGCCGATATGTTACTTTAACCGGAACTATCACCAGGGGGAAGAAGAAGGGTCAAATGGTGGACATCCATGTTACGCTAACAGACAAAGAGCTGCAGGAGCTAGCGAAGTCAAAGGAGCCTCCAAAAGAGGAGACACCGGAAGGGAAAAAGACTTGTGACGTTGGATTGGACAGGGGCCCGCACGTCCTGCTCTGGAGCATCATCTGCCTTCCTGTCATCTTTGTCATGTCCTTTGTAGTTTCCTTTTACTACGGGACTATCACTTGGTACAACATCTTCTTGGTGTACAATGAAGAGAGGACCTTCTGGCACAAGATCACCTTTTGTCCCTTGCTGATTATCTTCTACCCAATCATAATCATGGTCATGGCTTTCTTCCTAGGCTTGTATACGGCAGTTACCCAGATCATGTGGTCCTTCAGCAGCTGGTGGCGTGCTGTGAGAGATATGGAGAAAGGGTTCTGTGGTTGGCTGTGTAGCAAGCTGGGCCTAGAAGACTGTTCTCCATACAGCATTGTTGAGCTGCTAGATTCTGACAATATCTCAGGTAGTCTCTCTGGCAAAGGTTCGGCACAGGGCGTTGAGACTTCAGCAGTGTGAGGTTTTGTCCCATCTGACTCCGACTTTCTGTTTCGCATGGCTCATGAATGGTTCACCAAACTAGCCTGACTTTTTTTATATTTGAGCGCACACGCAAAGAATGAAAGCTTGGGAGTTGTGGAGGGAAATGTTAAATATGCATAGCGCACCAATGTGCCAGATGAGAGTCTGGCATTTGTTGTCAAGTGAGCATGCATGGTTATGTCACAGGGCTGCTCAGTTGATCTGTTTAATATTTGGTTTTAGCATCCCACAACTGTGTGTAATTGTGAGATGATCCAAGTGTGGTAAGGTTGGAAGTTGTATAGGGATGTTGGGGTGAGCAGGGAAATGTAGCAAACATAGTTTTAACCTGAAGGTGGAAAGGATGGAACATATGATGAATATAGATCTAGCTAAAGGAGTCTGCTATCTGGTTAATCCCTATACCCAACATCTGCTGAATTTCAGAAATTCAGTGCTTGTGGTGCTAGAGGCCAGATTGCAAAATGCATGAGGTTACTAAAGTTGTCTTAGAAACTGACACATTGGTTCACTAGTTCACACGAATGCAACAAACCTTGCAAGTAGTCTGGCTGCTGCAGATGAGAATGTACAGCGGTTTGCAAGACACCCTCTGTACTGAATATCTATTGACGTGCAAGCAAAAACTCAGGGTGTGCCAAAAACTTCCTCCTTTCTTAATCCTAATTATATAGCAGTGTAAGAAACAAACGTCTCTGCTGGACAAGAGCCAGTAGTCTGTACTTGTGAAGGCTGTCTGTGTTTGAGTGGAGCAGTAGCATATGGATTCAGAGCTGCACAGATGATGTGGATGAAGGCAAAGACTTTTTACATGGGTATAAGGCAACAGAATGGTCTGTCTTGCTGTCCTTATAGTGCAGTGACTCTGTCCCTTGAGAATGGAAGATCCTGAGCCTGATGCAAAATCCATTTGTCTCTCAGCTCTGGAAATCCCACCCCCATTTCTTGATTCTATACAATTAATTGTAATGAGCAATGATGGACTTTGACCTTCATTTTAAGTCAATCCCCCTCTGGCTGTATTTCATTGTCACAGCTGTTTTCCCTCCTTTGGAGACATTCATGGCATCATCACATCCTAAAGGAACATTTTTAGGGTATTTAAAGACTGGCACAGAAATTCCTTTCTGATCCCTAACTTGACTGCCTGGTTTGGAATGGGAAGGACACCCTAAGATAGTTGAATTACAAGCATCCAAAAATAGTTTCATTCTGTAAATATTCTGCGTACACCTACCTCTACAGCAGTGGTTTCCAACCTTTTTTTTTTTCATTTCCAGGCCCCCTAAAATGTTTTGAATGGAGATGTGTACCCCTTGGGAAACCTTAGACATAGTCTGTGATGGACCCATGGACCATAGGTTGAAAACCACTGCTCTCCAGCAAAATTGATGCCAGTGAATGGCCTGGAGCCTGAGCCCTCTACTTCCATATCCAACATACAGACATTAAGGGCAGGGACAGAGCAATCTTCCCCTTCTCTGCCTCAGTCACAGCCTGGAAGAGTCCACCTGTCACGTGCATGGAGATCGGTGATTCATAGTATGGGTGCCATCTATTCAGAGAAGGGAGCCTTTGTGGGTATGTGGAGTAAGGATGTTAAGTATCAGGTAATTGACTAATCGAATAGTTGATGCATTTTTGCAACAAAGTGTAGCAACAGCCCTAGGGTGAAAGCGACGAAGCCTGGGGTCAGTTGGGGACTCCCCCGCTGACCCTGGGATCCGTGTGGTGCTGCCACTTTGAAATGCCGTGGGGAGCCCAGGGTCAGCGGGGGAGTCCCCAGGTGACCCCGGGCTCCAAGCGGTGCTGCCGCTTTGAAATGCCACAAGGAGCCTGATGCTCTCTGCAGCATTCAAAGCGGCAGCGCCGCACCGAGGCCCCAGCTGATCCTGGGCTCCGTGCGGCGCTGCTGCTTTGAAGTACCCACCTCTTCTCCCCCCCTCCGCACTTGCTGCCTCCATCCGATAGAGGTAGCAAAGTGGAGGGGAGCAACTAGTCGACTATCCTGTTGACTATCCCATAAGCATTTGCTCATCAGATAGTTGACTAACCCTTCACATCCTTAATATAGAGGGGTCTAGGTTGGATATTAGAAAATACTATTTCCCCAGGAGGGTGGTGAAGCTCTGGGATGGGTTCCCTGAGGAGGGGGTGGAATCTCCATCCCTAGAGGTTTTTAAGTCCCAGCTTGACCAAGCCCTGGCTGGGATGATTTAGTTGGGGTTGGTCCTGCTTTGGGCAGGGAGTTGGACTCAATGACTCCTGAGGTCTCTACCAGCCCTAGGACTCTATGTGCACTTTCCCTTCCACTTACTCCCCTACCAGAGAGGTTACTTTCTTCAGTCTTGGGACTGTGGAATGCTTGTTTCTCATACGTTGGGTTTCGCTGGGACACTGACCGTCCTAGATGGGGATTTGGTTTGTTTAAAACTGCGTATGTATCCTTGACCTCTTCCTTCTGCAGCTCACTTCTAGGCACTGGCCACTGGCTGGGGAGGGTGCACAAAGCAGCCTGCTTTAGGGACAGCTGCCTTTCCACGTCTGTGCTGGCTCCAGCCTCGCTCCTCTGAATCTGGTGCCCGAAGAAATAAACAAATGACAGCAACATTGGCTGGTGAAACGGCTAAACCAAATGTGTGCCAAAGAGATAGGGAACAAAATCCCCGGGCCCGGAGATTAAACCTAACCACAGGCAAAGTTCTCGGCTTCTGTGAACAGCATTGTACAGGAAGGAGAATCTCCTTGTCTCTTTTCACATCTGACTAATCTCAGTAGAATTTTACTCCTCTTTGACACTGATCCCTTTTTCATTAGAGGGGGACTGGGCCCTAGTAAAACCCTTGCTTACATCTGTAGTTGTGACGAGGAATGGGAGTTTGAATTGCAGTTGTGTCTGACGGGGTAATGGGAAATGAAGAGAATGCAGTTGGCCCCTTGGACTTTATTCAGAGTAATTGGTGTACATCTAAACTGCAGGGCACACTAAACTTTTGTGAGCTAGATTTCTGAATTCCTCGTGCCACTGTCTTTTAAATCCCCGTGCAATGTTCTGCTCTGAAATGAAGGTTCCTCAGCTTGTAGAAAGCAGGTATAATTATGGTAGGAGAAGCAGAAACTCTCGATCAAAGACATTCGGATCAGCTCTGGACTGAAGCACTGGTTGTCCCAGTCTGTTATTCTTTGGCTTTCTCCCTTCAGCCAAGGCTCTCAAAGCACTCTGAGAACTTCTGTGAATCCTGGCATCACCATGGCCAGGTGCTGTGCCTGGTTTATAGGAGGGAACTGTGTGGGGTATGTAGAAGACGAAACACTTGCGAGAGATCACCCAACACTTCACTGGTCTAGCCGTGAATGGCACACGCGAGTCCTGACTCCCAGTATCCCAGATACTGGCCCACGTTTGCACTTGTCTAATAATCACTTCTCATGTTCATTAGCTGCTTCTTCAAAACAGCGGTTCATCTCTGGTAGGACACAAACCTTTGAGACAACAGGAAATATCTGCCTTACGGAGACGGACAAGAAAATCACAAATCTGTGCTGCATTGGGACCAATTCAAGCAATTGCACTGCCTCCTAGAAAGCTGTTCTGGAGTTGTTCTCCTGGGGGCCTGACCTGGTGCTTTTCCCTGTCGTCTGACATCAGTAATAAGATGTGCAAGAGGTACATGGCTGGGCCTTGGAAGTCTATTTCAGATGGCCCAGGGCACTGATCCATTCTGAAATTCCCCACTTAGGAACAGCAGGGGTACAGAAGTTTTGAGTGGAGGAAGCTCTGACGTTGTACAAAGCTGGGAGAGGGTTAGCCAGGAGAACTCTTCCTTATGGGATGTTGCAAGCCTTTTGGTCTTCCTTACAAGAAACAGCAGGCAGAATCAGAAGACTGCTGTGTTTACTTTGGAGCTGATGCATCAAGTTTGCAGTGGGTGCTGGGCAGAAGGAAAGCAGGCAGGTGGCCACGGCAGGTGGAGAGGGAAGAGAAGAGCAGGCCAGTTACTATTCAAGTCAAACAGTGAATGCTCAGAGCTGAGTCAACAGCATAAGGAGCCTGTTAGCTCCCAGAGGGCTTGGATGGTAAATACTAGACACAGCAGAGCTTTGGAAAATGTCAGGCTTCTGCTCTGCTCCTGGATTCCCCGTAAAGATTGCAAATGGCCTGCTGGAATGGAATGGCCAAAATTGAATCTGTGCCTCTGACTGCCACCCAGAGCTGTCCCCAAACTTTTGGGGGCCCTGCAGCAGGCACCCCAACCATCCTATGGATGGGAGGGATCCTGGGCAATATGCGGGCTTGATGCAGAGCGCCCCTTCGCACTCACCACGGGCAGCGGGATCTGGAGCGACCCAGCAGCCTGCTCCGCCCGGCTGTGCCCCTTCTGGGCCTGCTGTGCATGGCTTTCCTGTGGCAGCAGGATGCAGAGCATTCCAGCAGCCGGGTACTCTGATTGCCACTGCCACAGTGAAGCGGGGTGGAGCAGGCTTTTGGGCCGCTCCCGCCGTCCATATGGTAAGTGGGGGAGGGCGACCCCTGTTGCCGCTGTGCCAGGCCCCCATAATCCCTTGGGCCATGTTGCTTGGGAAAGGGGGGCAGTCGAGGGGCCTGCAGCAGCAGGGTTTGCCTTGGAACCCGTGCCTGGGGCACTGGGGGAATTGCCCTACTCCTCCTCAAGACAGCCCTGCTGGTGTGTAAACCCAGCTGAGGATCAGAGGAACTAAGCTCCCTCTGGAGCCCTTTAATGGGTTATACCTGTATGATATGTGATCTGTTTTCTATTTGTATACAAATATCAGGTCTGCACCTACTCCTGTTGTCCTCCGTGGGATGGTCCACCACTGACTTCAGTGGGAGGCGGTTTGCACCCTGAGTGACGTCTGGTGCTATTGTAGTAGCTTTAGGACCTTTCTAAAACCAAAACATTAGACTGCCCTAGTATGCAAAGTATGTGTAAGCTTAAGAACCTGATGCAATGAAAAAAAGCACAAACGCTCGCTTCATTCCTGCCCTTGCTGCTGAATAGCTCATGAATATTTTTGCTTATGTGGCACTGCCAAAATGCAGGGTTCCCCAGAGATCCGTTCCAACGCCTGAATGTGTATTTAGCTGCCCCTGTTTGGATGTTTGTTTTAATGTAAAAGGAACAATCTCTGTTTGTTTTTGACCCTGCTTTCCCCCGCCCCTCTTGGCTGGCCTGCAGGAGAGTAAAGATGCATCCGGCTTTGGGAGAGTAACACACTCACCTTCTTGCTTGACTTTGTATTAAAAAAAAAAAATCACTCCTCGCTGTTGTTTTCTGTGCTGATGATTTTAACTCCTCTCTGTCTGAAGTCTCAAATTACTGGTGTGAAATTATTAACAAGTCTTTGCATTGATCCATTCCCTGCTTGGAACCTAGAAAGTCTTCAGATGCTGACTTCCCCCCAGCTTTTCCTTTTTATTACACAAATGATCACTCTTTGATTTGATTTTTTTTTGCTGGTTATCCCCTGGGTTCAGAGCCACCTAAGTGCACATTTCTCCAGGGCTGAGGCTGTCGCCTGCAACTCCTGCAGGGAGGTGGCCAGAAGCTACCTGTTTCAATGACTCACAGATGAATGACAAAACACCAAGAAAGTGTATTTCCTTTACCCCTCCTTTGGCATCCAAGCTGTTTGAGCCAGTGAGTCCTCCATTTTGGAAATATCAACTCTAGACTCTGGCTTTGTTTACACTAAGACATAGAGAGTATGCTAATGACGGACTCATTAGCGTGAGTCGTGATGTCATTAGCATATTTTCTTCATATATTTTTTGCGCAAAAAGAAGCAGTGTAGTCGCTTCCATTTTGCGCAAAAAAACCCTTTTGAGAGGCATAAGGATCTTACGCAAAAGGGGGGGTTTGCACAAAATGGAAGCAGCTATACTGCTTCTTTTTGCGCAAAAATCCCTTGTGCAAAAAGCATTGCCAGAAAATATGCTAATGACATCACAACTCATGATAATGAGTCCATCATTAGCATACTCTCTGCCACAAAAACTTGTAGTGTAGACATAGCCTCAGGCTTTGTCTACACGACAAGGTTTTGTCGCCAAATCTTGCCTTTTGGTGACAAAAAAGCCAAAGCACACACCCTGCAATGTGACTTTTGTTGGGGAAAACACCCAGTTTCGGTATCAAAACACGTCTACCCCACAAGAAGCTTTTCATTTCCCCCCACCCTTTATTGTCAACAAAGAGCCAGTGTGGACTCTGCTGTCTGTTTTGTCAATAGAAGTGGCTTCTGTCAGTGTCCCACAATGCCTACTCTGATGGCTGTGCTCAGTGTTTTGTGATCTCTGCTGCCCTTCAGGCATGCGCCTCCCTCCCTTTTCAAAGCTCCAGGAAGTATCTGACAGCTGAGTGAGCAGCTCTGTTTGGGGATCAAACAAACAGCAAATCATTGGAATGCTCCTGCTCTGCCCTGCACTAGGAACACAGCAGTGGGCAGACTGCTGCTGCCGGGGGAGGGGAACAGATGTGGTGGTGCTTCGACATTCCTCAGCATGGAAAGCTCACAGAGCAACACATGGTGCAGCTTCCAGCAGCTGACTAGGCACCAGGAAATCCCCCCAGACTTCCACTTCAGAAATGAGCCTTCTCTTGAACAATGCAAACTCATTAGTTTGACACTTTGTCAAAGGATAGTGGCCACGCACTAGCTTTTGTAATCTGAGCAGATTCTCCGAGCACTTTAGACAAGCTCACTTGTAAAAATAAAATATAAAAATAAGTGTATTAACTGTAGCGAGCTAGATTTTAAATGACTAAGTGGACAGAGATAAAGGAAAAATGTTTACTTTTTATTTTTAGGTAACTATGCATTCTAATCCTAAATGCATAGGAACAGTCAATTGGGTCAGACCAATGGTCCATCTAGCCCAGTCTTCTGGCAGTGGCCAATGCTAAGTGCTTCAGAGGGAATGAACAGAATATTAATTGTGGTGTGATCCATCCCCTGTCATCCACTTATTGCTGCTGGCAGTCAAGTGTTAGGGCCATCCAGAGCATGGGCTTGTATCCCTGTCTACCTTGGCTAATAGCCATTGGTGGACCTGTCCTCCAGGAGATCCTGGAGACGATCAGTTAGAAAATATGAGCTAAGAGGGGACCTAGCTTAGAAACGAATAAAGCAAATGCAGCTTGTTTTATTCCAGTCAGGCTGCTTCATACACTCGCAGCTGTGCTCCTAGCAATTCAAACTATGAAAGGCAAACCGCAGTGCTTCTACCATGCCAATGCGGGGCATTAATCCAACAAATCCTGGTTTTTCTGGTGCAAGGCAAGCTCTTAATTCCATCCTTCCTTCTAGCTGGTGTTTGTGTGTCTCATCAAAGGACCAAGGTGGCAGCTTCCAATCTGATAGGTAACTATAGCGTTTCTGTGGTATATTTAAAGTATTTTAAAAACTATTTGCAGGGAGTTACGTTTCTTTGCAGCTAGATACAATTATTGGAACAGCTTTATATTACCTTGGAGATTTTCCTTAATGTTTAATGGTGGACCAAGTGTGTGAGGCAGCAGTAAACACCATTGATTTTGATAGCTCCCATGCAGTTTTAGTCAAATGAGTGTTGCTGTAATTTAAAAATTAGCCTAATCAGGTACTGGGGGACTCTAGTGTCCCCAAAGAACGCAGTGTAGTGACGGGGTTGCACTATTCCCAAAGAACATCTGTAATAGTAACATACTTTAGTCGTCAGGTTTTGCACCCAGGGCAGGCACCTTATCCATTGGGCCACTGAAGGAGTCCCCCAACCTCCCTATTTTCAGGGATCCTTTTATCCTTCCTACCTTCCAAGGGTGGCAGTGGTTTCCCATGGGAAGCTGGTGGTGGACTTCCCTACAGCAGGTGGATCTTGACCCCCAGGGGCGGATATAGGGCAGGGCGAGCAGGGCGGCCGCCCCGGGCCCTGCGCTTCAAGAAGCCCCGCGCATGCGCCGTGGCGCCATCGCGCATGCGCCGTGTCAAAAGGGGGGCCCCGCGAAATTGTGCTGCCCTGGGCCCCACAAAATCCTCATCTGCCCCTGTTGACCCCTCAACTTCCTGCACCGGGGGGAGGTACCTTAGCCATTGTGCCACTGGAGGAGTCTCTCTACTTTCATGGGCCCCCATATCCTTTCTACCGTCCAAGGGTGCCAGCTCTTTCCCTCAGGAAGCTGGTGGTAGATTTCCCTAGGGTGGGCGGATCTCAAACCTTCAATCTCATGCACCAGGGGTTGCATGTTTTGTTAATCTATAAAGTGCTACCAGACCATTTGTTGTTTTTTGAATTTATCCTTTAGTCAGTTGGTCCTCCGATGACGTGTGTATCCTCGCTGCCCTCTGCCGAATGGCATGTCAGATCGGATCCAATGAGTGTGAGTAAAGTTACCTCATGGTGACCAAATGCAGATAGTTGACAGTAATGCCTTCCCTCAAGTGCGGATGATTATCTTGTCCTATACTGGTGGCAGTCCACAGCAGCTATGAGCCCTAATTAGGGCTGTGTGAAATACGTGGCAGCCAAATGCGATGTGCAACATCTCACCGTTCCATTGCGATCTCATAAAAAACTTGCATAATGTTACAACTTCTGCTCTAAGGCAAGGGGTAGGGGACATTTTTGGGGTCGGGGGCCACTGACCCACAGAAAAATTAGTTGGGGGCTGCACACAAGTGAGAAGTGTACAAAAAACAAAAAATCCCTCACTGACATGGCCCCTGACTGAGAAGGAAAAAGACACTCCCCACATTCCTCTTGCACACCAGAGCCTGGGGGGGGGCCCAGCCTTGTAGATTTTGTGTGCTTCCAGCCCTGCAATGGGGCAGCAGGGAGGTTGAAGCACCAATGCAGGCTCCCCAATGCTGCGGGGGAGTCCCAGGCCTCAGAGGCTGATCCATGAAAGCCGGGTGGGGA
Organism: Apalone spinifera; assembly: GCA_030068395.1. NCBI lineage: Eukaryota > Metazoa > Chordata > Testudines > Trionychidae > Apalone > Apalone spinifera. The sequence continues at coordinate 68,196,786 of JANRFK010006693.1, forward strand.
GCCTTATCTGGCCCCCAGGGCTATGTCTACACTCGCGGCTTCTTGCGCAAGTACGGCCGTTCTT
>JANRFK010006693.1:68207826-68234548 GCA_030068395.1 Apalone spinifera
AAGCCTCATTTGCGTAGCTTTGGCGCAAAAGCGCGCCAATGTAGACGTAGCCTTACAGGTTGAACCTCTCTTGCCCAGCACTCTTTGGTCTGGCAACATCTATGGTTTGGCTTGATTTTAGTTAACTGGATGTCCTCTTATGGGTGTGGCCAAGTTTACCATGGTCCCATAAAGTTTGTTTACAGCCAGTGGTCCTGGCTCTCAGTATTTTGTGCTGTTATTTAGCTCCAATTTACCCCTAGATGTCTTCTCGGAGCCCAGTAAGCAGGGAAAGTGTTGATAATGCTGTTAGACAGTATTGACCTCCCATGGTTTGGAAAATTCCCTGGCTCAGCACCGGTTAGGTCACAAGGGTGCTGGACTAGAGAGGTTCAACCTGTGTTCTGCTCAAGACTATCTGCATGAACTCTGCTAATGTTCATTAATAGCTTGTTAATGCACTTTGATCTGGCCCCATTTCAATGAGGATAAAATAAAGCACATTATCTAACTGTTAACATTTGTCAACAGAGTCCATGCAGAATTAGACTGGGGCGAGCTAGATTCACACCTCAGCTTTATATAAACTAAAGGTAGATAAATCCTGAGACATATACTGGACTAAGTAGACCACTAGTCTGTTTAAGTATGGGAAATGCTGTATTCGTATCCTCTAAGCGTACAAATGAGGAGTTAAAACAACAAAAGGGATTAGCAATGCAGTAAATTGAAATGTAAGTTTTATGTTGATCAAGGAATGAATTAACTCCATGATTTCACTGAAGTGTGTCACTGATCACATTCTAATCAGTTTGGTACTTTCTTTCAGGCAGCCATAGTGCTGTGTATGGATGTAGGCTTTGCAATGAGCAATTCTGCTCCTGGAGAGGAGTCTCCATTTGAGCAAGCTAAGAAGGTGATGACGAAGTTCGTGCAGCGGCAGGTATGTGTGATTTCTGTTTGAGCATGATACTCTTAGAAGGTTAGAAATTAAAAGAAAACAGTGAGGCTCTTTAGACTCTTTTCTTTGTTCTTTTTATTTGATTATATTGTGTTTAGCTGGGAAACTTGTTAGAATTATTCTAATTGTTTCATATGAACACTGGTCTTACTCCCAACAGATTTTTGTGGATGAGAAGTGTACCTACCTTTGTCACTCCCCCTTTTAAGATACAAGAGGCTTTTATGGAAAAAGAGGACTGTCATCTTATAAAATGTTTCAGCATTGTTAAAATTTAGTATCTTGTAGAATTACTCTGGGAATGGAATAATTTAATTTTACTCATTCTCCCCTCCCCCATATGTTGATTAGTGATGCCTGCTAGCTGAATTTAAGTCTAAGTTAATGAGCTCTGTGTATGCATACATTTTGGAAGGACTGTCTGTATGATAGAGTGGAGTCTGCCATAATTAATGCGTAGTTGCATAATTTGTGCAATTTGCTTTCTGTTTAACATGTGTGCACAACACTGTGTATATTTTTGTGTCCTTTTTGTACCTTCTCCATTTCCAGGTGTTTGCTGAGAGTAAAGATGAAGTCTCTGTAGTTCTGTTTGGCACAGATGGTACACAGAATACCCTTGCCAGTGGCGATCAGTATCAGAACATTACTGTACAGAGACATCTGATGCTACCGGATTTTGACTTGCTGGAGGAAATACAAAATGCAATTCAACCTGGCTCTGAACAAGCAGACTGTATCCTCTCTGGTGGTAGAAAATCTCTGAACTAGATAATGTTGCATAGGGAACTGGGAGCCCATTTTATGAAACTGGCCCAGAAATGTTGTTGAAGTCATAACTACTATTAAACATGTAGGCTGTGTCTAGACATGCGCGATCTTGCGCCGGAGCTATGCAAATGAGGCTCAGCGTGGAATATCACCGAGCCTCGTTTGCATAACTGAGCCGCCATTTTGCGGAAGAGGCTCTTGCGCAAGATGGAGCTGTCTACACTGCCCCTTCTTGCGCAAGAAAAACCCTTTTGCGCAAAGCCGTTATGCCTGAAAATAATCAGCATAATGGCTTTGTGCAAGAGGGTTTTTCTTGCGCAAGAAGGGGCAGTGTAGACCGCTCCATCTTGCGCAAGAGCCTCTTCCGCAAAAATGGCGACTCATTAGTTACGCAAATAAGGCTCGGCGATATTCCACGCTGACCCTCATTTGCATAGCTCTGGCGCAAGATCGTGCCAGTCTAGACACAGCCGTTTAGTTCTTTTGAGTTAGGAGTTGATAGTTTGTCCAAGGGCCAGATTTTCAGATTAACCGATTTTCAGAGTTGTTTATAAGATGTTAGGTGGAGTCTTGGCCCCAATTTGTTATTTCTAATATAGAGTCCTGAGTTAATTAAGCTTTGAGCGCTTCTGGTATCTTCTTCTCTGTGAGACTGAGAGAGGAAAAAATATAGCAAAGAGATAATATCAGATTAGACTCCCAATAATTTTTTTTAAAAGGGATTTATAAAGCCTAATGCAAAGTAGGTTTTTGTCAAATTAAACCAATTAACACTTTTTTAAAAAAGCCTCCCACTGAAAGGGAAGCCCAACACAGCTGCATGTGCTTAGGCATATCAGATTGATCAGTTCTCATTTCATTATGAAATGCATATATTATGAAAAGTCACTTCTGTTAGTGACATAAGGGAGAGTTTTGGAAAGCATTCCCCTGAACATTTCATTTGAAAGCTCTTCTCATTTCTCCTGTTCTTAAAATTCATGGTTTCAAGCTGTAATCTAGTGGGCAGAACCATGTCAGAAAAGCCTGCAGCCAGTCAGCTGTATGTTGCCACAAATTGAATCGTTCTCAGTTTGATGAATATGGAGGCATTTACATGGGTAAGGGGCATAGTTGCATAAGTCCTGGTTTTAGGCATCATTGCAATTCACAGAATTCCAGTTCATATGCCACCTAACCTATAGGTGCCTACATTCACTTGTCATCTAATATTTTTCCTCTGGGTGTGCACACTGCCCCCTCACTTCCAAGATATTCACCCATCTTCTGCCTGAATAATACACACTACTAGCTTGTTATTGGTATCTGGACACCTGTCTCCCATGTAAGCCCCAGAGCAATTCATAGACCGAGAAAGATAAATCCCTGGCTGCCAAAGTTGTATGTGGGGGCCTGATCCAGTCAGTGGTTTCTGAGCATGGCTGCTGGATCTAGGTCTCCCCGGTGAGTTTACACAACGACAGCTAGGGATAAAAGGCGAAGGACCTCTTACAACCCTTAGCCCGGCATATCAGGTACTCACCCAGAATGTGAGAGACCCCTGTTTAAGTTCCCTCTCCTCCTGAGAGAGAGAAGGCATTTGAACAAGGAACTGCCACCTGTCAGGTTGACCACTAGACCATGGAATCTTCCTGTAGGGATCTCCTTCAGTTTCCCCAGTTGAAGTTGTTTCACTTTTATTGAGCACTTGAATATTGAAATATTAACTGGACCAGTGTAAAAAGTAGAGTAATTCTATAGCCTCATGGTTAGGGCACTCACCTGAGCGATGGCTGATCCCTTAGGAGGAGCTGGGACTTGAACCAGGGCATCTCCCACATCCTGAGTGATTCCTCTGTGTATTAGGCTGAAAGTTATAAAGGAGGCCCTTCCCTGCTATCCCAACCCACCAAGCTGCTTTGTTTCAGGCCCCATACAAACTTAGGTGACCTAATACTTGTCTTCCACCAGTTCGTGGGGATTGCTAGCAGCCTGGACTTAGGTACTTATCTCTGAGAGAGGGGTGAGGCTTAATACCCCCCTCTGGTTGGCTTCTCTCACTGGCTATCTCAGATGACTTCCTGCGTAGCATGCTGGCTTCGCTTTCAGTTTAAGGTGCCTATCTCTCCCTATGGGCAGCCAAGGTGCCTAACTCAGGCTTTGTGGATGGCCGTGTTCCTGTGGATTTGCTAGGCCCCTTGAAAGTTGGGTGCTCTGACGCTCAGTGATGCGGAGCCTAAGTCCCCTTGTGGATCTGGGCCACAGATCCCTAAGCACAGAAATAAGTGTATGTCCTCAGTGAAATTATTTTAGAAAAGAAATGTATCCAGAGAATATCAGAAACAGAAGTTTATTAAGAAAAGGGGAATTACTGTGAAAAATGACATAATGTTTTGGAACTACCTATAGTTTTTGTTCATGGATTTCAAATAAAGAGATGATAATAATAATACAAAAGTCTAGGTGATCCATGTTTCCATTGGACTCAATCTTGCTTTTATCGTAGCTTTGCTCTTGACTTCAATAGCAAGCTTGGTTCTTGATAATAATCTTTCCTTTAAAAGTGTAGGAAAAGATAGGGTTGTGGGAAAGGCAAAAGGTAGTTTTCACAGCTGCTAGTTTGGTTGTCCTACCCTAAAAGGCTTTAACTGTCTTTGAAGAAACACAGAATTAAAGAGAAAACATGTATGTTTGTGGCACGATCTTTTTTTTCTAAATGTCTTTAACTCATTTAGTCCTGGATGCACTTGTAGTGTGCATGGACCTGCTTCAAAAGGAAACCGTGTAAGTACTGCCGCCAAGGGACTCGCACAAGAATTCTGAAATGGAGGGTTGGGGACTGAGCCGACTCCGTTCTAATGCTGCAGGGTTGTGTGACTACGGAAGATGTTGTTTTTAAAAAATTACCTCAGTGAAAAGCTATTCCTAAAAAGATCACTAGAGAGACCCAACTTCCCCCAAGCAATTTAAGTCACTTGAATAAGAGCTTGCCTACCTAGGGAAGTTGTACTGCTTTAAACTAAGGTGCGAATCTAAACTAATATAATGTTACCAGTCTAACTCTTTGAATGGGCACTTGCATTCTGGTATAATGAAGCCTTTTGTTGCTTTGGAGGGGTTTAAGATAACTGAAGAAAGCCACTCTTATTCTGGAACAAGAGCAACTACATGGAAGTGTATATAGGAATTACTATGCTGGTTTAACTATTCCAGTATAACTGGAAAAGCTTTCCTTTGTAGACAAGCCCTAAATAGATTTTACAGTGTGCTTTTCCGGTCAGTAAATTTTGGATTTGTTTGGACTAATAAGGGGAAATAAATTCTTGAGAATATCTTGTATCCAGCTGCCCTGGGATGAAATCCATATACCTAATTGGGGTATCTTAGTTTTTCTTCTACTTTCAGGAAGGAGCTAAATTATATGGAAATAGCCTCTATCTGATTGAGCTAGTAAGCTAAAAACAGGTGTAGCTGGGATGTCATGGTAAGCCAGTTTGAACCCACGACATTGGGTGGGATGCACTAGGGTGGCTAGCCTGTGCCACTTCTCTTGCCTTTTTGTACTAATAGGGCCCTAGTACTATTTTTAATGTACTAGCTGGAGGTGAGCTAGTGCATGTATGTCTGTCCATGCTGGAAATTACACCTCCCAGCTACAGTAGCTGTGTAGATTTACCCTAGAATGAGGGATGTAAATATCCGTTTAAGAAATGAACCAGTTAAACAGTATTTTTAACTGTCTCAGAGGGGTAGCTGTGTTAGTCTGTAACTTTAAAAACACCATGAAGGGCAGGGATCCCATTGCAGGGGCTTCTCCTGACAGGGGTCTCTGTGGCGGGGGTCCTGTCAGCCAACCCACCTCAGGCAGGTGACTCCTCCAGCCTGGCCTTCTGTGGGCAGGGCTGCTCCGGTTGGGCTGGGCCTACCGGGCCATACCACACATGGGAGGTTAATTGGTTATCGGGGTAAGCATGCCAGTAAGGCTAATGTTTACCAGATAACGGGTTAAACTTTTTCCATCCCTATCTAGAATCCTGCCTTGATAAAGAAAAAAGGTGCTTTTTGCAGTAATTAGCTTAACAGGATTGGAAATAAACCCTTAACATCCATTACAAGGGGTCTGGTGGCACTGCAAAGATTAACACGTTTGTTAGAGTATAAGGACATCAGCTTTCATGAGCTGCAACTCTCTTCCTCAGATGCTGAAGAGAAAAAGAGAAAAAGAAGTGATACAGAGATGGCAGAGTAGCGCAAGTAGAGGAGTGGCACTTGGGAACAGGAGCTCAGTAAGTATTGTTCTAAGTCCGCCATAAAGATATTGCCATACTGTGGGGCTAGGCTGCTGTTCCCAAGTGCCCCTTCTCCTATTTGCACTACACTGATGACATCTTCATCATCTGGACCCACAGAAAGGAGGCCTTTGAAGAATTCCACTGGGATTTCAACAATTTCCACCCCACCAACAATCTCAGCCTGGACCAGTCCATGCAGGAGATCCTCTTCCTGGACACTACAGTACAAATAACTGATGGTCACACACATACCACTCTGTACTGGAAACCTACTGAATGCTATACTTACTTACACACTTCCAGCTTTCATCCAACCCTCATCACACAATCCATTGTCCAGCCAAGCCCTAAGATCCAGCTGCATTTGCTCCAATCCCTAAGACAGAGGTAAACACCTACAGGGTGTCTAGTAAGCATTCTTAAAACTACAATACCCACCTGGAGAAGTGAAGAACTAGATTGATAAAGTCAGGTGGATACCCAGAAGTCACCTGCTACAAGACATACCCAACAAAGAAAGCAACAGAACACCATTACCTACTGCCCCAGCTAAAACCTCTTCTACAGATCATTAGAGATCTACAACCTATCCTAGATGACTATCCCTCCCTCTCACGTACTTTGGGAGGCAGGACAATCCTCATTTACAGATAGTCTCTCTCCCTAGACTGATACTACCAACTTTACACCCCACAACAGAAACACTAATTTAGGAACCTATCCCTGCAACAAACCCTGTTGCCAGCTCTGTCCACACACCTACCCTAGTGACACCATCACAGGACCTAACCACATCAGCCATAACATCCAAGGCTCATTCACATGCGTTTGTACTAATGTGATATAGGCCATCATGTGCCAGCAATGCACTCTGCCATGTACTTTGGACAAACCGGACTGTCTGTACACAACAGAATAAATAGACGCAAATCACATATTAAGAATGGCAACATGCAAAATACCTGTGGGGAAGCACTTTTAACCTTCATGGACACACAGTTTCGGACTTGCAAGTTGCTATTCTTAGGGAAATATCTTCAAAACCAGACTGCAATGAGAAACTGCTGAGCTGGAATTCATATGCAAATTTGACACTAAACCAAGGTTTAAATGGACACATTGCATGGTTCTCATGTTACAATAGATAATTCCCCAGTCAGGTACTCTCATTTTCTCATCACTGTTGGAGATGAGCCACATCCACTCTGATTTAATTAGTGCTGATGTCACACTCCCACCTCTATCCCTGCCTTTTTTTCTTTTTCTCTTCAGCCTCTGAGAAAGTGAGTTGTAGCTCATGAAAGCTTATGCCCTTACAAGCTAATAAATTTGTTAGTCTTTAATGTGCTACCAGACTCCTTGTTGTTTTTGTTGAAACATACTAACACGGCTATCTCTCTGAAACTTAACATCCATATAGACACAGTTTTACACCTTTATAATCATGATCTTGCCTCCTGGGGGAAGCACCCAGCATCTTTTGCAATCACCAAAGACCAGATTCTCTTTGGTATAAAGTGTACCATTAACATCAGTGTAGTTAAACTAATGTATATCAGCTGAGGGCCAGGTTTTCTATTCACTTGGTGGGGGAAAAAAATCAGAAAAAGGACACAGAGTTTCCTTGAATAATAATAAGGAAACACCTATGCTGATTGGATTCAGCATATCTTGATGTTTCCAGACTTCCATTACAAGAAATTCTAAACTTTATTAGAGATACAGTTTTACATTTTTAAAAACAAGTGTTCAGAAAATGAGGCAACCACATTTTTTTTTGCTACAAATCTTCGTTTTTATTGTTTAAGAGGAAAGAAATATGAGAAGCGACACATTGAGGTGTTTACAGACTTGAGCAGTCCCTTCAGTGAGGATCAGCTGGAAATTATCATCGCTAACTTGAAAAAAACGGGAATCTCACTGCAATTTTTGTAAGTGTGGCTATAGCTCTAAAGAGTCTTCACAGCCGTGTGCCATATTCATCACATTATTACAGCTATCTTAAATGATCTGCTGTTGTGGTAAGTGCTATGTTTGGTGTAAAGGTGCCACTAAGTGTAATAGTATTATTTGATTTACTGGAGTGCCTACAGATCTTGGTCAGGGAACAGACCTTGCTATGCTATGCACTGCACAAACTCGGAAATAGAAAGATGGCCCTTTCACAAGGGCCTGACAAGCTCAGTATAAAACAAGAGACAGTATAGAGTGAAGGAGACAGAAGGGAATACTAGGATACAATAAGGCGGTGGTCTCAGGAAACCAGCTGCCTGTTTGTCAAAGGAAGGAAGATAATGAGGTAACTTACTCCCCAGCCTGAGGGGCAGCATGGAAGAACACACAAAAGGGCTTTTAAAAAAAATAACAAGTAGGCAATTAAATAGTGGAAAATATTGTAGACATGTATTGTCAGGAAGATGGAATAGATCACCTCACAAGTCTTTTTTTAGTCTGGCTTCTGTCATTCTTAGGTAACTTAGGGCACTTCTTCACTCGCTGCGCCGAAGATCGATGTTGTGGTGTTCTATTTAGCAAGTCTAGTATAGACCAATAAATCGAAAACTAAGGTCAGCTCCGGCAGGTACCTCTACTCGCAGTTGCGAGGAGTAAGGGAAGCCAATGGGAGTGTTTGCTCTCTTGGCCTCCCGCTGTGGGGACACTGCCAAGGTCTGCTTAAAATAAGCCAACTCCAGCTATGTATTCTACAGAGCTGGAGTTGCATATCTTAAGCCGACTTTCCAGGTTTAGTATAGATCTGGCCTTAATGACACTGTTTGGGGTACAGCAAAATATCATTTAACTTAGAGACTCTAGTTAAACTCTAACCCAGACTTGTAACATACAGGTAAATGTCAGTTTTATTCATGAATTCAACAGCCATTACAGTCTATTAAAACCTCGTTCAGAATAACAGTTATTGTAGGAATGACAAATAGCACAGCTTTAATTAAGAGATTGGGAAAGTACTGTTTGCTGGGATTTAGAACTGACTTTTGAAAGGGCATGAGGCTGAAGAAAGTGTCAGTCCAGATACAATTTTTGTCTTTTTTTTAAATCATCCAAAATGCTTTAGTTGTTTCAGTTAAGGAGTAAAATAAATTAACTTTTTCAATTGTATCCTTAGCTTGCCATTTCCAGTGGATGATGAAGATGGAAGTGGGGATATAGGTGATGGTCGACATTCTGATATGTATAGAAACTCTTTTCCAAGGAAGGGCTTAACTGAGCAGCAGAAAGAAGGCATCTGTATGGTGAGAAAATTGATGTTTGCTTTAGAGGAAGGAGGCCTGGATGAAATTTACACTTTCAGGTAAACTTGAATACCCCTTTTAGATACTAGAAGTTTAGTTTCTAATTTCATCTTCCCAAAATTTTAATGAATGAAGTGGCATTTTGAAGCTGTGTAAATTATCCCTCATTTTGGTCCTTTAAATTATCATCTTCATCACTTCGGTGGCTTTGATTTAAAGAACAGCCAAGAGAATTATTAGATACAATGGAAAGTGAATTTTCCTTTGTATGGTTCTGTCTTTGTAGAAAGTACCCTTCTTCCTCCTCCTATCTTATGTTCCTCAGAATTTTTTAAAGAGGGCGAGCCTACAATTGACACTTCAAAAGCATTTTGAATATAAGGTATTTCGAAGATGAATGTTATTTTAGAATGAGTGTGCAGTGCATGTAAAGCATTTGCACGTAATGGTAGCCCTGGTTTCCTGGCCTCAGGTTGGCTGCAGATCAACTAGTTTGTCAAACTCCCTCAGACAGATTGTGATTGATGGTTGCTTCTTGAAGCTTATGACTTAATAGCGAACTGCTGTACCATTGTGTCTAACAGTAGACTGTTTCAGTAGAATTCCTCATGCAAAGAAAGAAAGATAGTTTTATATTTCACATCTCTACAGTGAAACAATAAAAGTTTGCGTGTGTGTGTGTGTCTTAGAAACGCTGCCCTGCTGCTATGCTTGGGACTTCTCCTCCAAAAGGTGCTTTAAACTGTTAGCTTCCTCTCCTCATCCTGCCCAATTTAACATTTGATACTCTCTTCTTTTGTAGCCATTATGTATTTTTGCTCATCTTGGTTTCCATGGCTCCTTAGAGAATGTTATTTGAGAAGGGAAACTTAGGCCTTGTATTGGTGAGGTAACCTATCATAACTGCTATGTATTTGTTTATTTACCTACAAAGCAGCCTGAGGCTTTCCCCTGGCAGTAAAAAACAGTCTTTTTTTTTTGCACCCCAAGGCCAAACAGAACAATATATTTTTTATTGTGATTGTCCTGTAGGATAATCTACATGCATAAGACTATAACAGGTTTAAGTCTCCTCCACCCGAAAGCCTGTCCCTGTCTTTTTTCTCAATGTTTGTGAACAATACCACCATCCTGCCTGTTACTCAGACTTGTAGTTTGGGCATCATCTTTGACTTGAACCTCTCTGTAGGTCCTCACATGCAGACTGTTTCAAAATCTTGGCGATTCTTTGTGGGTAACACCTCTTGGCATGTCGCCTTTTGTGGTAATCCACACGGTGAAAACTTTGATGCCCTCTCTTGTCATCTTGGTTCCTGAATGCTGCATCATCCTTTTTTCTGGCTTTGACAATGCTATCCTGCCCTGCTCATCTCCATTTCATCTATAGCTGTCTGTTTTGTTGTTTCTTACACATAGATTGTAAGATCTTTGGGGGCAGGCGCTGTCTTTTTCTAAAGAACTTTGTTAATACAGAATTAAGGTAGCACAATTAAGCATTCAACAGTCAAGAAATGTGAAAGTTAAAGTTGAATATTTTACTTAACTTTGCCTCTTGAGTGTAAGAATTATAATAGTTTTAATTATGCCGACACAGGTTTTTAAATATACATGCAACTTCGGTTGTGCCAACTGCTATTAAATTATCATGCATTATTTGATGTGGCTGTAGCTATGTGGATTGCCAAAAGGGTTTATTTTTACAGTGAGATAATTAACATGTTAGGGTACATCTAGACTACATTCTTCTTTTGAAAGGAGATATGCAAATTTGGCTCTAATTTGCATATCTTCTTCCAATCGCTTTTTCGAAAGCGTTTTTTTTAAAGAAAGCAGTTTAGATGCAGTTCTTTTGGAAAAAATAACCCCTTTTTTGAAAGAACCTTGCACACCTCATTTTTTGAGGAAGAAGGGTTCTTTCGAAAAAGGGATTTTTTTCAAAATAACTGCGTCTAAGCTGCTTTCTGTTTCGAAAAAAATGCTTTCAAAAAAGAAATTGGAAGAATTTATGCAAATTAGTGCCCAATTTGCATATCTCCTTTCGAAAGAAGAACGTAGTCTAGATGTACCCTTAAGTAGTAAAATCCTAATAGAGACAAAGTAATAAGAACAGTAATCTTCTCTAAGATTTTACATCAACATAACTACTATCTCGCTGTAAAAACACACCTTTTTTGTCCTGAAGACATGTCTTTGTATGATCACACAAAGGATGTAATGTAATAAATATTCCCTCAGTTAAAATTGTGTTTTCAATCTTAGTTTTCATATTTTCTGACTCTGAGCTGTGCAACTTTATGCAATGTTATGTTAACAATTTTGTAATTTTAATGTACAGTCATTTAAAGGAACCTTTTTTTGCCTTTTAAGGTTTTTTTATCTGTATTTTACTTAGAGATATTCAAAGTAGCCAGTTTTATCCTGAGCTGCGAAAAGAATGTATGTTCATTAACAACTTATTTTAAAAGTTTCCAGTGTTAATTACAAAACAAAAATGGTAATTGAAACAGGATTCTTTATTTTTCCATCTCCAGCTGAAGAAATGTCTCACGAGTGAGAGGTGTCAGTTATAATTTGGGCTGTTCAAAATGCTAAATGACTTAATTGGGTTAATGATAGCTAACTGCAAAATGCTTCATAAGCAACTGTGTAATCTCTTCTTCCCTACAAGAACTAACATACTATCTTTAATCCTAATTTCATATAAATTTTAGGTGGAGAACACCTATTAGGTCACATCTAATCCATTCTCTGGCCTCCCCCCCATTCTTAACATGATCAGTAACTGGAATGTTCTGTATAGTTTATTTCAGGGCTGTTCGGGCAAAATATGGCCCACAGGCGCAGTAGGAGCCTCAGTCAGGCTCCCTGCCTGTCCTGCCCTCACACACAGCTCAGATAAAATGATTGCATGGCCTTGTTTGTCTGAATAGCTGCGAGCCTGGGGGAAAGGAAGATAGAGGATTTGTGCACTGCCCCCTCCCCCAGCACAATTCTTTCAGCTCCCACTGGCTGATTTGCGGCCAATGGGAGTTACCTGTTTGAAGAATAGTCAGCGTGCAAAGTACCCCTTCCACCCTCCTCTCAGACTTGTAGCTGTTCACAGACATACATGACTCCACAGCCAGCTGCTTTGAGCAGCCTGTTGGGGCACGGAAGGCAGGGAACTTGTGGGGCTGCTGGTTGGGAGTTGCTCAGGTAAGAATCTCTCAACCAGAGCCTGCTTCTGGCACCCCAGCCTCACCCTAACACTCTGCCCCCCTACTCCACATAACCCAAACCCTCTGCCCTCACTTCCTGCACCCATACCTCCTCCCACACTCCAATCCCCTATCCCAGGTCACAACCCCTCCTTCACTCAAACTGCTGCACCTCTGTCCCTTGCTCCAAGCTCCCTTCTGCACCCAACTTCTGATCCAGAACCCACACCTCCTTTATTAATATCATGGAAGAGTGCGGCCCTTGACCACTTATCATAGTCTTGAAGTGGCCCCCTGCCGGAAATTATTTCCCATCTCTGATTTATTTTCTAGTGCTTTGTGCAATTGAAGCCAAGCCAGTTGGACTTCCACCTTTCCCTTGTACGACATTTTCTGGATTGTTTTATTGCAGCTTATCAAAGAGATCATCTCTGTTTTCTTGATTCTTTAATTTAGAGAGAGCCTGGAGCGTCTTTCAATGTTTAAAAAAATCGAAAGAAGACCTATGGGATGGCCCTGCCAGCTAACTATAGGTTCTAATCTGTCTATAAGGATCGTGGCATACAAATCAGTAAGTTACTAAAATTTTTAAGTGTATGTTGGCAGGAGCACCATTAGCTGCACCTTCATTTTTTCCTTAAAAGAAAGAAAATTAAACACATAAAGCTAAATGAAAAAAAATAATATGGTGAGATTTTACATGTGCAAAAGTCAATAAATTTAAAGTTCTGGTTCTCACAGGAACTATAACTTTGCTATACTGGACATGCATGTTAAAGCATTAAAGTTAACAACATTCAGAAAGAGAAAATAATTCCTATCTTCAACGTGACATTTGATTGTATAACGTTTACAAACTGATTTTAGGTGCTGCATTTACCTGGTGCTTTCCAACTGGCTCCTCCTGAAGTGCCCAGAAATGAATGAGGCTTAATAATTCCCTTATTTCTCAGAGAAAATTATACTAATTTTTAGGAACAGAAAGAAGGATACCTTCAACTTGAAATCACACTTGGGGGTGTCAGTGTTTTACTTACTTTTGTTACAAATGTTGCCTGATCTTTAGATTTTGTATTAATTATATAGATTACTTACACATTTCCAGTTATTATTTTGTGACAGGTTCTTGTCCCAGGATCCGGCACAAAATGTAAATTACTGTATAGTTGGGAATCCCAGTGTGCACAGTTGCAACACTCACACTATAGAAACCCTTGTATATTTACAAATATAGTCGATGAATACATTTAGCACAGTCACAAACACTGCAACTTAGTAAGATAGATAGGGGATGTACATCTGCACTTCCATGTACGTACACCATTCCTTTTAGAACAATCTGCAGTGCTAGCCGTCATCTTCCTCATCACCGTCACCCTCCCCATCGTCACCAGCGTCTAGCATTCTGGCACCTCCCAAGGACAACATCTCCTCCTCCTCCCGCCCCTCGACTGGGATGTCAGCATGCTGTTATGTTTGATGCATATTCAGTAGGGGATGTTTCCCTTTTCCCTCATTTGTATTTCCTCATCTTACTAATGGTCAGGTGTCTTTTTCTGATAGGGCAGAATATCATTAATCTCAACTTATCATATATGTCAGTTCATTGTCATAGTCCTTTTTATGGTTAGTTATCACAAGTGTTATTTCTGTCCAGCCCGGTTATTTTGGTCAGTTCTTAACTGGTTATTTTGGGTTTTTTCAAGTTGTGCTGTATAGTTTGAGAATATACTAGGAAGCCCTTATGCCATTGAAGATTGCCTTATCTTATCACTAACTAACTAGGTGAAAGGTCCCAAATTATATGCATGCTGACTTTGCTAACTAGGTGAAAGATCCCAGATATTGTAATCCAACTCTGTTGTCTGAATGAAAGGTCCTGGACACAGATATACTAGCACAGACTTAGCTCAACATACAGGATGTGGCAAAAAAGTCCCTTTTGTGACAGCCAAACTATTTTAATATAAACCTGTGGTAACCTATTATAATAAACATATAATCAAAATCATAAAGAAATAAGAAATCTGTAAGAAAATATATCTTCAGGCCAACCAAGCAAGTTACTCCTGTAGGTTACATAAGTCACTTGTAAGATTATAACAACTTAGAAAAATCAGTGAAAATATTTCCCCTTTTTTCAGTGTTCGCTTTGTTCAGTTGGATAGGATCTTACATATAATTATTTTCACTGTTCAGTCAGCTTGCCCTGTTGTGTGCTAGAGTCTTTCACACAGCAAGAAGAGGACAAACATTTTAAAATTAGTCTTAGAGGCGTAGCCGTGTTTGTCAGTAACTTTAAAAACAAGTTATCCTTAGAGACTAACAAAAATATTTAAGATTGTGAGATTTTTGTGGGTAAGACCCACTTCATCAGATGTGTTGGAGTGGAAATAACAGAATCCAAGATAAATAACAGCAAAAGTAGTACTTAGAAGTGCTGTTATATATATCTTGGATTCTGTTATTTCTACTCTCAACTCATCTGATCAAGTGGCTCTTACCCACAAAAGGTGAGTAAGGTGATTTTGGTGAAACAGAGTTGAATTGATGCATTGTCTCAACCTAAAAGTTGGATTCTGACCAGTATTCTGTTTCAAGGAGAACAATTCTAATTTAGTAGTATGTCAGATGTTTAGAAGGTGAATTTATTAGGCTTGGGTAAGACTCTAATCACTATAGTTTTCACTTGCTAGCTTCTGGAGTCTCTTCATTTATTATAATACTAATTGTTATAATGATTTGATAATGGTATTGTGCTAGACACTATTGTAAAGCACAGTGGGAGACAGCCCTACCCCCCATAGACTTTAAATAGGTATGGCAAGCAAGGTTTGGTGGTATATGAGAACCATTTGTCTAATCTGAAATTAGAATCGTCACTATAAGCAGAGCACTAGTGATGGTCAGAGCAGCAAATGCTGTTTTTAAAGTACCTTTATCGATAGGCTGACCCAGCGCTTGGTCAAGGGAAATGATTTTAGGAACTGATACTCATGTTGTAGTGATGTCCCAGCTCCAAATGAGAATTGAATATTCCTTTTCTTTGAATTTTGACACACAGCTCACAGAAGAGAAAGTGAAAAAGTCCTGGACACTTGTGGATGCCCAGACCTTAAAAAAAGAAGATCTGCAGAAAGAGACGGTTTACTGCTTGAATGATGATGATGAAACAGAAGTTCAGAAAGACGATCTTGTTCAAGGTACGGATTATTCTCTGTGCCCTCTAAAGGCATTTAGGCCTAAATTTTAGGATATGTCCTTCTGAGTCACCTAAACATATTTGAAAATCCCACCCTGAGCTGCCTGACGATGGATTTAGAAGTTTAACTGTGGCCTTACACTGTAAACTCTTGGGGGAAGGTTCTTGGCCTCCTCTGTGTCCATAAAATCCATATCGTTGTCCCCTGTAGTTAGAGCTGCGTGTTTTGTGCAAAGGTAAAATAACACGAAATAAACCAAAATACTCATCTAGCAGCTGTGGTTGCTGGCACACCAGGTTGCAGAGCCACTCCCTCTGCTGGGCGGAGGAGCAGCCGGGCCAAACTGGTGCGGAGCTGCCTCCTCATCTCCTAGGTTCACACACCTGGAGCATGGAGCTGGGCTCAGCCCTGCAGGACCAGAGGCCCCACTGCATAGTGAGTGAGAATTGGGCACACTCTCTAATCCCCCTCCCTCGCTCCAGAACTCCCAACATCCCCTCTATACAACACGAAACCTCCCCCTCCCCCCCCGAATTATAAAAAAATAAAAAGAATTTCACAGGCCTGTAACTAACACAATAATAATACCAGTTTGGAACGAGAAGGCATTGTAGCAGTTCCCAAGCTATGCTCTGTGGAGCACTTATGCTCCATGTTGGATGAGCAAGTGGATGGTGCTGACTCGTCTTGTATCCAGCTGTTAAATTGCATCAAAATCTAGCTAAAAATATATCAAATACTTCTCTGCTGTTACAACGGTTGGTTACATGGAAAATATGTGTCACAAGGATATTAAACAATTGTGAAGGGAAGGAGCAATAGTCTCTGTGGTAATAAAATTAACGGGGGGGGGAGAGGGAGTAAGGGGATAATCTGTTAAACAGATGTGGGTCTCACAATAAAAAGAAAAATTGAGAATTAGCCTTACCATTTAGACTAAAAAGAGGCTTCAGGAGCCAAGGTGATAGAAAACAGGCAAGTGGTCACAGCATTTAATTTTGTGTTTTGCAAAGAATTCAGTTTCTTAGATGAATATCGTCAAATTGGAATGCAGTTCATTTTTAAAAGTTTGAGTTAAAAATTGTCTCAGGTGCTATATCTGCTCCTCAGTCTCCCTGGGTAGGTCTACACAAGAAGAACTCACAACTGGCTTGTGCCAGAGGGCTTGGGCTTGCAGGACTGTGTCATTATGGTGTAGACTTCTGGGCTTTGGCTGGAGTCTGGGCTCTAGGACTCTGTAGGGAGGGAGACTTGCAGAGCTTGGGTTCCAGTTTGAGCCTGGAAGCTTACACAGCCGTGAAACAGAGCCGTAAGCCCAAGGCAGCCGGCATCGGCCAGCTGCAGGAGCTAGTTCCTGCCTAGACAAATCCCTGTCAGTTTTTGTGGGTATGCAGTCACATTTTGTTCCTCTCTCTCCCCCGCTCACCCCTCCTCTCTCCCTCACCCCTCTTTAATTGGTTAACCTATTCCTCAGGCAGAGTCAGAACATTTTAGAAATATTTGAGCCTTCCTGACCTCCCTCTGTGGAAGTCCTGATCTGTGAATGTTCATCAGACACTTTCTTCGAAGAAAAGGAGTGGTAAATAGTTCCGGTTTACCTTTGATTCCAATATCAAAGTAAACCAGAGAGACCAAAGGTGTCTTTGGTCCAATGGTCTGACCTTCAACTGCAGTTAAACAGCTGCTAAAGCTTTATAGACATTTTTGAAGAACATTCTGTTTATAGACTATTCTGTACATATCGCGTGTTTTCTGAGTTTTGCTTCGTTTTGCGTTTTCATTTTCTTTTCAAATTCCTAAAGAAGTGGGCATGCAAACAATTTTTTCATGTTGGGATGTTCAGCTGCTTCTGGTGTTTATCCCCCACTCAAAGACATCATCCTGTGTCTGACAGCATAATCAGCTAAACAGAAACTAATTGTGGTATTGTAACTTCAGGTTGGGGAAAAAACAGCAAGAACAGGTGATACTCCTAAGAAACAAAGATCTTGATTTCATGCAAATATACCTAGTGATAATAAGCAAAGGAAGCAAAGCACAGAAATAAATGCTGGATCAAATAGTCTCCGTACAGAAAGGTTTTTGCTTTTCTCTGAGGCATCAGTGGATCTTTAATATCCATGTTTATGACAGCTTGGTTTCTGAATTTCTTGTGGGCTCCTTTCTTTGAGTCTTCTGCTGATTTGTGTTATTTTTTTGCTACTATGTTTACAAAGAGTGCTCATGCTCTTTTCACTGAGTATTGTTTTGTATAAGGTGTTGGGAAGCCTGTTCAGTTAATTTTTTTTTCTTTCCTGATATCTGCAAAGGTAGGTACTTTATGTAAAATGATGTGCAAGGACTGTTACTGTTTTTTTGTGATTTGCAAATTGTGTCTATGGAGTTTGTGATTTTTTTTTTTTTTGTTAACAGGAGAAAGTAATTTGATGTAAATTACAAAGTTAATCGTATGGGGGATTGCTGTGAGGCGTGCATGCATTGTTAAAATATGCAGAGTGCTAATTTCAACGTAAGAAATGTAGGCCCTTGTGCTTACCAGATGCTCATCTCTTGTTCTGCAGGGTTCCGCTATGGGAGTGATATAGTTCCTTTTTCTAAAGTGGATGAGGAGCAAATGAAATACAAAACCGAAGGAAAGTGTTTTTCTGTGTTGGGATTCAGCAGAGCATCTCAGGTAAAGTATTGAACTTCTTCACACTCAGTTACTAGATAACTGTTGAATATAGGTCAGTGTCCCCAAGGGACAATGATGCTATTCTATGCTCCAGTGAATAAGTGCCCATTGTGTGGGCAATTGCTATTACATGAGCAGGGATACGTCAGATTTGCCATGTCCAGCTTTATACTGCTCAGCCCACAATGAAGCGTCCCCTGGAGCGGGGCTGCCAGCCTCTGTTGAAGCCTCCTTCCCGGGAGTGGAGTGAGCAGCCCTTGCTCGCCTGGCTCCCACAGAGGAGGTTTAATACGCCTTCCCGGGAGCCGCTGAGCGTAACTGACACCATTAACCAAGAAGCATCAGGTTATCAGTTAAATGGTTAGCTGGTTACGCTCTAACATCCCTATTGTTCATGGGTGCATAGCTTCAATCTTACAAGATGTGTCGATGAACTCTTGTAGAACAGCAATGACCCAAAACAATTTTGACTAGACAGACGTTTGTGCCCTTTCCTTTCACATGAGATTCTCGGACTTTTGTTATAAACAGCCCACCCCTTAATCACCTCCAGACTGGAGTACTGTAATAAAGCCTGATTATTAAGGCCCTCAGATAGTAAAAGTAGCTGCTTACAGCAGCAGCTTTTCTACTAAGCAAGGCAGACCGGTGAGAACACACTGCGCTAGCTCTTCACATGCTACATTAGTTGCTTATCCAGTTCTGAGTTTAGCTCAAGATTCTGAGTAGCTAAAGTTCCATCTCGTTTTGTGGATATTTCTGTTCCCTTTTCTAGAAATGTCTCATCTACCATCTTTTTGTGCTTTGATGGTCTATAATAGACCCTGGCCATAACACTGCTCCTATTTGTCCTCCTTGCTCCCTTTTATCTTCACTCAGAGACTTGCAATTGGTCTGCTCCTGCCCTCCTGCTAGACCTCAGATCTACTGTATGTTTCCTTCTGCATAAAGTACATTAACCAGAGAAATTTGAGCAGTTCCAAATACAGAATAAAAAAGGGAATAAACCCACTTCATATCATTTTTTCAAAGTACTGAGGCAGCTTTTTTCAGTCATTTGCATCTCTCAGGCAGGGCGATCATAGGGCAGCGGGACTGGACTTGATGACCTCTCGAGGTCCTGTCCAGTTCTAGTGTTCTATGATTCTGTGATTTCTAGTTTTTAGACTTTGATTTTTAATGTATAAGCAATGCAATGTTAATTGAGATCACACAGGACTTCAAAATACACAAAGGAGATGTAAGTTGGCAGACAAAAGTAAATGCAGCTACATTTTATATATATATAGGTATATATGATGCTCAACACCATAGTATTTGACCTCCTAAAGACAAATAGGAAGGAATAATAGGTATAAGATATTGAGTTCTAGAGCTTCAGGAATGGTGCTGATTTCAGAAGGTCAGATCCTCATCTGGCATAAATTGTTGTTTGATTTAAATAGTGTTATGACAGATTACAGTGCTGGATATCTGCCACCAAGCCTACATCCAGGAGCTGCCTTATCCACACATTTAAAATTTTTTTATAAAAAGGAGAGAACCAGTACCAGGTATGCTTAAGCCTTGTGTGTAGCTTTCTAAATAATATTAAATGCCACAAAGAACTCCTCACCCCAAGATACTTGTTCCCTCAAGTCCAATATTTCAATTCTATATTGCCCATTCATACCTAGCAATCTTGCCACATATCTTGGGATTTGTAGGTTCAAGTCTGATTTCAGATCCAAAAGTTTTGCCAGGTTGTAAAAGCAACGTCTGAATGGTGAATCCTATCTGTCACAGGGAAGTGTAATTTTCCCTTTGGCAACTACTGCTACCCTTCATACAGACTAATAAGACTAGCGCAGCACTGTCCAAACGACCCTTGATAGGATGGTGGTTCTTTATGATGAATAGTGCAAAAGATGAGTAGAGTTCCAGAGTTCATGGTAAATGGAAACAGAGCAATGTATAGGTTTTGTATCTACCACACATAGTAATTAAATGCTTTGGTTTTATATGTGGGTATTATGTTTGTTTCGTCTAGTGTAGAATTAATTAATGGTACAGAGAAAAATGACATTTGTTTTAGATCAAAACTAATTGTTTTAAAAACTTTAATTTATAGATCCAGAGGCATCACTACATGGGCAGCCAGGTTCTGAAAGTCTTTGCAGCGAAAGATGATGAGGTGAGATAAATGAATTTTCAGTTGAGTGGGGACTTACCATGATGAGTTAATGGGGATAAATCTCGTGGTTATGATGGCGTACGGGTCCTTTGGTGTTAATAAAACAAATACATTCTTCACTGTGCAATGTGCAGAGGTCTAGTGCCAGCTCTCATCGAGGTTCAGTGGGAGCAAGATTGAGTCCAAAATGAATATCATGTGTCCAATCAGCAGTAAGAAATTTGTAAGTTTTGCTATAGTTTATTTATACCTAGGAAGACTGCAGGAGGTAGGTCATATTTGCAATGTTTGTAAAGAGTGGCTTGATTTTTACCCGAATGGTAGTGTCTCAGATTGTCTCCTGGAATGCAAAGTGTGGCTTTTTTTTTTTTTTTAATTGAAACATCAGTGTTGCAAGCTGATGTAAAACTCAGCAGCAAAAAAATAAAGAGGCAGTCAGTAAGGTTTTTCTTTTCTCTCAAGGGCTAAAATTATCAGTAAAACGGAAAATAAATGACTGTAACCAGAAAAGGAGCCACAATTCCGGCAAGCCCTGTGATTCTGGGTCTGGAACCCACTGCCTTCCTAGCAGCCATTTTATAGTCTTCCCTCTAACATCTGTGCAAGAGGACAGGGAACCTGAACTAAGTGTGAGCCTTTTGTTTCCTGGTGACTATGTAATGTCCCTGCACCCAGTCTCTCTCATGTTGAAAATAAAATCTGGGTCTTCTCTCAACATTCAGAACCAAAGCTCTGAAACTATCATTTCTTCCTTCTATTTTTGTTTTGAAAAGGTGACATGTACAGGACCTCTAAAGATAGTCCCAATTTTTTAATATATCCACAGTCATGACCAGATTTGAACTGCACCTGTTGCTTTTGGAGGTAAAAGGTGACGTTTAAGTAAAGCTATTGACTAAAATTGGAGATGTCCTTGTCTTTACTAGTGTTTCTGGATTCAGTGTGAAAATTGGTCTGAATAGCTTTTGATGAAGAGTTGAATGAACCTGCAGCTCTTTCTTGGCAGGCTGCAGCAGTTGCTCTTTCTGCCCTGATTCATGCTTTGGATGAGTTGAAGGTGGTGGCCATAGTGCGTTACGCTTATGATAGAAGATCTAATCCTCAGGTTGGCGTAGCCTTTCCATATATCAAGGATGCCTATGAGGTAAGATTTTGACCTTTTGTGACATCTATCTTTAGAAAGTCTCTAAATCCATTGTTTACAAACACTAATGAATGAAACTTCACAACAAAGCAAATGACATGTGTTTGCAGTGTGAAGAGCAAAGTGTGTTTTTTGGTTTGTACACAAAGATATCAAGTTAGAGTAAGGAGATAATCACAAATCTGTGATGAAACCATATCTGGATTATTTCAGTCATTTCTGAGCATCTATATATCAACCAAATACTACGAAATTGGGAATTCTGAGAAACCAGTTAAAAATCACTAAGATGCTGGAAGAATTAATTGTAACCACAACCAATAGAAATCTGCTATAAATGTTGCCAAGTTTTGCAGATTTTCCCCCCGCCTCCTCAGAACCTGGGAAATTGGGGGGAGATGTGCTGTGTTTAGGAGAGGTGTGTTTTTGTTTTTTTTTAAAACGGAGAACTTTGCAAATTCATATGGTCTACGTAAATTTGTATCTTTATACCACTGATTCTCAACCTTTTTCATACTAGGAATTGTTATAATAGTTTCAGGACCTCGATGCCATCGTCACTTTAAAGAAAGGGAGGTGTCCTGGAATCCTTTGTCACTTGTTCGCAGGGCCTGGTTAAAAACCCATGATCTCAATCTTCTGTCAAATGTTTGATTTTGTTCATAGCAAAGCAGCCAAAAAGGGAGGGGTAAAAAAATCTGTTGTTTGCAACTTTACAAGTTGCAAACTTGCAGTCAGATTGGTCCCTAACTTGTACTCTATACAATCTCAGAGGATGAGTGTTAGTACAGAATTTGGGTCCAATAGCTCTTGGACTTGCTTTGGAAAAAGGCTTTTCAAGCATATTTTGCTGCATTGAATATGAGTGGGACGTTTGCGCTTTGTCCACAGTTAAATAGCTGACATTTAATTTTGTTGTCTTTAAGTTTTTGGGTTGACATCCAATTAAGTTGAATGGGAACTAGACTTGGTGACTTCTCAAGATTCCTTGCATCCCTAGATGTCTATGATTCTATGTTTCTTTTTTTTCCCACACCTCTCAGAAATATTGTTTGAATTATTCTGTAGTCTCTTGAAGATAGAGCCAGATTGTTTCACATCGGATTTGAGAAGGTTTCTTTGAAAAGGGCTAGAAGTATCTTTTTTTTTATATGAATACTTTCCATTCCACACACAAACATTAAAATACAAACAATTCCATGGTGAGAACCCTAAAAGCTATAAAGTACTGCAGAATTTCTACTGCATACATTTCTAGTGATCTTATTTGGGAGAGACTATTCAGAGAGCTAAGTAAGTAAAGGTTGGCTATGCAATGACTAAGGTGGGGGTGGACACAAGTCTTCATATTTTTGAAGGGTATAAACATTAAGGATGGAAAAGAATTATTTAAGGTGCTACGAGTTGGAGGAGGTGTATGAGCTAAGAAAAAAAATAGACTGGGAATGTCAAAACAACTTGCTGATGGTAAGATGCAGTAGGCTGTAGAACAGTCTCTCTAAGTAGTGATAAAAGCTCTATTGCAGGGGATATTTAAAGCTAGTTTGGACAGTCCTCTCTAGGCAACATCCTAAACTAGCAGAATGATGGACTTGGTGATCCAATAGGTTTAATACATGGCTAGAGCATTACTGACACAATTTTTAAAATCATCCTGATATTTTAAAAAATAATAATTTATATAAAATATTGTACTTAACATTTGTATTGTACAACCGTTTTTAGTAAACCAGATTATTTCAGATTGTACAGATTCTAGATGACTGATTTCTTTATATTCCTGCTGCCTTTCTTCTGGAACTAAGTTTAAATTTTTACTTCAAGTTCACTTGCTTCTCTTTTGCTTTCCCCCTTTCTAGTGTCTGATATATGTGCAGCTACCTTACATGGAAGACTTGCGACAATACATGTTTTCCTCTTTGAAAAACAACAAAAAGTACACTCCTACAGGTGAGTTAGTCTCTTGTTGTCTCACCGATTGACTGCAGCCTAAAACTATACCTTTACATCACTCTAAAATACATGGAATATTTGACTTTCCCATGGAAACGTGGTCAGCTCATGTCAGAACTTTGATTAGTTGGAGACTGAGGATTGCACACAGACTTTCAACACTACTGCAGGCTAAAGTCTGGCTCAGGTTAAATGATCACAAGCAATCATCTGAGACTTTATCATTTGGGGGCCAGGGTAGGAACTTGGTAATCTTTCATGATCCAGTCAGTCTTTGGCCTCTCGTGAGACTGTCCATAAAGGGTTTCTTTGTGATGGGGTTCACATTGTAAACCTCTGTCAATTAGGAACTGGACTCAGAACGAACAGCTCCTTCAGATGACGCTAACAGCCACCTTCACATACATATTGTGAAGCAGTTTACAAGTGCAAAGCCAGTTTTTAAATCTGCTTGCAGGTCTCAGTGCTGAAGAAGCAGGCACACACAAGTGCTTGGGTTCAAACAGGAAGCCAGAGTGAAACCGCACAGTGTTTGGCTTGCTGTCCCAAGAGTCTGGAGTAGAAAGGGTTAATGGTGTAATGTGTAATCCAGGCTGTGTTCCATATGTTCTAATTTGTTGTAAGGCTCACTCTGAAAAGGAGCAAGAATCTGACAGTCAGGACATGAAGGAAGCTGTGCAATTCCTGATTTGCTTCGATTTTCTGCCCATAACAGGCAGTTTGAAAGCCGAAATTTAACAACCCATCTTACAAAGGCAATAAATGACTATTGTGAACTGAGTTAATTTACATGTGTAACTTTTAAAAGTTGCATTATTCCATTTAGTTCTCCAAGCCAACTGTTCGTCTCGTTTTCCAAGTGGCCTATAAACCTTCTGTTCCAAATAAAAACATCTTGGAAAAGAAGAAAAATGGAAGCAGAAAGGCAGCAGTAATTGAGATCTTCACAAAACTGAAAGGCTCGATAACTCTACATTGTTGTCCTTAAACAATGCAGGATTTTCATTACTGTGTTCATTATCCACTTTCATTATCAGCCTGTCTATAGCCTCAGGGAATATAAAACATATTGCATTTGGGGGCATTTAATGCCTTTGTTAAAATCTCACATTCTGAAGTGAGTCTTTGTGGGTGAATTATTTGCAAGCAGTTCCGTCTGGCAAGTGTATTTAATCTTTTTTGTGTATATTTATATTTGTTGGTTTAGTGGATCAGTTATCTGCAGTTGACTCTTTGATTGACTCGATGAGTTTGGTTTATGAAGATGAAGATGGGGAGACAATTGAAGACTTATTTAAAACCTGCAAAATCCCAAACCCTCAGTTTCAGAGGTTATACCAGGTGAGAGAGTAAACCTTCAGGTTAAAACTTTTCCTGCTTCTACATACCCCGCCTTCTCCCTCTCTTTCTTAGTGTGTGAAAGGACTTGAATTGTGGCAAGTGTAATTTAAACAAATTGACCCCAGGTCCAGAGTGGCTTTGCCACTGATATTAGTTTCAGATGGAATATTTCTATTTTCCTGCATCATAAGGGTTTGAACAGGCAGTCTAAGCAAAGCCTTATCTAAGGAAATACAGGGCCCCCAGGATAGGTTAGGCCTTTCACAAATAAAGCCCGTGCTTGACAAACAACGGTATCTTCTTTTTAGGGACAGAACCGATGTCCCAAGTTCTGTTTGCCATCATAGACCATATTATGCAGCATTGCCCACCAAACCCAGTCCTTCACTGCCTTTCCACTTGCCTGGTCCACGGCAGCATAATCAGTGCAGTGTCTCTTGATGTTTGTTTATTTTATTTGGCCACAAACTGAAAGTGGACAGCCAACAGTCTGATACTAAATATATTTCATACTGGCAACGCGTAGCTGCAAGATAGAACTTACTGCTTGGAAATTAGAAGTTCTAACAAACTCGGTAAGGAATAGTTGGGATCTTTGCCTCTCGGGAAGGCAGGCTTGTGTAGTGTTTTGGAAAGGAGGAGGCAGTTGAAGAGGGGGTGGCCTTTGCCTTCCCTTTTTAGACAGGGACAGAGGTTGACTTCATATCTAGGGAGGGCCTTAATTCCTCATTCTCTACTCCAGCAAATGTTGAGAACATCCATCTGCTGCTGCATCCAGCAATGATAGATAAGCATACAGTATTAGCTTGGTGTTTCTGCTAAAACAATCAGGTGTGAAACAGTTAACAGTGTTGACACTTAAAATATCCTCATTGGGCTTCAGAGTGAACACATTTTAGAGCTATATGGAGCAGTTCACACTTGATTCAGAGCTATTGTTTCAAGCTGTCTCTGTTTTGATTTACATTTGTTTCACATCTGAGGGTTTTCTTTGCAACCATGAAGGCGAGAGACTTAATTATGCCCCAGAATTAAAGGGTTCATTTTTTAAAAAGATGCGATAGATTCAAAAAGAAGGGCAATTATGATACAATTTATGCAGCTGCATAATCATGTTATACACAGGGCTATGGATAGAATCTTGTTGAATGTGGGTTTCTGTTCTGAAAAGTGACTAAAATGGCATTGTGGAGTCCATCATAATTGTGTCTCAATGATTTCCAGATGAAATTTGTGCATTTTACAAGTTAAAAAAAAGTATTTTTTTCCTAATTGCCTGGGTTCTGAGAGTGATCTTAAGGTCTTTCCTTTTACTGCATTGTCACCAGTAATAGAAGATTCTGCAGGTCAAATTTTATCTTCAGTGACACAAGTCTTGAAATCTTAGCCTCAATTACCCCTGCCCAACCCAGCATTCCGTTCCAATTCTGCCTACTACATTGATTGCAGCTGATTGCAAGATTTGTCAAGCAGGAGCTTTTTTACTTGATGATGATATTTGAGATGGAAAGACCCCGGCATGAATCAAGTTCCTGGGGATATTTGCAAGGCTGGAAGTTAAGAAAAAAACCCCATCGTTTTATTTATAAATGCAACAATTGTGTGATGGAAATCTCTCTGCTTTGTACAGATAACATTGTAAACACTTGCTTCAGAGGCCAGTCACGTGTTGGAGAGCTCTTTCCTTAGTGTGCCATTGACTTCCAAAACACTGATTTGAAAGGGCTGCTAAAGGGTCATTGTGTTACCGTAAACATTTTGGCTACGTCTAGACTGGCATGATTTTCCGCAAATGCTTTTAACG
>JANRFK010006693.1:68258021-68269538 GCA_030068395.1 Apalone spinifera
AGGTGGGATCCTTTGAACATGGCCTCCACTGGGAACACACTCCACAACGGTGAATCAATATAATGGTCTTCTGTTGATATGCGTTTTAGTAGTTAAATTCCTGGATTATCATTTCTCATTAAAAGTGCTGTCACATGGGTGGAAATCTGGTCACTATTGCATTTTATTAATATCAGCAGAACTGGCTTAAATGGGGTCTGTGTGTTGTGTAGAGCACAAACATACAAACATTCTCCTTTATATAATAGATTCTAACAACAAAAAAAGTAGAAATAGGAGATGGTAGTTACACTTCTTAAATCCATTTCTAATCTAATAGTATGCTTGGACTGTGGTTTCCTGAAAGCACCTGTAAAAATATTTTATATGTTCTCAATTCTAGTAGACTTTTGGAGTAACTTGTGATGGAGTGTGTATAATAACCACTCCAGTCATGATGGTCTTTATTAGCTAGTAATGGAAATTATGGAAGCATTATTATTTGCTTGAGTTATTACCCCAAGTTGCAATGGATGGGGACTTGCAATGCTTCAGAAGAGTGAACCTCACTTATGATAAACAAGCCTCGGAGTACAATATTACTGAGTAATTCAGTCCATGTAGAATGTGTATGTGACTTAGGCTATTGTATTTGCCTTTTAGTTTCATTGGTGTTGTAGAAGAAATCTGAAATGCTGCAGAATTTGAAAATTGAATAACTTATCCACTTCTGGTATTTTGTATATCACAGCCTTATGTAATTAACAGTATTATAGTAAAATGCAGAAGTTTGCCAAATGAGCATAAGCTATGAAGAACCAGAAGAGCAAAACTGTACCATGATGTGAGCCTTTTCTAAATGTACCCATAGGGACATCCTTTGCTTAATTACTAGTGTTACTGCATAGCTGGCAGTGCTATCCTAGGTATGACCTGTTGTCCATGCTTGTAGGGAATGAATAGGCATCCTCACCAGTACCTCTTTGAGAGGGTGTGTGTGTGTGTGTGTGTGTGTGTGTGTGTGTGTGTGTGTGTGTGTGTGTGTGTGTGTGTGTGTGTGTGTGTGTGTGTGTGTGTGTGTGTGTAAATAACCATTGGGCAAATAACCATTAAGCAAGTAAAAGAACAAAATGTGGGAGAATATTCTGGACTTCATTTTTTGGTCATTTTACTTTTTGCATTTGCGCTTTTTTCAGTGTGTTTTATCACTGCCTTTTGAGTCACGCAGCAGTGAGGATACAATTAGTAATGTTGCCTTCCCTCTCCCTTTCTCTCTTGCACAATTTACGTAAATGTAGATATATAGACATGCATCTTCCCTGCTATTGTTTACACTAAGTCCCACTTGGCAGAATGATTAAGATGACTGTACTGAGGCCTAAAATATATTCAGAAGGCCCTGGTAATCTGGTATTAGTATCCACACATGAGGGTCTCACAACCAGAGATTATTCGGTTGCTTCAGCTATGACATTATACCATTTACTGAAAATCAGATGCTCTGTTTGAAATGTCTGTCTTTCATAGGTGGCTAGGTGCTCTAAATAATTCTGCTGCCCACCAAACAAGCAGGGTCAGTGCTTGTTTTCCTGATCCCTTATAAATTCTCCTGCCTCAACCATGTTGGGATTTGTTACAGATTTTATGGACTAAATGATTATTTTCTGTAGCTAGGAGTAGGGGTTCCATTATTGGGTGAGATGAGCATCTTGATGCAACGCAGATATGATTGATATACCAATAGATCTGCTTATAATTACAGAACAGGCTGCAGAAGAAACAAGGACAGTACAGCCAGTTAAACAGAAGGATTTTCTTCCTTCTGAAAGCATGCATCCCCTGTGTTTGTCTTCCAGTGAGCCGGCAGCTGGCAAACCGCATTGAACAGTTTTTGGAAACTAAAGGTTTACAGTACTACATGAAGAGTATCAACTGCATTAGAGTTTTCAGAGAGGAGGCCATTAAGGTAATGGTAAAATGTGAAAACTCTACTGTATATCAAATGCCAGGGCAAGATGTGCAGATCTACTACGTTAAAAACTTCAGCGATTATGATCTGTGTCAATTATAGCACACTGGAAATTTTAAAAAGATGTTAATGTTGTTTTGGTCCTTTGGGGATGGAGTAAGGACCAGATACTGGTGTGGTTTTGTAATGTGAAAAAACAGTACCTGTGACCTAGTTGTTGAAAAGGCGAAATGTGCCATCGTCCAAATATCATCTTAAGGAAAACTAGTCACCAAGGATGTGCACAGCTTTGTGAAATGCAGTTTCTTTTGTGATTCCCTGCACATTATACATGGGTTCTAGTGGCACTAGCTGAATGTGCAGTGGTTTGGAATGTATTTTTTCCTGTTTCCCATGTTAGATGTCTTTATGATGCATTAAGATTACAGTTCTTTTGGTATTAAGGTCATTTTATTTTTCTGTGTTACCTTTGTTGTTTTTTCAGCTGTCAGAGGTGCAGTGCTTTAATGATTTCTTGCAGGACCTGAAAGAAAAGGTGGAAGATAAAACCTTAGCTGATTTCTGGGAGATTCTGATACAAGGTACGATGAGAATTGACTCTCCCTTCACACCTTCTGCACAGTTTTTCTTCAAATGGTAAATTGTATGAAAGGGATCTACATGTTAGCAGCCGTACACTGAAAATGCACACAGATCAGTGTTTTTAATGTAGATAGTTCTTGCATACCATGTAAAACTCATCTTTTACTACTATATAGCTTCATTTTTCAGTGGTTTCATATAAACACTATTTCAAAATGCTATTCCAAGTTAAAATCAGTTACAATGATAAATTGATAGCACAGTGAGAGAAATTGAACAGTATAAGGCAAGGAAGAGAAGAAAATAAATGGGAAGCTGATGCACTGGAGAGAGTGAGAGGAAGGCTCTCCCATATGATAGAAGCTGCAAAGAAGACTCCCACACGAAGTAATCCATGACATAGTCCAGTGATGTGAGAGTGATCTGGAGGAAGGGAACCCGTAGTAACATGACATACTGATGATTAAACCGAGGAGGAAGGTTGCATAGAGAGACTAGGAGCACTAGTTTTATTAGCATGAAAAACCTGACTCTCTAAAATTTTTTCCCTTGCATGAGTGCTTATGAAAATATACTTTACATGCACAGTTGCCTCTTTTCTTTCTACGTACGGTAATATGGAAGTTATTTTTGCATAGCACTTTTAAATCATTGCTTCCAAATTACAGATAGAGGCAATTTCACCCATAGCTTACGACACCACACAAAGAATATTATGTCCAGTTGAAACTTTGAGGGAAACAGCCTGGACGGAGTTTAATAGCCACATAATAAATCTTTAAAAATGTTGGGTTCATAATGGAAATTTGGCCCAACCAAAGTCATGCTGATATGTTCTGTTGTAATAGTTTACACATGATACTAATGAGAATTTCCAGCAACATGAACAGTTTAGAGGGGAAGAAGAATTTACAAATACAAGCTGCGCTATCTGAGATTTGCATATAGGGAATGGCTGTTTCACTTTGCTTAGAGGAAGATAAAGTGTTTTATGCATAATCTGTCTTCTAAACATTGTTTTGTATGGCAGAAATGAACTTAGATTAGAAGTTGGAGAGTATGCTGTATATTGTTTGAAGTATAATTTTCATGGATTTCATATTTGAGCTATGATTTCAGTATCACATTAATTTGATTGTCATTATATATATCTAGTTACTTAAATGGATGCCTCCAATAATGTATTAATATTAATTGTACTTGTGGGTCATGACAGTTAACTCGTGAAAACTATGTCCTTTTAATATGAGAAGTATTTTTTTTAATTTTTGTCAGTGATGACACATTTAGAAGTTTGAATTTGAAACACTTTCCATTTTTAACATAGAGTGTCTTTCAGGTAAAGCTTTATACTGATCTTTTTGTGATTTGATTTTCCTCAGATGGAATTTCTTTGATCACCAAAGATGAAGCAGAAGGTAGTTCAGTGACAAGTGAGGAAGCCAAAAAGGTATTACTTTTAAATTCTTACATATCTATATGAAGCTTTTGCTATTCCAGAAAAGATCTTTTCTTATATGGATGAACTGTTAAGTGAATTAAATAGGCCCTGGATGAATGGAATCCTTGAACCATAAAAATTAAGAGGTCCCAACTCGGGGAAAATTCTCCCTTAATATGCCCTGTATTGTATTGTTTCATGCTGCCTGCAGGCGGGGCATATTATTGTTTAGACATATTTTCCAGACAAACCACTTCAGGAGCTCAGTTCAGTGCAGTGGCAACAGGCTGTTAGTATATTCAGGAACACTGTTGGCTCCTGACTTTTCATTAGAATGATGTTTTCCTCGATATGGGAGAAGTACAATCTAGTCACTAGAGCACGGGTGTGGAAATCAGGGACTTCTGAGGTGTAACCCCAGCCCTGATTTCTGCATCCTCGGCCAAGTCGCAACCTCTGTGCCTCAGTTTCCACTTCTATAATCGTTGCACAATAGCACGCTCGACACAAAAGGGGCCACATGTTTGAAGGTGTTCCTTACGGGTAACAATACTGACAGCAATGGGGGTACAAAGTACTGTAGTTAGCATAAGGAATAGAATGGGGCACGCAGAGCAGCCTTTTCCCCAGTGAAGGCAGAAAGGCAGATTCAAGGGAGACAAGATACAGTGGTGGCTGAATCGAGAACTATTTTTATATTTGTCTTACAGAAGATGAACACAAATCCATATACCCAGCTGGCAGCCATGGTTTAAATATAGCTTAAGAGGGAGAAGGCTTTTGTGTACAGATTCTGCTGTTGAAACCACTAATCATGTGAGCTGGAAAGCACCTTTCCTAAAAAGAGAACTCTTCTTTGCTCCCACAAAACTCAAGCTTTGTACTCTTAACCAGCAGGGTGGTTGTAACTTTTTCATGGTTAGTGAATAGGTGTGAGGTTGTAGTCCAGAGTCTATTATCCCTTTTCACTTGAAGCAGCTTCAGAAATGCACGTGCACCTTAAGATGACCTTGGCATGTCCACAACTCACTTAACATGAGGAAAAACACTGAAAAATTGATGGGGGGGAGGGAGGGTTAATAAAATGCCATGATACTATAATGAAATAGTAACATTGTATATATTGAAGCTAACATGTACAGATTAGAGTTGTGAGAGCTGTCACAAAATTGTTCAGCAAGGATGGGGACATGGCTGTTTGTGGTCATACATAACTATGCAAACTATCTTTCTCTTCCCAGCAGCATGTACCAAGATAGGTGGCATTTAGTTATTAGTTACTTAAACATTTCACTTCCAAAAAAATTCATGATTTAGAACTGGGGCTGGAGCACATGACCTGTGAGGAGAGGCTGAGGGAGTTGGGTCTGTTTAGTCTGCAGAAGCGAAGAGTGAGGGGGGATTTGAGAGCAGCCTTCAACTTCCTGAAGGGAGGTTCCGAAGAGGCTGGAGAGAGGCTGTTCACAGTAGTGACAGATGGCAGAACAAGGAGCCAGTGGTCTCAAGTTGCGGTGGGAGGAGGTCCAGGTTGGATATTAGGAAAAACTTTTTCACTAGGAGAATGGTGAAGCACTGGAATGGGTTACCTAGGGAAGTAGTGGAGTCTCCATCCCTAGCTGTGTTTAAGTCTTGGCTTGACAAAGCCCTGGCTGGGTTGATTTAATTGGGATTGGTCCTGCCTAGAGCAGGGGGCTGGACTTGATGACCTTCTGAGGTCTCTTCCAGCTCTATGGTTCTATGATTCTATGAACAGGGCTACTTAACTTGCAGCCCACGGTGCAGTTTGAGTTTACATGTGGTTCAACACGCGGCCCCTCGGGTGGGATCCATTGAACATGGCCTCCACTGGAAATATGCTCTACAATGGCGAGTCAGTATAATGGTCTTCTGTTGATATGCATTTTAGTAATTAAATTCCTGGACTCTCATTAAAAGTGCTGTCATATGGGTGGAAGTCAGGTAAATATTACATTTTATTAATATCAGCAGAACTGACTTAAATTCATGCCCATCAGTGTGAAAAGCTATTTACATATATTTGCATATATATTTGCATTTAAGTTGTGGCCCTCAATATGTGCTGTGAGTATCATTGTGGCCCCTAGGCCTTCCACAGTTGAGTAGCCCTGATCTAGAAAAAAAATCAACCCTAATGTCCATACTATATGCTACATGAAATTACTTTTCAGTTCTTCAAGTCCTCTCTATGCTAACTGTGATAGGGTCAAGTTAGAGGGATACAAAAAAAAAGTAATGGGAGGGAGGTATATTAGCTTCAGACTGAGAAAAATCTCTGTTCCCAGGATAAATGGCAGGGGCTAGTCCAGTACCAGCAGAGTCAATCAGAGCAATTAAGCACCTGGAGCTAGTTGAGTGGCCCTGCAGAGTCAGGTGAGCTTGTGCTAATTAGAACACCTGGGGCCAATTAAAGAACCAGTTGAGACGGGTTTTAAAGAGAGCTTCCCTGCAGGGCGCACAAGTAGCTGAGAGGACGGAGAAAAGCGCTGCTGGGTGCAGGAGAAAGCAAGCACCGAGTGGGTACTGGGAAGGTGAGCCTGAGAGAAGGAAGGTGTTGGGGATGGTGTAGGGAAGTAGCCATGGGGGTTTTGTAGCTGTCTCGCAGCTGGTGTTAGAGCCCCTCATAGGCAGCTGCCATTACAGGGCTCTGGGCTGGAACCCGGACTAGAGGGTGGGCCCGGGTTCCCCTCACATCCACTTCCCCATCTCCACTAGGGGAAAATACCCAGCCCTGTATTCTTTGGGAGTCCACTGAGACTGTGAAGTTTATACCTTATGCTGGCCAATGAGGAGAGACTCTCAGCAAACAGAAAGCTGATGCCCTTGGTGTGGTGCCCAAATTGTGAGCTGCGGTGAGCCTCTGGGGCAAGTAAATCAGCCTGAAAGAGCAGAACCCACCATGTTTTGAGTAGGAACCTTGTCACATAACACAGAAAGCACAACAATAAATCACTGGGTGAAACACTGAGTTTGCAGTGGCTATACAATATGTGCATCCATACATACACAACACAGATGCAAAGCCTGCTTGTGGCTTCCCATCTAAACGAGGGAGAAACCTGTGTAGACTAAATTTGGATCTGGCTGCCCTGGTGCATTGCAACTTACATCATCCTACAGTCCGCTCTGATGGGCATGCTGAATTTTGTAGTACATTCTGCCTCACAAGCAGTTCAGACTCCTTGTTTCACTGAATGAGACAGTATTTTGGAGGAGCAGGAAAGACAGAGAGCTTCGCTCATGAAAATAATCCATTGGTCTGTGGCTGATAGGCCATGAGTTCAGGTCTCACTTCTGTTCATTGGTGCACTTCAGCCTTTCTAATAAGCATGGCCTCATATCCCTACCGTAGAAGGAAGGCAACTGTCATTCATTTCCCCATATCTTTTAGGATACATTAGGTGAGACATTGCACAGTTCTGGCATAGCTAGACATAGAATAAAGAGCAGAGTTTATAGTGAGGCAGACCCACGCCTCAGCCACACTATATTTCAGAATGAACGAGCCAAATCTATTTGCTTGGCTGTTGTGTCTGTACCAGTGCTGACCACTAGACTGCACTCCCTTCAGAGGAGAATCTTGATTCCCAAGATTGTATTGTTCCTGAGGTTCCAGGCATCTTATGTGAGGCCCTATTCCTGCAGGGGCGTTTTCCCCACCACTAACCAATTATAAAACCAGTTCATTTGATTCACACACTGAGAAAAATATCCTTTGAAACAAATGTTATAGTTAAAAACCACCAATGTCAGTTATGTCACAACATGCAACAAAATAGAGGTGTACCATGGTTCAGTAATTTATCATATATTTTGATTGCTTATGTCTCACAGTGGTAAGCTTGAAGATAGAGAGGTATGCTACCAATGCTGTACCTTGTTTTAAAGCAACACTACAGAAACTTCTATTCAGAAATACTTGGTACTGTGTGATTGTGGCTTCAGAAGTCCCAGATACACTACAGGTTGAAGCTCTCTGGTCCAGCATGATTTTAGTTAGCTGGATGTCCACTTATCATGGGTGTGACCAAGTTTCCTGTGGTCCCATAAAGCTTGTTTACAGCCACCAGTCCTGGCTCTCAGTGTTCTGTCCTGTTATTTAGCTTTAATTTACCCCTAAATGTCTTCTAAGGGCATGTCTGTACGGCAGAGCTAAACTCGAAATAAGCTACGCAACTTGAGCTATGCTAATTGTGTAGCTTAAGTCGAAATAAATTATTTTTGGCACTTTCTATACAGCAGTTATTTCGAGAGAGAGCACTCTTCCCCCGACTTCCCTTACTCCTTGTACAGTGAGGGTTACAGCAGTTGGAGTAAGCAGTCGTCCTGCTCGACATTTTGACAGTACATCAGAGTAACTGCTTGTGTGTAGACACGGACTACATTATTTTGTAATAATGTTAGTTATTCCGAAATAACGCTGCTGTGTAGACATAGCCTAAGAGTCCAGTAAGAAGTGGAAGTATTGGCAATGCTGCTAGACAGTATTGACCTTCTGTGGGTTAGCATATTCTCTGCTATGGCACCGGTTAAGTCCTGAGGGTGCCAGACTAGAATGGTTCAATCTGTAGTAGAACATCAGATGTAAGGCACATGCTGTACAAGGGAGAATATTAGAATAGGAGATGATTCCATGTAATGGCAGTGCCTTTGGGGTTCTTTTTCTTTTAGTTACATTATGTTGCTCTAGTATATTTCCTTACTTTCCTTCATTGAGGAAAAGTGGTCTCATTGTCTAGTCTTTTCTATAATGATGCATATGGGAAGATACTCTTTTTAGAGCATAGCGATGGTAAGTTAATAGATCAGACTTGCCAGGTACTTTTTCTGGTTGCTTTCGGAAAGATAATGGATTTTGGCACAACTATTATATGTAATTTGTTTCAGCATAAATGCAAAACAGATCCTGTCAGAAAAAATCAATTGTAGATGTTTAGTACTTAATGGAAACTTAAAGCTTCAGTTTCTTGCTAAGCATGTCTTCATCTCAGATTTCCTTAAATTGCAAGGTGTTATTTACACCTAATTTAGTGTAAAATGATAATTCTGAGAACCCTGAAGAAATGTCCTACTTTCACAGATCCTAGTTGATGTCAATTAATTAAGTAAAAATGGAATTTGCTTGGTGAGAAACTCCCTCCAAAGCTGACAGTGTCCAGCAGAAAGCAGGGTCAGGAGGTTGCCCCGCTCCGGAGCTCTACCGGACAAGGAGGTTGGGAGCTCGCTTTGCCCCATTCCACGTGGCCCCCCCGAAGCAGGAGCAGCCAGAGGGCTCTGCACATTGCCCCCGTCCCAAGTGCTGGCTTTGTAGCTGGGAACCATGGCCCATGGGAGCTGCAGGGGCAGTGCCTGTGGACAGGACAGCGTGCAGAGCTGTGTAGCACCACCTCTGCATGGGAGCTGGCAGGGAGACGCGATGCTGCTTCCAGGAGCTGCCTCACGTAAGCGCCACCTGGATTCTGCATCCTGCAGAGTCCTCCCACCTGCTGTCCCAGTCCTGATCCCCCTCCCGCCCTCTGAATGCTTTGATTCCCCGTCTGGCCTGCGCTCCTGCCCACCTAACTCCTCTTCCCCTGACCCATCCCAGAATCTGCACCCCCTGTCAGAGCCTCACCGGCCTTGGTACCCCAAATCAGCCCATGCTCTGATTTTCCTCCTGTACCCTGAACTCATTTCTGGCCTCACCCCTCCTGCACCCCAACCCCCAATTTTGTGAGCATTCATGGCTCTCTGTACAATTTCCATACCAAGATGTGGCGCTCAGGCCAAAAAGCTTGCACACCCTGGGTATGTCTACGCTGCATTCCTCTTTCGAGAGAGGAATGCAAATGCAGCTGAGCGAAATTGCAAATGAAGCGCGGATATGAATTTCCCGCACTTCATTTGCATAATCATGTCCGGGTGCTATTTTGAAATACCCTGTTTCGAAAAAAGAAACGCAGTCTAGATGTGGTTATTTCGAAAGAAAACCCTTCTTGGGTGTTTTAGAATTAGGTAGTTGAGAGAATGAGGAACTAGGTGATCTCCTGGTTGGTAGCAGTATTCAGTAGGTAATAAAAGCCACAGGTAACTGCTGATGTGCTATTTTCCTTCCTCTTTCCGGAGCTCTGACTTAGGTTGTTGATGGAACATTTTGTGAAAAAACATTTTTGCTGCTTCTGGGGGTATGTCTATACTGCAGAGACTTCATCAGCATAGCTACATTACCCTAGTTATGTCACCATAACCCTGTAGTGTAGACACAGTCTGTGTGCAAAGAAAGGGTTTATTGGTGTAGGAACACCACTTCCCTGTGCAATAGTAGTTCAGTTGATGGAAGCATTCTTCCATCAACATTGCTGGGTTTGTACTGGGGTTTAAATCAACATAGTTGTTGGTCAGAGATGTGTCTTTTTTTTACACCCTGGCTGATGTAGGTATTTTCACCTAGCTTTAAGTATAGGTCTTCACCAAGAAGTCTGATGAAGGAATGACTAACATAGTGAATGCTAGTGGGAAGGGAGTAGGTTTAGAAGATAAAATAAAGAACAAGTTAAAAATCACCTAGAAAAGTTAGATGCCTGCAAGTCACCAGGGCCTGATGAAATGCATCCTAGAATACTCAAGGAGCTGATAGAGGAGGTATCTGAGCCTCTAGCTATCATCTTTGAAGAATCATGGGAGACAGGAGAGATTCCAGAAGACTGGAAAAGGGCAAATATAGTGCCCATCTATAAAAAGGGAAATAAGAACAACCCAGGAAACTACAGACCAGTTAGTTTAACAACTGTGCCAGGGAAGATAATGGAGCAAGTAATTAAAGAAATCATCTGCAAACACTTGAAAGGTGGCAAGGTGATAGGGAACAGCCAGCATGGATTTGTAAGGAAAAAATCGTGTCAAACCAATCTGATAGCTTTCTTTGATAGGATAACGAGTCTTGTGAATAAGGGAGAAGCGGTGGATGTGGTGTACCTGGACTTTAGTAAGGCATTTGATACGGTCTCGCATGATATTCTTATCAATAAACTAGACAAATTCAACTTAGATGGGGCTACTATAAGGTGTGCGCATAACTGGCTGGATAATCGTACTCAGAGAATAGTTTTTAATGGTTCTCAATCCTGCTGGAAAGGTATAACAAGTGGGGTTCCGCAGGGGTCTGTTTTGGGACCGGCTCTGTTCAATATCTTCATCAACGATTTAGATATTGGTATAGAAAGTACACTTATTAAGCTTGCAGATGATACCAAGCTGAGAGGGGTTGCTACTGCTTTGGAGGATGCGGTCATAATTCAAAATTATGTGGACAAATTGGAGAAAAGGTCTGAGATAAACAGGATTAAGTTTAATAAAGACAAATGCAAAGTGCTCCACTTAGGAAGGAACAATCAGTTTCACACATACAGAATGGGAAGTGACTGTCTGGGAAGGAGTACGGCAGAAAAGGATCTAGGGGTTATAGTGGACCACAAGCTAAATATGCGTCAACAGGGTGATGCTGTTGCAAAAAAAGAAAACATGATTCTGGGATGCATTAACAGATGTG
>JANRFK010006693.1:68269638-68283979 GCA_030068395.1 Apalone spinifera
TAGTATTCTATGATAGAACAGGCCAAAGTGTGAAGTGCTGTCTTAAGAGTTGGATAATATTCAGATCACAAATAACAAAGATACGTTCCATCACCTTCCCCCATGTTAAGTTTCTGATTTGTATCTATTTCTTGATACTCTTCTTTACACATCTAACACTGCAGATGTAGGGAGAATGGAGATATTTAGCATCATTAATCCCCCCACCATATATATCTCCTCTTCCTAGTTACATGTTTCCCCCTTATTGTAGTGTCTGAAGTTCTGAGATAATCAGTGATCTGCTTCAGAAGCCAGCTAAAAATTCAAACGAGTATTTTCAACATGTCTCTTTTGAGTTTAATTCTTTTCAGAGAAAAAAGCTTCCTTTTTTTGTCTCACCTAGAGCCATTATTGCAGCATCTTTATTTTACAGAAGACAGTGCTGGAAAAAGACCTGTAATATTAGATGGTCTAGCTCATCCACATTGCCGCTTTCTCTCTAGGGCAGGGTTAATGCCAGCTACATATTTGTAAATGTTTCATATAGTCTAGTTTAAGAGACCCAGCTGTAGGGATGGGAGCAGATTTCTGCTTTTTCCATTGAGATAATTGCTAAAATAATAGTAACTTTTAATAATATTAATAATAATAATAATAATAATTAATAATAGTAAGATTTTGTGGTCACAATTTTGGTAAGTCATGTTCTGTTTTTGTGTTTTCTTTGCCATTATTGCTGATAACTTTTAGCTTGTATAAAGCAAGGGAGCAAATAGAGAGAGAAATAGCTATGAGATAGTTACGCATTAAGTGTTGTCTGTATATGGACCTCATTATTATAGTGTCTGAACTAGTTTCTTTGACCCCTTCTTTATGGTATGTGGAGGGCATCTAGAGATTTGCATTGGCTAATGAGATAGAATGTTCGGGCACATTCATTAGGTAAAGATCTATTTGATAAAGAATAAAATTCTAACCACCTACACATTTGAGGTTTTGTTCAGATCCAGGTCATTACTTGAGTGGAACTAGGATTTGGTCCTTGTGTTTTACTTTGCAAAAATTTATAATGTATTGATTTGCATAGGTATACATTATGAAGGGAAAAATAACATCCTCCTCGTTTTTAAGCATTCATAGCTGCAAACATTATTGGTCAGAACATTATTAAACTCCCTGTATATATAAGACTTCTTTCTTATTTCTGAGTACATTTTCTGAGTCTTGTCTTTAAAATGTTAAAGATTGGTGGAGGGGATGGAAACTCAAACAAAACATCAGTAGTAATTATTGGAGCTTTACTATATGGAATTCTCAGATCACATGTGTGTTTTTTTTAAAAACCTATCAAAATACTTTCCATCCATTGAATAGAAAGTGTCTGAATTTTGTCTCCATAACGCAAATGAATTTTGTTTTCAGTTCTTGGCCCCCAAAGAAAAACCAACTGAAGCTCCGTCAGTAGCCGGGGAAGGTGGTGATGTGGATGATTTGGTAAGTATTGTGAAGGCATGGTGTGGCTTCATGATTGAAGTAGCTGGATTGTTTCAATGAGAGAGGAACTTCTAAAATCAACAGGGATGAGGACTTGCCATGGATTTGTGCCCCAGAAAGCAACTAAGGAATTAAGGCACAAAGGAACCCCCATGAAATATTTAGTTGCTATTGTAAATGTAACCAGATACATAGTTTCATAGTGGCAGGCACTGGACTGTGTTATCTTGCGTTGTTCATGTGGATTAATTCTTTCCTTTCCAGTGTTTTAAGAACTCCCCCCCCCCCCCCCCCCCCCCCCCCCCGATAAAGCTGCTCTTTTGAGAACAGATTGCTATAGTTTAACGTAACAACACTTCAGAAGGCCGGAGTTACAGAGCTGTTACTTGTGTGGGTTGAAAAATAAAAACCATTAAGAAAAACATACTTTAATCTGCTCAATTAACCTGGTACAGATAGGCTTGCTGCAATCCAAGCATTTAGTGAGTTTATTGTGTATAAACAATTCAGCCTTTCTCTTATTTTTTTTCTTTTTCATGCTGAGTCATTACAAATGTAACATCTCCAATGCTTCAGCCGATAGTCCATCCAGTCTTAAAATAGGGTAGCTTAAAAAAACCCTATTAA
This sequence comes from Apalone spinifera, assembly GCA_030068395.1. NCBI lineage: Eukaryota > Metazoa > Chordata > Testudines > Trionychidae > Apalone > Apalone spinifera. The sequence continues at coordinate 68,271,742 of JANRFK010006693.1, forward strand.
TTGCATTTACAACTTTCTGGTAATGCAGTTTTGGCTGATTCTATGCTTAGTCATGAAGACTTAGAGTACAAGTATTCCACAGGTCTTTCATATTTTCCCAGATAGCGTGTATCCAAGTTCATTAGGCTGTACATACTTTGTTTTCTGATTGCCATCTCTGTCCAACTTGTGAGAGCAATAATTTTAAGCTAGTGCCTCCTATTCCAAATTTGTCATTTTCTTTTGCAGTTGGACATGATGTAAGTGGATGGACTTATGGGGACCTCTGAAGAACTGTGTGGCAGGGGGCACAAAATTACTATTGAAGAGAAGAGAGCTCGTCCAGTCTTCTGTTGGTAGAGGTTTCTTGAGAGAGAACATCAATTTCAAAGACATTTTCATTTGGTTTAAACCTTAGAGCGGACTCAACAGCAGTTAGTATAAGACGTAGATTATTTCAATTTTCTGTACATTTTCTGTAGTAAATCTTTTTCTAAAAATAAGTTATTTCATACTCAGTACTGTAAAGTTGCTTTGATATTTCAGCTTCCAGTTAAATACCACTAAATTTTAATGAGGGCCTGTCTTACTGTCTGATATCACTGGCACCAGTGTTGTTTGGAGAGAACGGAACATGGAGGTCGAAGTGAAATCACAAGGTAATATAAAGGAACTTTTAGTAGGAGTAAATCAGTAGATTCCTTCTTCAGAAGGAAAGACACCACTTTTCATGTTGTCTGTCAGATCAGGAGAGGGAAAACAAGTGGGTATATTGGATTAAAAAAAAAGCTAAAAAAGAACAATTTTTAAAAATGTCCAGTCCACGGTAGCATAATGTATTCACTCAAAATATAAAATTGAATCTACAGTACCCAGCAAAATATTTCTTAGTGTGTTGATTTATCACAGCATATCCAAATCAGTGATTATTCTCTGATTTTTCTGTTTCACTCTTCTTTCCCAGCATGGGACAGTAATAGCATTGTTTACAAGTTACTTTTCATTATACTTTTGAGTCTCTGCCGATTTCAGTGAGGATCATCACCATTGATCTGTCACGTTCGCTCTTGTTCTAATGTATTTGAAGGCCTTATTTGCTGCTTGACACATGTTCAGGTTGTCTCCAGACTTTAACTGGTGCATTTATCTTCCCTATCTCAGTGTGAACACAGTAAATGAATGAATCGTTGTTTCCCTCTTGTTCATTGCAGCTAATTGTTAACGAGCATCAGAAAAATCTTTCAGAGTTTAAAAAAATTAAAAGTACTCAACATACATGATTGTGTCCACAAGACACATTGCTCCTCACAATGCTTGACACAACTAGAGTGAAGATAGGGAATCAGTTAGGTCTGAGAGAACTCCTGAATTCTGCTTGGAACAAGTTATTTGATCGTGATTTCCAGTGATAGACTTTTGTTGCAAACACTTTCTGGGATTAGTTAGTTAGAACATTATTCATGTTTAAAACTGCCATCTTGTTATTTTAACATAAACATTGCTGAGACAATGGAAATCTGTAAGACCAGGCTGTGCTTAAAATCGGCTTTGGTTTGCAATGTCTGCACTTGTAGAATGACTCTAGGCTCTGGAAACACAAGTGTCTCCTCTCCCTTCCTGGCCACACGGGAATGTGCTGTCCCCCCATCTCTCTCGTTTTGGGTTGCCCATATGGAAGATGGCCACTCACACTGAGTTCAGAATGACTTCTGCAGGCGTTCTTCGGAGTTGGCTCTCCAGTTGGCAGCGATTAGACTGATGGCCAAATCACCAGAGCCTAAGTGTCCACCAGAATGTATTTTTCATAATTGTAAATAAGAAATAAGTGACTACAGATCCATTCGCTTGTCATGTCAAATTTCCATGTTATCCACTGACTGGCTTTTAGTTTTCATATTAAAAAATGGCTAATATAATATTTCATGGTGTTTTATTTTCCACCTATTTTGGCCTTCTCTAAAATCAGTTCGTTAAACTGTTCCTACCTTTTTGGAAGAGCTCTATAATGAACGTTCAGGTACCCTCTTAAGACTGGAGATTGCCTAATAAATGTAGTCTCTTGTACAGTTTTCATTGAAAACAAAGCTAGCTTTGAACTCGAAAAGCCCTCTATAAATGTCAAATGTGGTTCTGTCATCTGTTTTACAAACAGAAAGCCCTGCAACACACCTACAAGGTAGGTATCCCTATTTAACAGAGCCACTCCAGGGTCTTGGCCAGGCCTACAGAAGGCTTTAGAAGTCATTCTGTGAGCCAGGATTAAAAACAAACAATGAACATACATGAGTCAATATGGTGGTATCCCACAGGATACCCTGCTGCTTGGATGGCACATTTCTACTGAGAGTTGCTAGATCTGGAGACGGTGAGCAGGGATTTAAAGGATTTAAGGAAGGTATTAAATGAAACGAAATGAACTCCTACAAAGTACCTGAAACTTTTTCATTGTTTCTAACCCTTCCATCGTAACGGTCAGAATCATTGGAGAAAGTGCGGAGAAGAGTAACAAAAATTCTTAAAGGTCAGAAAACATGACCTTTGAGGAAAGACTAAAAGAATTTGGTTTGTTTAGATTGGAAGAGAGAAGACAGAGGGGGAACATAACAGTTTTCAAGTACAGTAGTACCTCAGAGTTACGAACATCTTGGGAATGAAAGTTCTTAACTCTGAAATGTTCATAACACTAAGCCAGGGGTGGGCAAAAGGGCCTCTGCGGGCTGGGCCCGCCCTGCCAAATGGATTGATCTGACCCGCAGATGCCCTGCCGCTCCCCTGTCTCCGGGCCAATCACGACCTGGGGACGGGGGAATGCACAAAGTCTCCTCCCCTAGCAATGGCACCTGGTGCTTAGAGGCAAACGCTAGGATTGACTTCAAGCACCACCCGCCCCTTGCAGAGCGGGGGCAGGGATGGAGAGACTTTGCACGCTTTCTTCACCCCCAGGTCAATCAGGGCCTGGGGACGGAGAGGGAGCGCGCAAAGTCTCCTCCCGCTCTGCAAGGGGCGTGCAGCGCTCGGAGTCAACCGCCAGCTGAGCACCTGGAGGTTGGCTCTAAACATGGTGTGCCCTTTGCAGGATGGGGGAAAGGCAGGAGGATTGACCTGGGGGCGGGGCAGCACGTGCAAATTCTCCTCCTGCCCTGCAAGGGGTATGCAGTGCTTAGTCAACCACCAGCTGCTGCTCAGCTGGTGGTCCACTCTAAGTGCGACCCCCCCATGTAGGGTGGGAGCAGGGAGCGAAAGACTTCCCATGCTTCCTCCGCCCCCAGGCCTTGATTGACCTGTGGGTGTGTGGCGGGAGCGTGCAAAGTCTCCTCCCACTGCAAGGGGTGCAGGCACCTAGTGGGAACTACTAACTGTTCAGAACAGCTGGTGGGTCTCTCGGGGTGGGGGACAAGGGCAAAGACTTCAAGCACTCCCCCCACCCTCAGGCCAGTCAAGGTCTGTGGGCGAGGAAGCACGGAAGTGTCCTGACCCCGCCCCTACTGGGATGGCCTGGGGCCATTTCAAAAATTTCTGAAGTGGCCCCCCCTTGCACTAAACCAAAATTTGTTGTTCTTTCAAAAGCTTACATTGACAAAAATTAACATTGACTTAATACAACTTTGAAATTTTCTTATACAGAAGAAAAATGCTGCTTTTAGCCATCTAAATTTAAATGAAACAAGCACAGGAGCAGTTCCCCATGCCTTCTCTAATCTTTATTGTTAAACTTTCCCTTGATTTTTTTAATAGTTTAAAATAGTTTAACATAATACTATACTGGGGGGTTTTTTTGGGGGGGTTTTTTTTGTCTCTGCTGCCTAATTGCATACTTCTGGTTTCAAATGAGGTTTGTGGTGGACTGGTCAGTTCATAACTCTGGGGTTCTTAACTCTGAGGCTTTACTGTAGATAAAAGTATGTTATATAAAGAAGGAAGAAAAAATGTTCTTTTTAACCTCTGAGGATAAAACAATGTGCTTAAATTGCAGCATGGTGGTTTAGGTTAGACATTAGCAAAATCTTCCTTGCTATCGGGTAAGTTTTTGCAGACTCTTTAAGACCAGGTTAGACAAATACCTGTCAGAGACAGCCTAGATCATTCTTAGTCCCTCAATATGAGACATATCATAGACTTACTGGACTGGAAGGGACCTCAAGGGTCTTCTAGTTTAGTCCCCTGCACTCAGCAAACTGATTTCACACTTGATCTTAGCCAAAGGGAGAAGTACTATGGTTCTTGTTGAACTATTGAGGGCTCTTCATTTAGTTTAACCTTCCATCATGAGAAATACCTAGTAGAAATAGACACTGGAATGACATTTTATCATTAGTGATAGGAAACATGTCATGAGAATACCTTTCTTCCCCCTAGAGTCCATCCCACGTTCTTTGAAGAACAAGTTACCAAGAAAAGATGGTCCTCACTATTAACGTGCCATTATTGGAAGGGTGACCACAAGAAAATGTGCATTGGATGCTGCAAAAGAGCATGATTGACTTTTTAGGTTGTGTAGAATATATACATAGCATTTTATAGCACTGTTAAGTAGGCAGAATGGTCTCCTGGGTAAACTACACTAAGCAAACTTGCCAGTCTTGGGAAGAGCATGTTACAGTTGTATGCAGCTTGAGTGGTTCTTGGTTTTAGTTATCAAACCTGAAAGCTTCAGAGGGTTAGGCTGCCTCTTAAGAAAACAACCTTGGCTTTTCAATCTTCCATGCAACAACAACAACAACAGAAAAGGGCAACTACATTAAAGATGGAGCAAAATAAAAAGTTGTAGAGGGCTGAATACAGCCTTTCCTGAAAGGTCTGCCTCTCTAATTTCCACTCCAATTCATCTGATGAAGTGGGTTTTACCCACGTAAACGTATGCCCTAATGAATCTGTTAGTCTCTAAGGTGCCACAGGACTCCTCGTTGCCTTTTCTGAAAAATGAGGCAGCCTAACAATAGAAGTTACAGTTCTCAAAATGTAGACTTACCGGATGTTCAGCTTTGTTTTTGAGCACATTTGGAATGAAACCTATTTTTGAGTGGTTATGTTTTTCTTTGCAGCAAATACTGATGAGTTTTGTTGCTGTTATGGCTTTGAAATAATATTTATGAAAATAAAAAGCACTAGAAAAATCTCTTCATTCAGATGGTTTTCTTAGGCTGAATGAAATCCTAGTCACATTTCAGCACACAAGAGTATTCTGTGGAAAAAATCCTCCACCAATCAAACCTTTTCCTTCTGCATATTCACATTTATACGTGTCACTAAGGTAAGTTTTATTGGTTGTTGTCCCCCTTAGTCCTGTAGAGCGAACACAGCTAAAAGAGGTTCAAATGGCACGTACAGTCTGTTGATGCACAAGAGGGAGTAGAATCCAGTCCAATCCCGTTCACCAACCATGTGCTGATATTGTACTTTGATGACATTGCGCTTGCCTAGGTATCACAGAGAGCCTCGTTTGGCTTGAAGAACCTATATTATTTTGCCGATGCACAAGAAAAGGAGGAGCCCAGCTTGACTCTGGGCTCACAGGGAGGTGACAGGGCTGGCAGCTTACAAAAGGTAGTATTTTCTTGAGACTGAAGTGCATATAACCAAATTTAATTTATAATTGGTTTATAATAGTTCTAGGGCTCCCACTCAAGGAATTGTGTGCTATGTAGACAAAATAAATTAAGTGCCTTATCTACCTCCTCTTCCTGATTCATGACATCACCCTTTTCCCCCCATTTATCTAGACCACCAAATCTTTGTGATTTCAGTTATGGATCAATATTTCCAATTCTTCCTGTTTATTCTCTGCATTTGTGTATAGACAGCTGAGATGATGAGCGGATTCTTGCACTGATTTCCTGCTTCTTGCTCCTATGACACTATATTGTCAATTTCCATGTCTCCCTCCTCCCGCCCCTCGGTCAAGGTCACCTTTTTTAGGCTTACCTGTTGGCCTTTGTCACCTGCCCTCTTTAAACCTTTTTAAAGCCCTCCTAACTAGGTTGGTGGATTGGTGCGTGAAGATGCAATTCCCCTTCTTGGTTAGGTGGAACCAGTCTCTTCCCAGTAAACCTTAGCTTACTAGCGTTCCATGGTCAATGATGCCAAAGCCCTCCCATCAACACCATCTGTGCAACCATGCATTCATCTCCAGGGTGCACGTGTCCCTGCGTGGACCCTTCTCTTAACCCAGAGCTTGATGAGAACGTCACCTGGGCCCTGACTTCTTCACCGTTGCTCCCAGACCTGTACACACTGCTAATCTGCTCATCCTCAGACCCGGCTGTATGATGTGCCCATGTCGATGAGTGACACCCTCTTCTTGGGTGAAGTGGCTGTGAGCTTCCCTGCCTGAGGGGCAGGCAGCTCTTCTTCCTCAGCCATTGGGGTCTGTTCCTCATGTGCTGCCAGGACAGCAGACTGGTTCTTCACTGCGATGGATTCAGGAGGACGTGGGTGAAGGGTGGAGCACTGTCGTCTTCTCCAGGTGGGCAGCAGCCAGTCTCCTCTCTGTCGAGCAGCAGGTTCGCCTTTCTCCTCTGGTGCTGCTCTACTCCACGAGCATCCTCCGTCCCCGATTTTTCCACATTTCCTGTGATTAAGTCCCTGCACTCCTGGATGCTGTGCAGACGAGTCACCTCCTGCAGCTCTCTTGCCTGGTTCCTGGGACTGCACCAACAGGCACCTCTCACACTGGGTGGTTCCTCACTGCCTGGCTTTCATCCACAGGGATGTACAGGCAGCAATCCCAACAAGTCAAGACCAGGGCCAGAGTAGAAGCCTCCAGCATCAAGATGCCTCTGGCATGGAACCCACCAGGTACAGAAAGAGGAAGAGCTAGCAGTAGTATGAGCAGTGTGCCATTTTCCTTCCATTGGGGGTTCTTCCTCGTATGGTACAGTAGGAGAGAGAGAGCACAGGGCCTGGTACAAGACTTGAGTCCTGAATCGGAGTAGGCCTGGTGTTGGCAAAATAATTACGTGCTAGATAGGCAAATACACTTCAGAAGGCTTTTTTTAGTACAAGATAAGGTGGCTTGACAGAACCATAAATAGGGATGTTGTAGCTGAGATAGCAGGAATAAGGAAGAGCAAACAAATGTCATGAAATCCAGAAGTTGTTCATCCCAGCAGTTTGTCAGTCTACAAATGTTGGAGAACCTGACCTTAGTATTCTGTGGCTCATGGGACAGCAGTTATTCCCACTGATAACTGAATGCTCCTTGCCACTTGTGTTAATGTACCTTTAGATCCTATTGGATGCTAGTCCTGTGCGTGGCCTTTGTCCCCGAACCATGCCTGTGGTCTTTCTTTATAAGTAACCTTGAGGCTACTGAATTACCTGCTGTTAGTACTGATAACACTGGCGCTGCAAGGACAGACGCACTGAGCCGCCTCCATGGCGTTATTGAGGCAACGACATTCCAACCTTCAGCCCTTACATGACACCTGCAAATTAAGGAAAGGAAAAAACACAACCTCTTCCCCCAGCCCTGTGCAAATCACACTTCTCAACCTTCCTGCCTCCTTCTGCTGTTCAACTCTGTTGCTAAGTCTCTTGGTCTTCCAGCTGCCTTCACCTCATCAGCCACGTGTCTGTCTAGCCCCTGAAAGCCTGCATGTTTTTTTAAAACCTGGGCCCTGCGCACAGCTTAAGGCAATTGAATCCCTCTCATTTAGCCAGTTCTAATCCCTGGCTTTTCCAATCAAAAATAGTGCTGCTCTCATTTCCAAGAGCCCTGCTTAGAAAGCTGGCACTGACTCATCTGACGTCAGGACAACCTCACCCAGACATTCAGCCACCAAAACACAGTACCAGCCCAATGTCCTACCAAACACAATGGAAAATTCCCAGCAGATACTCAACAGATGGCTAACTGAGAGTCAATGTAGCAGCATGAGGGATGAATTTGGTCCCTCTCTTTACCTAAAAACCTACTTGTAAGCCATGCCAGCTCCTACAGTGGGGTTCAAGTGTGGAGGGAAATACTGTATATCAAAAGCAACCATCCACAGCTCTGGAGATGCACATTAGTCTTTTCCCACCCTCTTTCCATGTTAACATCGTAAGCCTTGGAAAGTGACTACCCTACTATTAGATCTGGATAGATTATGTAAATATGCCCAGCCCCGAGACCTCTATCCCTTTGGTATTCTCCAACCTTCTGTCCTGTAAGTATTGGAGACAGCATGGTCCTATAGATGAGACAGTAGACTAAGAGTCAAAGAGTTGGGCAAGTCACTTGACTAATGGTCGTACGTGCTCCAGTAATACAAATAATAAAATTCTCATTCACCTCTCTGTGCTTCACTTTTCCCATCGGCCAAACAGGGCTAGTAATACTTTTATAAACACGGAGACGAAGGGTTACAAGCCACATCTTACTGAGCCATCAGAACGCCACAAAACCTTTGACCTGCAAGGCAGCTTGCTAAAAGAAATTAAAAAGACATGGTTTCTAACTTCGGCTAAGCTCTGAGCGCAAGGGGCCTCTGAAATACAAACCGTTTACTGGCTTTCATTACTTTTACCTTTCGGTTTGGACAGATTTTGTATTTTCCCTTGGCAAATTTATTTCAGAGCACAGAAATTACATTTCTGGTCATTTTAGTAGGTTCTCTCTTTGTGTTAATGCAGGCAGTACTCCCCCTTTTCACCGCAGCATGTTGCGTTTCTCCTATTAACCTGCTGAATCTACTGCAGCTTTCTGCATCTCAAATTACTTTATGTACCAAGTCAAAGGGTTTTTCTTGTTTATCCTCCTCCTAACCCTCCCCTTCCACTTTCTTCTTATTACCAACATTTCCCTTTCACTTTCTTCTTATTACCAGCTATTATTTCCATCAAATAACTGTCATTTCCTCTTTCCTCTGAGAGTGGATGCTGCAGTTTGGAAGATGTCTCAGAGAAGTCGCAGACATTTCTCCAGTGTGGAGCATAACAGGAAAACATTTTCTATTGGATGCTGTCTAAGAACAGGAATAAAAAGTTCCCAAATCCTTGGGAAGGTTCCTGTGCTGCATTCTTCAAGCCCTAGCCAAGAACTATCTTTGCTTCAAGCATACGGATCAGAAATAATGGGGGTAACGTATCTGTCAAAATTGCACTCTGGGTTTTTTACAGCTGTGTGTGTGGTTCTTCCTTCTTCCGCCTAATAAAAGCATGTAGCCAAATGATTAGTGTTAGCTTCCACTTGGGTGACAAATATTTTCCCGGTGCAGAGAACCAGCCAAAAACCCTTTGCCTCTCCTAAGCTGTATGGCTGTGAGCAAAACAGCTGGACTGAGGCAATTCACCATCATCTGCAGACAAAAAGAGGGTCTTTCAACTGGTCCATTTGGCCAGCGTGGAAGTGTAACCCACACACCTAGTGTGGTTCACTGTCCCATGTGGTGGCACCAAGACCACAGCAACAGCTAAGCTCAAGAGACCTCTACAGCATGGGCAAAGAGTCAGCTGGCTTTTGGCTCAGAGTGTAGAGGCTCCTATACTAAGCTCCAGAGGTCCCAGGTTCAAATCTGCCCAGTGGTGGTTACAAAAGGCCATAAGATGGGTGGGTTAGGGAAAGGCCAAATGATTCATAGAGTGGTCCCCATGCCAGAGGCCTAATCCATAGGGATTTCATCTTCTTCTGCACTCTAAGGTGGGGAAGCATTTTCACCATGAAAAGAGAAAAGATTCCATATCGCGGCTAAGAAAAAGAGTAACGAAGTCTTCTGATCAGCAGGTTGGGATATAATTCTTTCAGCATTGTCCTTTTAAAGGGTATTATTCCCAGTGCTAGTTACTTGTACGGTGCCTACTAGTACAATGGAACCTTGAGCCCGGTGTCAGGAAACCACAATAGGAGTAATAAAAATGTCTCTCCATTTTTGGGTGCTCAATGTGAGCCACCTTGAACCTAGTTTTCAGCAGTGGGTGCACAGCAGCTAACAAAATGGCATCTCACACTGGGCACGTCGCCCTTTGAAACAAGGACCTGATCCTCTGTTTGAGCTAGGACGACATAGCTTTCGTGACTGGGAAAACAGGCTCAGAATTATTTGTGATGTCTTTGAGTCTAGTCCGGAGCCCCAAAGATGCCACAAAGACACAGTCCCTGCCTGCAGGAGCTTGCTGTCTAGCTGTAAGCCAAGAAGGAAGTGGGGACAGGCGGACAGGAAGAACACTAGGGAACAGTGGGAAGATACTGATATAATAAGCAGTGGTCTCGGTATCCCACTCCCTGACAGAGATCCCCTTTTTAATACATGTCGTTGTCTTTAGTAACAGCCCATGTCAGCTTCCTCTGGTAGACGCAGGCATTGCTAGCTTGTGTTCTAGTCGTTCTCGTGGAAAGCTCCAGGCTTTAAAGTACACCCTTAAAGTGAGGCTCTGGTTACCTGTTTTCCCTCATTTTTTCTGAAAGATCTGCTCCAGTTGAAAAAGGAATGAATGTGGGGAATTCCTGTGGCCTGTAATATAGTGGTCCCTTCTGGCTTTAAAACCTATGAATTACTTTTCATGTATTGACAATGAACTTCATTGCTGCACTATTGGCCATCCTCCTAGCCTATTGAAGTTCCTTATAGTCATCCCTCGTCCTCAGCACCGTGAACAACTATGTATCATTTGCATAGTTTGCTACCTCACTTTGTGCTTTCCAATCCAGATCTTTAATAAACGTATTAAGCAATGTAAGACCTTAAAATGCCCCCATTAATCTTTTGCTTTGTTGAAAATTAACTGTTTTATCCTACTCTTTGCTTTGTGTTTCCTACCCAGATTTTGATCTCAGACAATACTTTGCCTCTCACCTCATGGTTACTTAGCTTCTTTTGCAGCTTCTTGTGCAGAACTTTGTTGAAGATTTTATAAAAGTAAATTATGTCACTTGAGTCTCCCTTATCCACTATTTCATTGACATGTGAATAGAATTCTAAGAAATTAGTGAGCCATGATTTTCCTTTGCAGAAATGGTGCCAATTAGACCTTATGCTATCATGATCTTTCTGGTATTTTGTTGTTCTCTCAACCTGTGGAACTCCTTGCCAGAGGATGTGGTGAAAGTTAGAACTTTAACAGGGTTAAAAAAAGAGCTAGATAGATTCATGGAGGTTAGGTCCATCAATGGCTATTAGCCAAGATGGGTAGGATTGGTGTCCCTAGCCTCTGTTTCTCTGGAAGTGGAAGACAGGGAGGGGATCACTTGAAGATAACCTGTTGTGATCCTTCCCTCTGGGACATCTGATATTGGCTGCTGTCGGCAGACAGGACACTGGGCTGGATGGACCGTTGATCTGACCCAGTCTGGCCGTTCTTATGTTCTTAAAGAGTAATTGCATTGGGGACCTGTACTGTGTTCTTATGTTCTTTTTATATTCTTAATTCTCTGTTCCACCAGTTTGCCAGGTACAAGTGTAAAACTTCCTAGTCTATAATTCCCTGGATTACCTCAGAGGCTTTTTAAAATATAGCGATAACAACATTTGCTACCCTCCAATCCTCTGGACCAGTTTTTAAACAGCATAGAGCCAGAATTGGTCTAGCATGACTAATTTTCGAAATGAGGCTGTATGTGTAAAGCTGCGTATATATAACGTTAACCCCAGCAGTTAGAATGAACTGTCCAATCATGCTCTAAAAGCTGAGCAGCTCTTCATTTCTTATTCCTTCATGGATGGATGGGCTACAGTTTATAAGTAGTGGAGGGAATCTATACAGGGAAATTTATCAAGGTTAATAAGAAACAGCAGATAAATCCGACCAGCTACAGAAGAGAGGGGGGAAGAGAAGCAGGAGATTTTCAAGAAGAAAACATTTTAAGTGATGTGGCAATTTGCATACGATTGATGCACTTTTCTCTGTGCTACGTTTTGTCTGTTAAGAGCAGGCAATTCTGTCTGTAAATCAGGACTGTGTTTCAATGGGATGCAGCTGACTAAATAGAAAGCGCACTTAGGAAACAGTCAGTTCAACTTTGGATGCATGTGTTTAATATACAAAGGATTTAGTGAAATGGCTGCTGGCTGGTTTCTGCTTTAAGCTTCTGATTTTGGCCAGTAAATGAAGAACTCATTGAGCTCTGCACTTGCAAGGACCACGTGCAGCAATAAGATGCCTTTTTTAAAAGCTTGATATTGCTATGACTGCATTATAACACAAGATGAGACGAGAGAGGAAGGTCTAGTAGTGGGAGGAATCTATAGTCAGGCCTTCAAAGAGGGGAGGAAGGAGGCGGTGTTACAGTTTCAGAGGGGTAGCTGTGTTAGTCTGAATCTGCAAAAGCGGCGAGGAGTCCTGT
>JANRFK010006693.1:68284211-68305248 GCA_030068395.1 Apalone spinifera
GTTTAGAGCGGCCCGTTTGGTGATACGAGGCAGCTAGGCTATATTTAGGTAGTCTCAGAGCCAGTGTCTCTGTGTGTTTCCAGTAGCTTCAGAAAACATTTCCCACTGTACTGCTTACAGCTGAGTCTTTTCTCTTCCCTGTTGTGAGAGACACTGCTGAGAAACTAATGGTTAAGGTAGAGGACTGGGAATCAAGAGACCTGTGTTTTATTCCTGGCTCTGCCACAGACTCACTGTGTGCCCTTGGGCCACTCACTCAACCTCTTTGTGCCTCTTTTATCCTCCCATTGCAGGGAGGGGAACTTTTATTTCCTTGCAGTGTCTCACAGGGAAGGCAGTCAATGGAAAGAGCTTTCAAAGACTTGGATGACTTGCAACCATATCTTGCTTGTAAGTGCACAAGCTTGCTATTAAGGGAGCCATGAAAACTAAGTGAAGACAAGTAGTAACACATTTGTGATGCCACTGGAACTGGAGTAAAGCAGAGTCATAAAGGCTTGGTGAGGAAAAGATGAAATTCCAGTAGTAAGTGTAGGGATGTAGAAGGGTGGCAGGACCCCAGCTGGCTGGCTGGAGCAGCTTCCTCTCCCCTACCTGTGGAAGGCTGGGTTGGAGGAGCCCTCGGCTGGCCAGACCCCAGCTGCAGCACGGTTAAATAATTGCAATTACATTGTTGAACTGGTTAACTTTTTTCCTTCATATTTACATCCCTAATTCCAAAGACAGCAGCAAAACTCATGAATAAAAGTGACTGGGAATGGAAAAAAAAAAAAAAAGCCAGGAATCCTGGAAAAATTCACAACAAATAATTCTACTTAATTTTTAAAAGCAAGAAAAGAAGATACAGGCGACCCCCACATTTATGACCTAATTAGTTCCTGGAAAACTGTTGTAAGTCAAGCCGTTGTAAGTCGAACCCTTATTTCCCATAGGTGCAATGTTAGAAATGGTGGTTCTGTTCCTGGAAACCCAATTAATACCCTAAAAATACCAAAATTGACTATGGAAATGGAGGAAAACTAAATTAAATAGTTCAAATAATGCACAAAAATAACTAAAAAGTGAAGATCGATGTGGTGGAGATGCGCGCAGGTCAAGCAGCAGCTGCAGACTGGTGAGTCTGACTGACCTTGTGCGTTTCCTGTTTTGGGATGATGTGCTCGCTGTATATGTAAATAGGGTTTTTTTAGGAGCTATCTTGCATGAAAAAAATGGTTGTAAATGTGGGGGGTTGTAAGTCGGGCGGTTGTAAGTTGGGGTCACCTGTAGATGATTCAGGAGTTTACACCCACTGCCTGACTCTTTATAATATAGGGAAACTGGCCTTGAAGCACATTTGATGACCCTCCAGAAAGACTAGGCTGGCTTTACACAATGTCCTTTCACCTATTATTCTTGGGGACACACTCTGGCGTGCTTAAAAACTGTTTGTGCAGATGTTACAGACACTTTCAGGCAGTGCCAAAATCAATATATAGAGGACTTAAACCAGCAACGCCGTGTCAGCTGAATGGTGTATAGCTTGTCCAGGATAGATGTTTCTGCAGGTGAGAGGGACAAAGGCTTAGAATTAATGGAAAATAACTCTTACCCAGGAGATTGTGTTTAATCCCTAGTAACCTAGCAAGGTAGATCAAAGCGCACTAATGCATTGTTAGCACAGATCACTAGGTTGTGCACAGACAGTTCGTGGGAGGCTGCGGGGAGTAGATTTACACACCCGCTTGCCATGACATAAATGTTCATGTAGACAAGCCACGAGATACGTGATCCACAGGGGAAAAGCAAAAACATTGGGATGGCAAACACCAAGAGGATAAAAGGGGTGAGGAATCCCCATTCTTGACAACAGATCTGTAGAGATGGAAACGTCCTAGAAGCGGAAGATGCGCTTTTACCATGGGGAGCTGGTTCAGATTAATAGAGACCAAACCGCTGCATGTGTATTACAGAAGAGGGATGTGCTGGAAGGCACAAGGTCATCTTCTGATTCTAGAGAGATGTGGATGCCTCTGGGGAAAGTGATTTTAAAGCACCTTGCTCTCTGTAAAAGAACCATGGAGCAGAGCCTTGCAGTGGCCCAGGGAGAATTGTAAAGCAGCTACAGGCTGCATGGGCAAGCATGCTGCTTGTTGATTTCTAGGAGAGGTTTTAAGCTGCTGTTTGCCAGCTCAGAATGCCAGTGCTGAAGCATCTTTCATTCAGGATCAGACTGATGGTCCATCTCGGCTGGTAACCTGTTTCTGAAAGTGGGCACGTTTTGCAGGATTCACTCCAGCCCGGATTGAAAATGACCCAGATTTGTCACCTAAACTTGGGGGGAAGTATCCCTGGGCAGAATAACCAATTCATAAAGATCTTGTTGCAGATCACAGAATTTCCACATGCAGACCGCAGGTTTCTTAAAATGATAGTTTTACACTAGAGAACCGTCCCCACAGCTGAAAGAGAAATTGGCTGGGAATATTCATTCCAATGCTTAAACTTTTTTTTTCTTAGCCTTTATCTGTACTGCTTGTTCCCATCCACTGGCTTTTCAGTGACCCATGTGCCGTGAGTTAGTGAGTCAAGTGTTGAGGATCCTATTACAGAATCATTGTTGTCCATCATTAATTCACCCTCCCCCCACAATGTTTGTAGCCTCTGCACAGAGGCCAAAGATGGTGAATGAGATATAGCGACAGAGCTCACCCTGCCATGCCTAGAGGTGCCCTGTCTGGGTTAGGTGTGAAACACATGAGCAAGACAGTGAATGTGAGAAACCTGACTAGCTGATACTCATCCTGTCCCTGTTCTGTGGCTGTCTGTCAATCCAGCAGCTTTCAGTGTGCCCTCTGCATGGAAATGCACATGCAAAGCAAATGGAACTGGGAGAAGGAGGCAGTCGGAACATACTAATCAGTGACTGATGGAGAAGGTTAGTCACAATGACGTCTGGAGGTGAGGAAGATAAAAGGTGCATGAGTGAGATCACTGCATTTCCTTGGGGAGGTGGAAAAAAGCGCCTCGCTTGTCTACAGTGTTCTTCACCAGTAGATCACAAAGTACTTTAAAAAGAGATCAGGGTCTGAAAAATGGGGATACTGAGGCTTGGGGAAAGGCCATGACTTGTCCAAGGTCCCACGGCAGGCCAACGACATAGCCAAGAATACAACCGAGTTCCGTGACACGTAGAGAACTAGAATGAGCAGAATCTAGTTTGGAGGAGGCGGCAATATGCTGCGTTTATTGTGCATGCAGAATTCACTCACTGCTACTACTGCTACCCACCCCAGGGACACACACTCAGGGACACAGTTCTGCGGATGGGCTCTAATTATCAGCTGCAGTTGCTTATGCTAGTCCACTGGCCAGGGGTGCAGCCGTGCAGGGGGGAGCCAGGTCACGTCCCGCTGCTCCTGGAGGATGTTCATTGAACCAAAAGACCCAATCCTCTAGTTTTGCACCCATCTTTTTATATGTTGTAGTCCACAGATCCTGTCTGTCCCACTGCCCCAGGGCACTATATGACCATGAGTCACCAGTTAACAGCAGATAAAACTTTGATTTTCTTTTCTTGATGGGGCTTTTTTCTCTCTCCTTCTTGGGTAGGTTATTTTGCAGGGATCGCTCACATTATGCTTGGCCATCAAGGTGATGCTGGCAGTTAGACAGTGAGACAGGACTGAGCCTATTGCAAACACCCCCTCCCCGCATTCATGCTTTTAAATGAGATCATGCACACACACCTAACTATATACAGAGCTAAGACTCTACTAAGTTTAAAATGGGGTTTCAGTTACAATCTATGGAGTCACTTTTGCAACAGTGTATTAACAGTTTTAAATGGGGTTTTAGTGACAATATAAAGTTACGAGAACTTGTTAGTTCTTAACAAGTTACTAACAAATTTGTCCGAAAGTGGTTCACGTCGTGTCATTTATAAAATCCCATTAATAACAAAAATCCACAATTCACGAGGTCCACAATTCACGAGGGTAGGTAATGTTATATTGGTAGATCTAATTCATTAAAAGGGCGATTTCATACTTCAGCCCTGCAGTTCCCCTGCACCCAACAGAGAGTGTAAGAACATATTGTTCCTGCATTCATCAAGGCAGATACAGCCAAGCATTCTGCACTAGAGTATTGAACTACAGAAATGTCCTTGGGTTGAAATAGTTTCTTCAGCTTGAGGAGTGCCCACTGTCCTTAGCTTCAGGCAATCCATCAGCCTCGGGGGCTGTTTCTGCCACTGTGCAGTATTTTTCTGCTACCCCCCTTAGCTTCTGTCAGTATGTACAATAGTGTGCGTGCATACACAATCATGCTCTCTCTGCACGCCCTCACACCCAGCGTGAACTGTCATGCTGTAGCAAAAGCATATTGCTAAATTCATAACCTACAAAGATATGGATTCTCTGATGCATCAGTCTTTTTACAGAACGTTATCTGAGCACAATGCTCCTGGTGACACCCCGACCCTGGTTTTGTTTAGGGATGTGAAAGGTTCACTAGTAAGCATCACCTTTAACGGGTGATGCTTACCGGTCCTGGTTAACCATTAACCAGTGGGGAGCTCCCTTCCTGTCACGGGGAGCAGTGTCCAGAGACGCCTTTGTCCGCGGAGAGCTTGGGCACCCACGGCCAGGGGCTGCTCTGGCTGGACTGTAGCAGTCCCTGCCTGTGGGAGAGAAGGGTGTCGATCCATCCCGGTCTCGCCCCCTTTAATCTGTTAACTGGTTAAACATGATGTTTACCTCGTTAACCAATTAAGCGGGATTTTACAGCTCTGGTTTATTGTGTGTTCACATGCTGTCTAAGGTCACAGTTGGTACTTGCCCTGACATTGTTATACGAACGGGGTCAGATCAAGGGTCCATCTAGCCCAATATCCCGGTTTTGGACAGTGGCCAGGTGCCCCAGAGGGAATGAACAGAAAAGAGGAATCCTCACATGATCCCTCCCCTGTCGTCCACTCCCAGCTTCTGCTAGGGAGAGCAGTTAAGAGGCATCCCGGTCTCTCTGCCCCCATCTGTACAGCTTGTTCAATTGCTGCTTCAGCTACAAAGGGGAGAAATGCCTTGGAAGGTCCCTGCAAGTGGGTGAGGAAAAGTTGGAAAGTGACAGAAGCCATAACCCCCCTTCATCTCTCTCTCTCTCTCTCACACACACACACACCATCTTAGCCATTTCAAAGGGACACACATGCCATCCGCCATCGGAGCCATTTCAAAGGAAGACAGGCAGCCTCAAAAGGCCTTACTTCCCACCAAGCCCATGGGGAAAGTAGAGTTGCAACTGTGACCCTCTGAGTTTTCCAAGGGCAGTTCTGTCGCGTGCTACCTCTTTCACAGGTAAGACATTACGTCTTCAGCTAGCCATAATTCACAGAATTCAGAGGCAAGGGAAAGGGGTCTCCTTCATAAATGCGAATTGGCCCCGTTTGATGGCAGGGGTGTGTCCGTATGAGGAGAGAAGGTGTGTAAGTGTGAGAAACGGAACCTCTTTGGGCCTTGTCCTGTGCCCCACAGCACTAGCCTATGTCCTGCTGGAAGTGTGGCCAGACTTGGTCAATATATGGTGATCCAGAGCCAAATTTTGCTGCTGGATACCTGGGGACAGTTTTCATTCACTGAGCCAGGAGCTGCATGCAGAGACATGAGGGCAGAAATGCCCTGTGTGTAACGCCAACAGGAGACACCGAACCTTGGACCTCTGGAGCTTAGTGCATGAGCCTCTGCATCTGAGATGTCCAAGCAGTGCTGGAGCGAACTAGCCACATTATTCTTAAAATCTACGTAATATAGTGGCTACTGCTGCAGCCCACTAGCCATGCACAACCAGCCAAATAGCCACATCTGTTCGTGGCTAGTGTGTTGGGCACCACGGCGCTGCAGCTTGAGCTAAAATCCAGCTGGCTCTCACCTGAGGCTGTAGAGGATACTCATCCTCTTTCGCTTTCTAAATGGTTTAAATGCTTCTACATGGGGCAGTGAACCACACCCAGCAGGTGTGTGGGTTACACATTCACACACACACACTTGTATTTTGATACATACTCCCTTCCTTTTGTAGCCCACCATAAAAAGTTTGTTGATGCCTATGAAATTAATTTTTAAAGCTTTGAAATAGATCCGCTATCCACATTCCCTCTGTTCCCCTGCTGCTGTAATTTTGGAGAAGCAGCAGCGAGTAGATTGCTTGTTGCTATACGCTAACGGTACTGCTTGTTCACTGGCTCCCTGAAAGTTTTGGAGCTCACCTATTGGCTGGCCAGCTGGCTGTTAACACCCCGAGAGAAAATGCATAATTTATAGTTACTAATAGAACGTGGAGATATAGTCACACTTATCTCCGGTTCAGCAGGCTTTTGGGCACAGAAAATGCTTTGGGCTCTTTGCCTCTTATGTATGGAATAAATGGCAAAAAGCACTTATACGGGATAATATTTTTGTACACAATTTTAAAATAACAGCAGCTTTGGTGAATGATGTTTGAACCGCTCCAGTGTTTGCTACGGAATGTCTCCGGATGTAACGTGCGTGGCGGGGGTGCTTTTCACAGCAGTGCGCTATTATGCGTCTGCAGGGCTGCTGCGGAGGGGGTTTGGCTCTCCTGCGCCAAGCGCCGGGCTCTCTAGTTCACTTGCTTGCTTTCCCTTCTGCTCCTGTTGGGTTTTTTTATGGGCGGGCATTTCTGTAGCACCTGTTGGCCCACGAACGCGTTGAGTGATGTGGGTTGTGTACTCAGCCCCTGTTGGCAGAGATTCTCACAGGTACTCCTTACCGTAACAGGTGCGGTCTAAAAACCCGGCCCCCCAAGAGCTGACAGTCTCTTTGGTGTGTGTGTGTGTGAACAGCACCTAGCATATGGCTGGGGCGCCTTGGCAACAGAGTAGTAACTAGATGGATAGCTCCCTAAAGGGAGCTTCCAAAGAGGCTGGAGAGAGGCTGTTCTCAGTGGTGGCAGATGGCAGAACAAGGAGCAATGGGCTCAAGTTGCAGTGGGGGAGGTCTAGGCTGGATATTAGGAAAGACTATTTCCCTAGCCGGGTGGTGAAGCTCTGGGCTGGGTTCCCTAGGGAGGGGATGGAATCCCTAGAGGTGTTTAAGTCTCAGCTTGACAAAGTTCTGGCTGGGATGATTTAGTTGGGTTGGTCCTGCTTTGGGCAGGGGGCTGGACTTGACTCCTGAGGTCTCTTCCAGCCCTGGGATTGTATGATTCTATGACAAGCCAAGCTTGTTGGTTCGCTGGTAGGAGATTTCGCTTTGCAATATGGAGCATGAGAACCACCTTGACTTGGCCCTTCCTGCTTAGCTGGCTTTGCTGCTGCGCTCTTCTGGCTTCTTGGCGTGAGACTTGGAGCAGCTGCTCACCTCTTAACCTGGCTCATACCATCCTGGGCCTTTGCACAGGTGTGCTGCCTCATCTCGCTCCTCACCCGGCAGTCTCCGTCCCTGCCAGTCCTAGCTCTAGCCTCCCCCTGTCTTCTGGACGTGACTCCCCGCTCCTGCCTTGTGGTGGGGCTGCTGTCGCCTCCTGCTGTTCCCGTCAGAGGATTCTTCTGAGCCAAAACGGCCTGTCGCCGTGACGGCAAAGTGGTTTCGTACTTCGACGAATGACCCAAGAGGCCCTGGAGTAAGACTCCTCCAGCCCTTCTGGCTTGTGGCTTGGATCAGCATTTCCAGCCTGATCCTAGAGGTGAATTGCTGTTGCGCTGGACCACCGACCCAACCCCCTTTCATTAGCACCATGCCTAGCTCGGCAGTTGAGCGTGCCGCCTAGTTATCATATCAGTTTGTCCTCTTATGTGGTAGTACCGCTTGCTTATGCCATTTCCTCCTGGACTACTAATCTCTGATTTCCTGCATATGTCACCACACTGACCTATAATCACCTCCTCCGGAACTGTCGTCTGATCACCGGCTCCTGAACACCCACCTGTCCTTCAGACGATGCAAATGTAGCGGGCATCAGATTTTGGTATTGCACTTGTGCAATTAATGTAATCAGAAACCTCTATACATAATGGCTCGAGGAGTCTATTTGCCTGGTCTATTCTCTTTCTTTCCCTTCTCTGTTGTGTTTGTGATACTGATTGTTTACTCTCTGGGGCAATTTTTTCTTTATTAGGAATCTTTGAAAAAGAATTCAGAAGTATCTGTACATAATTATTGACAAATGAGCCTCGTAAGAGCACATGATGCTTTATCAACACGGCACATCACTAATTCTCTATGTTTATTGCTCAATTTCCATCCAAGGATTTCCAAACACTTTGCAAAGGTGATAAGTGTTGTGTTCCCTATTTTTCAGCTGAATAAACTCAAGCCCAGAGAATTTCAGGCCAGGGGTGTTTAGGCTTTGCTGTGCTCAGCGCTGCAATGCCTGACTAATGTAGGCACCTAAATCTCATTTTCAGAAGTGATTTAGGCCCTCGGATGCCTAAATCCCATCAACAGCAAATGGAATTTTGGCTTCGAAACCACGTGGGAAACCTGTGTTAAGGCTTCTACATTTGTTACACCCACATTGGTACAGGTGTTTGGGAATGACTGCGCTCCGAATTGCAGTGCCTCCGTGGTTTGTCCAATAACATGCCACAAGACTGCTCAGGGAGGCGTGGGAGCCAGGACACCGGACTCTATGTGGAGTTCTGACACTGGCTACCTCTCCAAAGACACAGTCCGTGCCCACTTCTGCAGGCTAATCAACACTCGAATTGCTGCAGTGCCGCAGTGGCACTGCGGTCTGTATCACTTACATCACCCAAGGCATGTCTACACTAGGAAACTATTTCGAAATAACTAAATTCGACTTAATAACGCCCGATTTAACAAATGTCCTCACTACGGGGAAACCTTGACATGAGTCTGAGGCAGGCTCCGTTAATGTGGACATGCTACCTCAGACTTAGAGCCCCAGGAAGCGCGGGGGAGTAATTAGATTGAATGACACTGGGGAGTCGTTATTTCAAAATAGCAACAGCGGCGCATCCAGACTGCCACCCTTTCGAAATAGCTATTTCAGAATTAGCGTTATTCCCTGAGGAAAGCAGGAGTAGAGATTTTGAATTAAGCAGGCCATTATTTTGAAATAACAGGCTTGGTCGTGTGGACGCTCCGCTTATTAATTCGACCTAAGGGGTTTATTTTGAAATAAAGCCATAGTATAGACTAGGACTCAGGGGGGTGGCTTTTCCACTCCACTGAGCAACTTATGTTGTACCAAAGTAACCACTCGTGTAGGTGCCCTCAGACTAATTCAAAGCATCAAGTGATTGTGCAGCAGGAGAGAGACTGTATCCGTGGAGGGAGATTAATGGGGGGAGGCCGTGCACAAGGAATATGGAGGGTTGAGACAAGGACTGAGGGAAATGAGGGCAGGCGCTTGGCCCCAGAGAAGTGGGAGGCTGCTCCAAACATGGGGTGCTCTGAGCAGGGGAGAATGAGGTGTTCACTCACCGCTTGTGTCCTTCCTTTGGCGCTTTGCAAAGCCGGAGCATTAGGGTGCCTTGGAAAGCGGGTCCGAACCACTCACTGCTGGAGACCCTGGGGGTGGCCTAACAGGGCAATGGAAGCATTTGAGTTTCAAATGGCAGGTAGGGATTGGTCCTGCCTTGGGCAGGGGGCTGGACTTGATGACCTCCTGAGGTCTCTTCCAGCCCTAGGATTCTATAACAGTTTCACTGCGGAAGGGGACAGGAGCACGGAGCCTGTCTGCATGTTCTCCTCTTCCTTCCCCTAAGCGTGGATCCCATCCCCCACCACCCCAGGCCCTGCATGAGGGTGCAGAGAGAGGCCAGGCAAGTCACCAATCCAGCACTTTCTGGGAACTGTGAAGAAACCCAGCAACCTCACCTCTCCCTTTCCCCCACATGGATATTTTAGGCCAGTGATGGGCAACCCAGCCTAGTGAGTGGGCCGCCCAAGGGGTCCTCCTTCATCTCAATGGGCCACAAGGTTGTCATGACCGAGATGGTCTCCCTGGATCGGGTAGTTTTGCTAATTGCGCCGGTGTATCTAGAATTTGCAGGGTGTGCGAATAGAACTGTAGCAGCACTTTGGATGCAGAGGGAGCACACGGTTCTCACAGTCAGTGCTGTGTGCACTCAGCCCGCACCTCACATCCCGTGCTTGTCACTGTAATAATACCCATAGGAAAACAAAATGTCCTGCGGGCGACACAGGGAACCCACGGGCTGCAGTTTGCCCGTCACTGATTTACACCCATCGTTTCACTTTGCTTTCGAGGAGAAGGGGTGGTAGCTTCATCTCTGTGGCTCTCGCAGCCCTTCTGAGTCTCTCGCTAGTCGTGAGCGCACTCCCCATTCCCAGAGAGCAGGGGTCCTCCTAGGTTCCCAGAAACAAAGAAATTCGTCCTGTGGACTTTGCTATCTAGGATGAAAGCTGCTATGAAAATAGGGTAGAATGGATGGTCTAGGGCCAGGGGCAGCCTGTGGCTATAGGCGGACTCGACCGACGTCTGGGGCGCCACCACCTGGGGCGCCCGATGATGATGTCACGGGGCACCTGGGGCACCCGCCGATGACATCAGTCCATTGACAGTCCTGCAGGCGGGGGCGCCAATCTCACATTCTGCCTGGGATGCCAGCTGGCGCAGCCCTCCTCGGGCCGCTCCTGTCTAGGGCAGTGTTTATTAAACTGTTTAAGATCGAGAAACACCAAACAATTTTTTTTTAATGCGGAACACCAAGGATTTTTTGTGACAAAGGATTGGGGAAAAGGTCGCCTACTGCCGTTTTGAACTCAGTTCTCCACATACCTCCGACTGCCTCGCGGCACACCGGTTTAAGAAACACTGGTCTGGGGGCTAAGCCACCTGATGGGAATTCAGGAGACCTGGAGTGGATTCTGGCCTCTGCAACAGACTATGTGCATGGTCTTGGTCAAGTTACTTAATCTACCCTGCCTCAGTCCCCCATCTGTACCGCGGGAATAGTAGTACTTCCCTGCCTCCTCGGGACACAGCGAGCTGCTCGGCTACGACGGTGGCGAGGGTCGTGTCAGTACTTAAACAGAAAGGAAATTGGCTTCTGGTCAGGGTTTGGGGCCTGTATTTCCACATAAGTGCTTTCAACGAGTGGGCAGTGTGCCCCCTGCCTCAGCGCAGCTCTGTGCGCTCGCAGAGCTGTTCAACCATCATAGTTCAAATAAGATCCAATGCAAATGATCTTTTAATGAAGTGGCCTGTGTGCCAATGCAATTAGCAGCACACTGGAGCTGCGAAGAGCCCCTGCAGCTACAATTAGATGAACGTGGAGGTTCACACTGATCTGCAGAAGGAAAGGGAAAAGGGACCCATGTAATATTTCCAAAAGCCCAAAGCTAATGAAGTTTGCAGTCAGGCAAACCTGGGTCCTGCTCATACCTAATCTGACATGACCAGCCAGCTCACTTTGCTTTCTCTGACTTCCACCTAGTTCCCTGCAAAACGAACGTCTCCATGCTAGATTCCTGGAGGCCAGACTCCAGCTGTCAACGAGGCCTAGTCCACACTTACAACGTAGGTCAACAAAGTGATCTTGGATGTGTTCGGACAACTCTGGTGTAGACACAGCGAGGTCAGCAGAAGAATGCTTTTGTGGACCCAGCTACTGTGGCTTAGGGAGGTGACAGAAAAACCTCTTCCGTTGCTGTAGTGGTTTTTGTCTTTGGTTACAGTGGCAAACAGCAGCCTGTGCTGTCTAGGACGGGATTTAAACTGGGATTGAAGGGAAGCTGGTAAGTGATTCTACATTGCAGATTCTGAATGGATCCAGGTATGTCGCTGATCACAAGCAGGCCCTGTATATTCAAAAGGTGCATCTACTTATGTTAAAATTCCCGTCACTTCATCACACTCCCAAATTCAATAGAATTATAGAATCCTAGGGCTGGAGGAGACCTCAGGAGTCATCGAGTCCAGCCCCCTGCCCAAAGCACGACCAACCCCAACTAAATCATCCCAGCCAGCGCTTTGTCAAGCTGGGAATTCAAAACCTCTAGGGATGGAGATTCTACCCCCTCCCTAGGGAACCCATCCCAGTGCTTCCCCACCCGCCTAGGGAAATAATTTTTCCTAATCTCCAACCTAGACCTCCCCCACTGCAGCTTGAGACCATTGCTCCTTGTTCTATCTGTCACACTGAGAACAGCCTCTCTCCAGCCTCTTTGGAACCCCCCTTCAGGTAGCTGAAGGCTGCTATTAGATCCCCCATATCAAACTATATATATAGTTTTATAATCTCATCTAAGTGAACCCAATCTAATCCCAGCATTTGTATTAACTGATCCCCTTAGTACTGTCCGAGTACCCTGGCCTGGCAACATGTGCGGTTTAAAAATCAGCAGGATGCACTGTCCATACATGCTAAATATTGGAACCAACCATGGGAGAGACCAATACTGCAGCTGGACAAATGCTGAGTTTGCTAAACACCTATCCTTGTATCTGCCCCTTTAATCTTCAAAGCACTTTGCACACAACTGCTGGATACTAATGATACCCTGCGTATTTCATCCAGCAATCGCACAGCACTTCACCAAGGTAGGCAAGTATTATCTCCCCTTTGCAGAAGAGAAAACTGAGAAACTAAGTGGCCTGTCTGAGTCTCACAACAAGCCAGCTGGGTCATCAGGAGTGGAGCCCAGAACTCCTGATTTTCATATTTCTCACTCTTATCAACTACAGCTTGAACCTCTCTAGTCTGGCACCCTTGGGACCTGACCGATGCCGAACCAGAGAATCTGCTGAACTGTGGTAGGTCAATATTGTCTAGTAGCATGACCCGCACTTCCACTGCTTACTGAGCTCTGAGAAAACATTTAGGGGTAAGTTAGAGCTAAATACTAGCACAGATGCTGAGAGCCAGGACTGGGGGCTGCAAACAAGCTTTTTGGGACTCTGGGAAACTTGGCCACACCCATGATAAGTGGACGTCTGGCTCACTAAAATCAGGCCGGAGCATGGATGTTGCCGGACCAGAGTGCTGGACTAGAGAGGCTCACCCGGTAGTTCAAGCTCATCCCCTTACCACTCGCTGAGGCAGGGGGTATTTCTGCGTAAGAAAAACAGAGGCCGAGAGGTGAAATGACCCTGCGAAAGGCAAGATCAGAACAAAGAAGTCCCTAGCTGCCAGTGCTGCATTTGAGCTGCTGCCCTGCCCAGGCCTGCCAATTTACAGATTCAGACCACTCCTGGGCTGCGTTCTTTAACCCCTCCGTGACATTCCAGGCGGATGGGTCTGGATTTGATCCCTTTGTTCCGCTGGTGTTGTGCTGCGGAGAGACAAGGAGGGTGAAGTCAGTTCTTTTATTGGACCGTCTTCTGTTGTGGAGGGAGACAAGCTTTTGAGCCACACAGGCCTGGGACTCATCTCTCTCCAATATCCTGGGACCAGCATGCTCGCAACTAATCTTATTTATGTATTTATTTATCATACAATAGTAGGACTGGGAAGGGACCTCGACAGGTCGTCGAGTCCAGTCCCCTGCCCTCATAGCAGGACCAAATACTGTCTAGACCATCCCTGATAGACATTTATCTAACCTGCTCTTAAATATCTCCAGAGATGGAGATTCCACAACCTCCCTGGGCAATTTATTCCAGTGTTTCACCACCCTGACAGTTAGAAAGTTTTACCTAATGTCCAACCTCAACCTCTCTTGCTGCAGTTTAAGCCCATTGCTTCTTGTTCTATCCTCAGAGGCCAAGATGAACAAGTTCTCTCCCTCATCCTTATGACACCCTTTTAGATATCTAAAAACTGCTATCATGTCCCCCCTCAATCTTCTCTTTTCCATTTATTTAGTGTCGGGGTCTCAAACTCACAGCCCATGGGCCATCTTCAGCCCAGGAGTCCCAATGGGCTGGGGGTGGTGGTGGAGGAGCTGTCTGTTCCAGTCCGCCAAAGCCTCTCTCCTTCCTGCCACTACCCTGTCCTCTCGCCCTTCCCCATGACACCCCGTGCCCAACGGGATGTGGCCTAGGGGATTAGCGGGGGGAAGGGGGAAGAGGTTGGTGCAGCAGCGCCCCGCCCCAGCCCAGACTGCACAACTGTTCTGGCCAGGGACGGCCCATGGGTCATGAGTTTGAGATCCTGGAGTGAGTGTATGCAATCCAGCCAAGCCAAGCCACAGTGTTCTTATCCAGGGTGTTCAAAGCACAGGGACTTCCAGGGAGTTGGGTCCTTTTGCAGCCCTCAATGCTCTGCAGCATGGGTTGTAGCTATCCACGCTGACAGAGTGGGACAGTCTCAGATACCAGCGAATTTCCACTGCAGAACAAATCCCCTGGCTGCTACGCAGACGGTGCCATGGCCTTGGCGGTAAATCCAGCCTGGGCTGACATTGCGTGGAGCCCAGGGCAAGCGAATGATGGGTCGCTTTGTCTGCGGATCAGGAAGCTCGCCATGTACAGTTTGCACATACCGAGGCAGGGAAAGCTGGTGACATCCGCCCTTCAAGGCAGTGTGAGGAATCAAACAGGTGAGTCCCGTTTCCATCTGACATGGGGGGCGGGGCCCCTCGGGAACGCCAGTGGAGTGCAGAGTGCTAGCTCTTTGGATGCTCAGCATGTCCCATTGGCCTCTCGCTGGCTGCGTCTAGACTGGCGCAATCTTGCACCAGAGCTATGCAAATGAGGCTCGGCGATATTCCACGCTGAGCCTCATTTGCATAGCTCTGGCGCAAGATCGCGCCAGTCTAGACACAGCCGACGTGTTTAGTAAAGATCTTTCTCTTACCGCTCTGTCGGCCTGACACCTGTGACTGGGACACCAGCTAACCCGCTGTGAATTCCCTCGCATAGGACAGTGCTCGGCTAGGGCCAGAAAAGTGCCAAGGAGAGTGTGGGGCCTGGGGCAACCACCCTGCTGCAGGTCCTGCCCTGCCCCGCCCCTTCCCCAAGCCCCGCCCTTGCTCCTCTCCACTCCCTCACCTGCTGCCCTGAGCAATGTGGCCCAGAGGATTGTGGGGACATGTCAGGTGGGCAGCAAGGGTCACCTCCTCCCCGCCCAGCACACAGGCTGCAGGACCTGAAGCAGCCCAGCAGCTTGTTCTGCCCAGCCACACTGCCCTTTCCCAGCTTGCCGCGCTTCGCTTCTCCGCTTCGCTCCCTCTCCCTACTGGGCACATTGCTAACGCTCAAGCTAAATAATATGAGCTAGGTTTTCATTTCCGTGATGTTGGATTAACACCATGCAATGTCACCGACTTCTCTGGAGATCTCAGTTTATGCTGATGTTGGCATGAGTGGAGCTGGGTAATATATATATCTATATATTTGGTGATTGTTAAGTTTGACAGAAAATGCATTTGTCAGGGAACGAAACATTTCAAAACAAAGTGGTATTTCACCTCCAAATTTAGCTAATGAAGATAAGAGGGTGAAAAACATCAAAAAAAATGAACCCAAATGAAATGAGAAAACTACCAAAATTGTTTTGGGTTAAATGAAAGATTTTGCTCAACTTGGAATTACACTTTCTTCAGTTTTTTTGTTTCAGCTCCTGAACCAAAAACATCCATTCTTCTCTCGGCTATATGTATGCGTGGAATATAACCCTCCCACTCCTATTACGCTGGGAAAGAAAAGAGAAGGCTGTCTTATTCCAGACTGTCAGCTAACCCAATGAATAGACAAGTTCAGGGGAGGTTTTCTCCCCCAAAGGAAGAATAGTCCATTTCTTCTGACGCCTAAAGGCGCAAAAGAGTCTTGTGACACTGAGAACTGAGAATGCAATTATCAAATGTGTAATGTGCTAGTTTAATTAGTGCCTCTGTTCCCATGGTGACAGTAACGCTATGTGAATTAGGGTATCTGCTGGCTTACGGGAAGGGTATGAGGAAGCGGCATGGTTTTTGCATTACACTTGTACGATGTCTCTATATGGAGATGCATTGATAGAAATTGGCTGGCAAATTTCTGATTCAATGTGACTCATGTTTTGGATTGTGTCAGGTTGTACTGGGTTCTCTCCTGTCAACCCTGATCTACACAGTACAGAAAAAATAATGTTCAGGGCCTCTTTGAACTGATTCCAATAAGCAGGAAAGTCAACATTAAAGCAATGAGGCCTCAATTCACCCCGTGATCTAAGTACACTAAGATCTAAGTGTGCTTAATCCACAGGCATTTTATTTCATTTGATTTGTTGGGTATGGAGGTTTTACCCATGAAAGTCCAAGTGAGAGAGGAGCCTGAGTCAAAACTTCAGCTCCCAAGGCACTTCGAGCTGAGAGCTAGTTCGACTTATTGTAGAAACGGCTTAGAATCCTAGAACAGAACAGCTCCGGAGACTGGGGAAATTGCATCCATCAATGCTGGCAAAAGGCCTGACATGGCTGTAACGTGTCATTGGTTGGCATAGAAAGAGTTAATTTCCAGTTCTGGGCCAACATGGAATGTTCTGAGAGTTGGGTTTGGTTCGGATACGGCTCCAGTCCTTAGCTGAAGTGTCTCCATCTCAGTGATCCACGAAAAACCGCGATCTCTTGAGAACCACCGAAACGAGACACGTTCAGACTGGAAATGAGGATTAGCAGGAATAATGTACCCAGAGTGGCTGTGGATTCTCCATCACTGACCATTTTTATATCAAGATCAGATTTTTTTTCTTAATTAGGAATTATTTTGGGGAAGTTCTCTAGCCGGTGTCATGCAGGAGGTCAGGTCAGATGCCCACAGCAGTCCCTTCTGATCTTGGAATCTGTAAATTGATAGCTGTGGTTTCCCATTCCTTTCTGCTTCTGCTCCTGCTCAAGCTGGAAAACCAGTGATAATAGCCTCTCTTGTGGTACTTTGGCCTTTTTGGCTTTTCTGGGGTGGAGTAGAGTTACACAGAATGCAAACAGCTCATCCTGTAGCTGAGAACACTTTGGTTTCAAAAGTTTCAGAGGGATAGTTCATCTGTAACAGGAAAAACTTAAAAAACAACAAATAGTCTGGTAGCACTTAAAAGACTAACAAAACATGTAGATGGTATTGTGAGCTTTTGTGGGCTTTCGTGGGTCAAGCTCATGATACCATCTACATGTCTTGTTAGCCTTTAAAGTGCTACCAGACTGTTAGTTGTTTTTTAAGTTTTTGTTTGGGTTGAAACTTTTAGCTGCTCCTGTTTTTATTTGGACCAGTTTGCCAGTCTGCATTCACTAATGTAAAACCTAACTGCGGCTGGGCGGATAATTCATCCTTTTCTTCAGTGAATGTCGCCTCCTTGTTCTGTTTGTGGTTTGGTTTCATACTCAGCTAATCATTTGTCCCAAATGCCTCAGAAATTATTTGAATGAATAATTCTTGGGTTCCGACTTGTTGCTGTGGGTGTTCAGTGTTGGCAATCTGAGCAGTGTTGGCGTTTGATGGGACGCACCGATCACATCGTAAAATCATAAAATCTTAGGGCTGGAAGAGACCTCAGGAGGTCACTGAGTCTAGCCCCCTGCCCAAAGCAGGATCAACCCCAACTCAATCATCCCAGCCAGAGCTTTGTCAAGCTGGGACTTTAAAACTTCTAGGGACCCAGATTCCACTGCCTCCTTAGGGATCCCATTCCAGTGCTTCACTAACCTCCTAGGGAAATAGTTTTTCCTAATCTCCAACCTAGACCTCCCCCCCTGCAACTTTAGACCATTGCTCTTTATTCTGCCATCTGTCACTATGAAGAACAGCCTGTCTCCATCCTCTTTGGAACCTCCCTTCAGGGAGTTGAAAGCTGCTATCAAATCCCCCCTCACTCTTCTCTTCAGACTAAAGAAGCCCAAATCCCTCAGCCTCTCCTCGTAGGTCATGTGCTCCAGCCCCCTCATCATTTTAGTTGCCCTCCGCTGGACCCTCTCCAATGTGTCCACATCCTTTCTGTAATGTGGGGTTCCAGAATTGGACGCAATACTCCAGCTGTGGCCTTATCAGTGCTGAAAAAGGGGAATAATCACTAGTATGTTTTTATTTGATTAAGCAGGTTTCTGGAGTGAATACTGACGTAGAAGAATTCAGATGTCAATTTCCATTCATATGCTCCAATAGTTGCTACAAATTCACTGGCCACTGTACTTGTTCACTAGAGCACTCACTAAAAGTGAGCCCAATGCAGTGCCTAGCCAATTTGAAAATTCATAGACTTGCAGTAGTATTCATCTAGAATTAGTCCTGATTGTGCCCCGTACTGCATCCTTTACAGATGTGCTGTCAGCTCCATGACAGTGGTGGGAAAATGTGGACACTTCCCCAACCTCTCCACTGTTATGTGGAAGTATTTTCAGTGTCCATTTTCTCCAGCTCTTTGGGACTGCAGTGAAAGGTTCTTAGGTCCAGAATGCGTAGGCAGGTAATATTACTCTATATTTTGCATTATCTGACCACTGCGGAAATGTTGCCATCCAATGCCGGTGCCCACAATTCAAGAAGAATATAAATAAACTGGAGAGGGCTGAGAGAAGAGCCATGAAAATGATTAAAAAATTAGAAAATACGCCTTGCCGTGATAAGCAAAATAGACTGAGCACTTTGAGCCTAACGAAGAGAACGTTAAGGAGGAGCTGCGTACTCAGACAGGGAGCAAATATCTAGCCAAGCCAAGAAAATGGTCTAACACAATCCAATGACTGGAAGTTGATGCTAGACACATTCAGACTGGAAGTAAGACATACATATTTCTAACAGTGAGGATAATTCAGTGTTGGAATAGTTTACCAAAGGTTGTGGCCGATTCTCCATCCTGGGCAATTTGTAAGTTAAGAGTGGCTGTTCTTCTAAAAGATCTGCTCCAGCAATTATTTTGGGGAAACTCTGACCTGTGTCAAACTGAATGATCACAGTGGTCCTCATGTGACAATGGAATTTATGAAGTCAAGGGGAAAGGCACAAAATTTGGAAAGAATCAATGACCGAGTAAATGTTTTTGGAACAGGATTGAATTGGCTTTTTCTGAGCCTGAGATAGAATCAGACTCACACTAGCTCCATGGTGCCACTCGAGATTTGGGTCAGATTCACAGTTGTTCCTATCATTTGCTAGAGCCTCCAGAGAGCCTTGAGGGTCAGATGGTGGGGCAGGGTTGTGGGTTCAAGTCCCATCTCCCCTGGGTGGCATTGGGTTGGGTCAGGTCAGGTCAGGAGATTTCCCAGAGAGGCTGCTAAAATGGACACTCTTCCTTTCTGACTTTGGAACAGCTGGAGCTCACCTGGGTGATAAAGGTTTGTGGTGCATTTTGGTTTCTCTTCAGAAATTCTAATTCCTGGAACATCCGGTTTGTCCCGATGCCGCTTTCTTTAACCCTCCTTCCTCGGGGAAATCTAGCTCTGTGCCTGGCATCTGTCTCTCATTCCCATGTGTGCACAGGAAGACAACAAAATTATTTCTATCTGAGTTAGCAAATGTCTGCTTCCTCTGTTAGAAACTGCCTTCTGACTCTCTCACTTCTCAGGCCTATTTGATCCCTACCCTGACCTCTTGTTCTTTGTGTCATTCGAAAACTCGCCCTGTATTTACCATGTTTGCACTTTACAAGTTTAAAAGGTGGTGCTGGTTGGAGAAATAGTCCCTATATTTAAAACTGGGGAACTTTTTAGGTGAGCCCACTTTATCGACATCTTTCCACTCTACAATTCCCTTTACTTTTGCGCCCTTCCCTTGCAGTGATTACTGAATTAAAACCTCAGTCATGAGACATAAAACACAGGATCACAGTTCACTATTTATCTATCCTAAATATTCCCTGTAGTGTTTAGCAGCTACCGCAGCAGAAGAGCTAATCCTGTGTCCTGGTCAACTTCCAATTTGGGCAATTATAGTTTGCCTACTTAATATTCAACCTATGATGTGCATTAGAAGCGGTATTCTTCACTTCTTGTCATCAGTGGCATCATGTACTGTTAATTGGTCATATTAACTCAGAGCAGGGATGTAAAATCCCATTTAACTAGTTAACTGATTAAATGCTAAGTTTAACCAGTCAACTGGGATCCTGTGGGCAGGGGGTCAGTCTGGTCTAGCTGGGCTGGGGTGGCCCTCTGCCGGTGGTGTGGTGGGTCTGGAGGGCCCCCGCTCACAGCCTGGCATAGTGGGCCCAGCCAGGCTGGAGCACCCTCTGCCTGCACTGAAAGAACTGAGTTTGTTTCATTTGGAAAAGAGAAGAGGGGACAGGATAGCAGCTTTCAAGTATCTAAAAGGGTTTTACAAGAAAGGAGAAAAATTGTTCTCCTTGGCCTCTGAAGAAAGGACAAGAAGCAAAGGGCTTAAACTGCAGCAAGGGAGGTTTAGGTTGGACATTAGGAAAAACTTCCTACCTGTCAGGGTGGTGAAACACTGGAATAAATTGCCCAGGGAGGTTGTGGAATCTCCATCACTGGAGATATTAAGAGCAGGTTAGACAGACACCTGTCAGGGATGGTCTAGATGATGCTTAGTCCTGCCGTGAGGGCAGGGGACTGGACTTGACGACCTCTTAAGGTCCCTTCCAGTTCTAGTGTGGTGAGCCTGGCTGGGCTGGAGCAGGCCTCTGTTTGCGTTGGGAGGAAGAAGGCTTCTCCAGCCCAGCCGGGCTGCACGTTAACCATTTACCCTGTAAGCATCATCTGGTAAGGGTGATATGTACCAGGTAACCAGTGTAATTCTCTCACTTTACATCCCTAACTCAGAAGTGCTGCAATTGGCTGGTAGGTTGAATGATGACTGTCTTACAGTGAATATTAATCATTTCTAATAAATATGATCTTGCATTTATGGTATGTAGCAGCTTTCTTCCCACCGATTTTACTATATGCAAGAACCACTTCATTTATTTCTGTGGTGTAATCCCTCCTGGGGTGAAATGGAAGAACTGTGAATCCATGCAAAGGAGCCATTAGACTAGAGCGTAGGCTAAGAGTTGAAGGAAAGGCCTCTAAAACCCCAGCAGTGTGGCTGCAAAATGCCCCCCAAAACACGCATTCGTGCTGTACTGCCTCTGACAAGAGCACATCGTTTGCCAGCACCAGTCGCCACTGGAGCAAAGTGCTCCGCCAAATCCGCGTTCTGCCCAATCACACGGAGCTTGCAGGATCTGACAGGACAGCAG
>JANRFK010006693.1:68311735-68333719 GCA_030068395.1 Apalone spinifera
TTTTTTTTTCGCAAAAACGCGCTTGAGGTGTGGATGCGCCGAGGTTTTTTGCGCCAAAGCGGGTGTTTTGGTGCAAAAACTCTCTAGTGTAGACATAGCTGCAGAGGGTCAGTGCTGGGTGTGTCAACCTGGAAGTTGTCACAGGGTGATACGTGGGGGGTGGCCTATCTGAAATGCACTGATGCTCTCAGTGTTGGGCAGCCAAACCCCCATAATTGTCCTCCACCCCTGAAATTGGCAGTCTCATTGCAGGAGCCAAGCACAAGAACAGGCTGTCTGTCAGGGGAAGCCTGTGGATGAATAGGGGGCTCCAGGACTGTCCGTCTGACACCACCTGTGCTAAATTCACCTTAAGAAAAGGAGTTAGAAGTGGCTGCTGCTCAGATTGCAGCAAAATGCGGATTTGAGTCATCAAAATCACACGCCCCTCCAAGCGCTTGAGAATGGATGGGGTAATCCTCGGAAGCTGCATTCACAGGTGATGGATGGAGACCATTGGGAAAAAATACAGCATGCACCTCTTTGAAGATCAGCCCCTGTCAAACTGTCAGTCCATGCCTCTGTCTCACCCTGTAGGTGTTTTGCTCTTTCGCTTAGACTGACACACGTGCCCTGTTTTCTAAGGGCAGCTCTTGCGAGAGCTGATCCTTTTCATCAGAACAACCGTCACCATGTGCCGGCCATACATGCTCTGATAGCCTGGCAGACCCAGCCTCTCCCCAATCAATCAACAAATGAATGATTCCCTGAAGCCTCTGATACAAGATGCTATGTGACTTTCTAAGCTCACCAGGCGCACGTTGGAAGAGTACGGAACCCTGTTTCCTCACTACTCGAGAACAGCTGTCTCTTAGCTTGAGCACACTGACCGAGAAGGGTTCCTTGCTTTCACATGGCTGGTTTGTGCTATTCGGTACTGATTAGTTAGAAACGTAGAACTCAGTTTTCAGAACAGACTAGTGATTTCGAGTGCCCAACTCAACACACCTAGAGGGAGGCTGATTTTTAGTGCATTCCAGGACTAGAAGGAACTACACTGATCATCCATTTTGACCTGCTACAAAACACTGGTGTGATGAGTGGACTAGGCCCTGAAGCCCCCTACTGGAAGCTTGTGGCCTTGCCACACCCTGCCCCAGGAAAAAGAGCAGAAGAGAAGTCCTCCAAGTGGGCTAGAATGGCTGCTTCTGCTGCAGCCAATCAGGACCCAGCAAGTCAGTATAAAGAAGCTGCTGGGCCAGGGCCACTCAGTTCCTCTTTGGAGCTCAAGCTAGGCAGACCGATGGATGGATGGATGGATGGATGGATGGATGGAGCAAGCAAGCAAGCAAGCAAGCAAGCAAGCAAGCGGGCGGCAATATCTTGGACAGGTCAGCATGGATTACAGACCCATTTGAGTCCCAGGGCCGCCAGATGTGGCAGGTAGGAAGAGGTGCATAACCCTTGAGGCAAAACCCTGACGCTATGTCTACACTGGTGCAATCTTGTGACAAAGCTATGCAAATGAGACTAAGTGTGGAATATCGCCGAGCCTCATTTGCATATCTAATGAGCTGCCATTTTTGCGGAATAGGCTCTTGTGCAAGAAGGAGCTGTCTACACTGCCCCTTCTTGCTCAAGAAAAACCCTCTTGCGCAATGCCATTTTTCCTGAAAATAATCAGCAAGATCGCGCCAGTATAGTCATATCCTGAGGGTGTATCTAGACTTCAGGGTTTTTTTCAAAAAAAGTGGCCTTTTTTCAAAAAAAAACTTTCTCTGCATCTAGACTGCTGCCATGTTCTTTCGAAAGTAAATTGAAAGAATGCGGCAGTTTTTTCGACCATGGAAAACCTCGTTTTATGAGAGAACGCCTTTTTTTTCGAAAGTGCTCTTTTGAAAAAAGGTGCTATTGAATGCAAACTGTGCTTTTTCGAAAGAGAGCATCCAGACTGCCTGGATGCTCTCTTTCGAAAAAGTGGCTTGCTTTTTCAAAAGGACTGGTTGTAGTCTAGATGCTCTTTTTCGAAAGAGGCCTTTTCAAAAGTATCTTTCGAAAAAGCCTCTTTCGAAAGAGGCTTGCAGTCTAGACGTAGCCTGAGAGAGGGCAAGGATGATTCAGACTTAAGGACTGGCATTTGGCAGACAACTGCTATTTACGGGTTCCCTGAGCTGGGACCCAGAGGAATGAGAGGACCTGGGCTCCCCTCCCAATTACCCCACTAGCTACTAAGGGGGCAGGAAGAAGCCTGGTCCTATGCAACCCCTGAAGAAGGGGCATTTGGGACACCCTCTACGCCCAGGCTAAGAGAGGAGTAGGAGCTTGTGGATACATGCCCTCAGCCAGAGGGGGTGCTCGAGAGCGGATGAGCCCCCTACAACCAGCCACACAATTTCCTGGAAATAATTCCTGTTTGAAGCAGAGCATATTTTTTAGAGAAACATTTTCTGGAAGGGCTAAGAACCCGCCATCTGAGAATCAGGCCCCGTTAAGGTGACTCAGGTTGGGCACCCAAAATCAATGGTTCCCTTTCAAACTTTAGACGTAAGTTGCAAATAGAATCATAGAAATGCAGGGCTGGAAGGGCCCTTAAGAAGTCATCCAGTCCCGCCTGTTGGGTGGTGACAGCACCAAGTAAACCTAAACCACACCTGACAGGTGTGCATCTAACCTGTTCTGTCAAACGTCCCATGACGACATTCCATAACCTCCCTTGGATGCCTTTCCCCCAGCTTAACTACCCTTACAATTAGCACGTTTTTCCTAGCAGCTCACCTAAAACTCCCTTGCTGTTCTTTACGCCCATTCATTCTTGTCCTATCTTCAGACGGCATGGAGAACTATTGATCACAGTCCTCTTTATAACAGCTCTTAATATTTTTGAAGATTTGCCAAGTCCCCCTCAGTCTTCTCTCAAGACTAAATGTTTCCAGTTTTAAAAACCTTTTCGTATAGCCCAGCTTTTCTAAAACCTTGTACCATGTTTGTTGCTCTCCTCTGGACATTCTCCACTTTGTCCTTGTCATTCCTAAAGACAGGTGCCCTCGATTGGACACTACTCCAGGTGAGGCCTCACCAGTGCTGGGGAGAGCAGAACATTTTCCGCCTTGATCTTAAGTACAATGCTCCTGTTCAATGTTCATACGTCCCAGAATGACATTTGCTTTTTTTTTTTTGCATGTCACACTGTTGTCTCATATTCAATTTGTGATCCACTATAACCCCCAGATCCTTTTCAGCAATACTACCAGCTAGCCACTTGCTCTTCGGTGTCACCGTGCATTTTATTTTTCCTTCCCGAGGGATCTAGTTGGCACGTATCCTCATTGCATTTCATTTTGTTGAACTGAGATCAGTTTCATTTTGAACGCTAATCCTGCCTTCCAAACTGCTTGCAAGCCCTCCCAGCTTAGCATTTGCACATTTTCACAAGCAAACTCTCCACTCCATTAGCCAAACCACTAATGAAAATATGCACTAAATAGTACAAGGACTAATTTTTGTGGGACCCTTCTACATACCCCCCTGCCTTCACGTCTGACAGCAAACCATTGATAAATAGTCTTAGAGGACAGTCTTTCAACCAGTCGGTGCATCTACCTTATAATAATTTTATCTAGGCTCAGTGGACCAATAATGCTACTTGTTTAGGGTGAAGGTAGGTGGTTGCACGCCAGTTCCTACTGTTCTAGGGGGTCAGGCAGCCTCAGAAAACTGAGTTCCCCTCTGGCAGGATGAGCAGGGAAACCAAGGATTTAAGGGCATGTGTAGACCAAACTCTACCGCCCAGTGGTGGTTTGAGAAGATAGAGGCATGTTTGTGAGTCAGTGTGACTGCAGCGTGCAGAGCCATCGCCAGAACATCCAACCTGGCGTCTTTCACCCGCACGAAGCTCATTCTGAGGGGAAACACACTCAGGGACTTGCCAACCGGGAAAACGGTGCCAAATTTCACTCGGTGTCTAACTGTATACACCACTGCCAATGATCCATCAGGACAAGACGACGTTAATGAAACAATAAAGTTCACGGCACTGGCAAAACACAATGGGCTGTCAGCATTGAAAAAATTAAATGTGTTTTTTAGACATTTGCTATTATTTAGTGGATTAAATAACGAGGCACTGTTTACACAAGGCAATTGTTGCTTCTAGCTAAATTCAAAGTGAGAGGGAGGATGACACGGCAATTAGCCTCAATTATAAGATACTTAACTGGGGGAGTTTTGAATCAGGCATGGATAGCAAGGGGCTAAAAACGTTTTTCTGTATTGGAGGGTAGTGAGGAATTATCCCGTGGGGCATATAATAATACCTTGGCATAGATTTCAAAATGCTTTACGGAGCTGGGTAAGCATCACTACACCCATTTAACCAATGGGGAAACTGAGGCACGGGGGGATTACGGACCAGCTGTTTGAAAGTGCTCCGCTAACTCTCTTTTAGGCACTGCCAGGCCTTCAGGAACACTAAGGAACCTTGATTGCAAAAGGGGGATCGCCAGCACGTATCGGACTTTCAAAGCGCAGAGTTTACCAACGCTAAGCTGAGGAGGGTGGTGCAAATGACTCCGCAGACAGGTCATGCCGTTCATTTGCCGCACCTAAGGAATGCACCCAGAGATCCTGTGTAGGCACACGGCAGGGTATTGTTCTCACACCAGGCCAGCTAGGTATGCTCCCTTAGCAACCAAGGTACCTAACGTGCATGGTTTACACACTTCAATTAGGTTGGTCCAGGCGTATAGGCCAGGAAGGCCTAGCAGCTACCCCACACCTAAGTCTCTTCCAGGCCTTTCCCACAGGGCATGGCTTATTAAGTCAAATAAAAACTCACAAAATAACACAGAACTCTGGGCCCGAGTGGCCCAGGCTACAGTGGCCTGGAAGCCTTTCACTCGGCATCTTTCTCACTGCTCCCCAGACAGTCCCAGCGGCGAACCTCCCTCCTGATGCCCTCGTTCCAGCGGAGCGCTCTCAGTCCTGTATAGGCCTCACCTAACCCCTTCCCACCCGGGTCTCATAACAAACAGAATTGGCTAGCCCCCGGCGTTCTGGCTCTTACGGGCAAACTGCCCAGTTACAGAGGCGCTCGGCTAATGTTGGAAGAACCTGGAGTAGTATCTCCCAGTTGTGATGAAGGGGTGGATTTGCGGGGGGTTCAAAGGGTTTGGCACTCAGTGTCCCTGGGTGTTACTGGTCTAATGAGGTGAGCAGGGAAGGAGTTTGTTGTTAGAGGGAATAGCACAGCACTGGAGACCCCAACGACTGGTGACCGGGAGACGCAGCTCGGAGGACACGGCTGGTTCTGCCCAGCGGCAGGACAACGGGCTGAGACGAGAGGACCCTGGTGACTTGCCCACTTGGTTCCAGCCAGTGGGGAGCAAAGGACGGAGGAGAGAGGGACCTGGTTACCTGGCCAGAAGGACAAGGGAGGAGCAGCTGGAGGGGGATATTGGAGGCTCGGCTGGAAGAAGGAGCTTTTTCCTCGGACTGGGCAGACAGATATCAGGCAGAGCCCACCTGGCTACAGGGGAGACTCAGACAGGCTGTGCTGAGGGAGGCCAGGCCTTTGCTGTGTTCAGTGCTCAATAAACCCTCCTGTTTTTTGCTGGTGGAGAGTCGCTCTGGTCTGAAGAACAGGGCTGCACTATTCCCGCTGGGAGTGGAGGCCCTGGGGGTCCAGAGCGAGTGGACTCCCTGTGGGGGCCCACGGCTGAGAGGGGCGCAGTCCCAGAAGGCAGAGGGGCTGACCCCCGAGAGAGAGGGGACTCCCCGAGAAGGGGCTGTTGCACCACAAGGGGTTCCCCTTGGCGACTGTACAGCCCAAGTGTGGGCACAACCCATGAGTCCATCACGCCAGTACTGACTGGTTTGGGGGTGGAGTCTAGAAACAAAAGTTGTAGGAACTTTTTCAACCGAGCTTCCACTGTGGGCCTGATCCAAAGCCCATTGATCTCAATGGAAGCATTCACAATGGCTTTAGTGGGCTTCAAATCAGGTTCCAGAGGAATTTATAACATTTTTAATCTGGCCTCTTTCTTGACCTATTTTGTCAGTAAACATGTAGATGACTGTCAGTCATGCCCTTCAGAGAGTGACATCCTCAAGACACCGGACAGTAGCTTGTCCTATCATGCCAGCGATTACTGCCTCGAAATGTTGTATCCCCTGGACCAAGGTCAAGTTTTTTCTTTTGCTTTGACTGCACAGACCACGGCATTAAATTAAGGGGAATACTTACCCCAGAGGTAAATGCCTTTCATCATGTTCACACTAGATTGGGCTTTGTAGGCGATAGCAATCCCAGCTCAACTCCAGAACTGGATATTGCAAATTATCCTCCTCTTTGCAAGAGTGGAACAAAGCCCCGGGGTCTTTGCCTGTCTGAAGCCTAGGTTATTCAAAAGCCAAATCGGAATTATTGCGGCTGCAAGCCCACAGCATGATGGTTTGGCAGGACTCTCGTTATCTCTGCTAGGGGACGCAGTCCGAAATGACACTCGGGCCTCCCTCTTGTCCTGACGATCCTTTATCTTCTCGGCAGCTAGGCAGCATTTTGCAGGCCCCGGTCTTCTAAAACCAGCTGGGTTTGCAAAGATGGGGGTGTGCTGCAGCACGCAGAACACAAGGGCTTCCTGCCCGGCTGGGGAGGAAGTTTTGTTTCAGTTCTCCCTCAGTGGCAGAGTGCTTTCCTGAGGGGGCCCAGGAGGTGCAGATTTTGGGGGAGGGAAGAGTCTCTGTCGGGGTGAGTATGCAACTTGGGGGGTTCCACTGCACAGAGGTGGGGGGGGCTTCTTTTTCTAAGGCATATCCATCTCCTCAAGTCCCAGACACCTCCTGCCTGTCCAAGCCCAGGGTCCCAAGCTCAGAGCTGGGGGTCCCTATGCTGGTTTAGTGGCTTGGACCAGCCCAGTAACTCTGCTTTATGGATTCAGCTGTCCTGGCAGCGGCAGAGGAAGCTTAGCAGCCTGGCCTCTCTCCATGGTGCAGGCCCCAAAGCCTAGAATCCCTTGCACAATGCTT
This sequence comes from Apalone spinifera, assembly GCA_030068395.1. Lineage (NCBI taxonomy): Eukaryota > Metazoa > Chordata > Testudines > Trionychidae > Apalone > Apalone spinifera. The sequence continues at coordinate 68,318,738 of JANRFK010006693.1, forward strand.
GTACCATGGTGCTGCCCAGCCAGGAGAGGGGGCAGGGGCATGTGCATGTGTAATGCAGACAGGCAGAATCGAACCTGGGCCCTCTGGAGCTTAGTGCATGAGCTAAAAGCCTTCTGGCTCCTCGACTCTCATGAGTCTATTTGTAAGTGGTCTCAGTGCTACTGTATGGGCTACACAGGTGGGGTGCGGTTTTAGGGGGTTTGAGCCCCGGGCAGAGCTAGGCAAATCAGTCAGATTAGAGTCTATGGCCTCACTGTGCTCCTGGTCTTAGTGGCATGATATCCCAGTGAAAAACACATTATATATGTGTCTGCCTGTCTGCCCGGGCTCCCCAGAGAACCTCATGCTGTGAAAACTGATCTTTAAAAACTTTTCAGCCCTATCTAGGCGCTGTGGGACAAGCTGATGGCAGGCAGCTATAGGATTGCTTGGAGCTACCTACCAGGGCCAGGAGCTGTGCGTTTTCACTGCACCGAGTGCAGTGGGGTGGGGGTGGCGGTTGATCCTCTTCTGGGACCATTGGAGTTTATTGTAGTAGGAATAAATAGCAAAGAGTGAAGAAGCATTTTCTTTCCCCGTCCTTGCTGCAGGGGCTCGGTGATGTGCCAGTTCTTAGCCACTGATTGCCAGCCCCCTCCTTACCGCAGCTACGTCCCTCTCCACTGGGTTCTGTCAAGCTTGGGCAAGCGGCTTTCTGTCAGTGTCTGAAGAGATACCCAACACGGCTGTTGCCACGAACCCCACGGCACCCCCCTGCCACCAGGTACCCGCGCTTCCTGTATCCGTTATGCCCAGCTCACCTGGCCGCTTGAAGGGGATTGACCCTTTATAACGGTTTTTTTCTCTGTGTGTGGCCTCGCCTTTTCCATTTCAGTCCCGTCTTTCATTCCAGGCTCCTATCTCCCCTCCCTCCCCCGTTCCCTTAACAGCTCTCTCTCACACACCCTCCGCCTGACTCTCTCTTGGTCAATCACTCCACCTCCAGCCTTCCCTAGTGGTCACTTCTGGCAGGGCTGGCCTTACCATGAGGCAAACTGAGGCAGCCGCCTCAGGTGCCGGACTGTGGGGGGTGGGGGTGCGCCACTAAGACCCAGAGTGTAGAAAATTGTGTCTGCTGCTGGTGCAGACATATTCTCTCTGCTCTAGAGTAGAACAGGAAGAAGGCAGAATTGAGACCTTTCAAAGTTTTGGCCCAAGCAAGGGGGCATGGGGGCGTCATTTGAGCTCCCTGCCTCAGGTGCCAAAATGTGGTGGGCCGGCCAGCCCTGACTTCCTACCTCAGCCCTTTGGCCTTACAGACCTCTGCCCCGGCCAGGGTGTGGGGAGACAAGAGGCAGTGGCTGCTTTCACAGATCTCTCTGTTCTCTGGGCACTGGGCTGCCCTGCGGCTTCCGTGTGAGTCGCTCATGCCGTGCGGTTCGAGCGCCTCCCCCCTGCTCTTGGCTCTACCGTGCCCCGGCTGCTCTGCTATGGTTGCTGGAGGTGGAATTACAGCCTCCCCTCCTCCTTTCTGCTGTGAAGCTTCCTGAGAGCCAGTCCCGCCCCTTCTCTGCCACATCGTTACTGTCACTGCCCATTCTTTGCCCCGTCCGCGTTCCTGCCTCCTCACAGTCCCCCTTATGCTCACCTTCCTGCCTCGCCCACCCCACCTCTCCTCTCTCTGCATCTGGCTTGTATGGCTGCCTGTGGGCACTGTTACCCTTTCTCTTTCGAACCTCACAACTCTTCCATTCCAGGCTATTCTGTGCCTTTCCCTTGCTCTCCCGTCTCCATTCTCCCTCCTTTCCACCTCTTGCTTTACATTATTTTGTGTGCCCTTGTTGGGCAGGGCCACCGTAAACATCCCTTTGTACCATCGCCTGCTCTGTGGAGAAATGGACACCTTCAATTGCCAGAGCTTGACTGAACGGCTGTGTTTGTGAATGCTAAATTCCCTTAATGACATAGCTCCCCTGCCCTTGGTCCACTAAAAGATTCTACCTCACCACCCTGTCTTTCTAGCCTAAGGACTAGCTCTGCTACCTCTTAATTTGAAAGCTCATTGGGGTGGGGGGGAAATACCATCGCTTTATTATTCCTGCAAGCCTACGGTAGATGCTGCTAAGATACTAGCATTTATCAGTGCTCACCACACAGTGGTAGCTTAACTTACTATAGTTCTCCTCTGCATTTAGGAAGTCTTCTCTGTAGCAAAGCCTGGCATATACGGTCTTTTTAATGGCTTCCACAGGACGGATGGATTAAATAAATCATAGCAGGTAACAAATGTAATAAGGGCGATAATACCTCAACTTTATTTTTTCAGATTCTCTGAAGGAAACGTTGACCTCAGTTTGGCATGTGAAGGCAGGCGAGGAAGGCCACCGGGTAAGGTCTGTGTGAGTTATGGAAAGACATAAAGAGATTTTATTGACCAGGAATGGCTATAAACAAACAAAGAGGAGGTAAATTTCACAGTGTGTGTTACAGGTTAACAGAGAAGGAGAGGAGAAGATTGACAGAGTCTTTCATTTTCTTTTTTTTATTATGTATATTTTCATTAGAAAACAACCTTAAACACCTAAGAATAGTTTTCTAATAAACATCCGCTCATGAAGAGCGCTTAGAAGTTTCCATTTGGGATTCAGGAGAATGACAAGATAGTGACACAGTCAGCATGGTCATTCCTTGGAGTAAATCCCTCCCTCTTGGCTGAGTTTGAAGCCTGACATTGCAGCCCTCCCCCCCACCATTCCTGTTAAAAATCAGGGCTCCCAAACACACCAACATCCCCATGGAGAGTCGCTACTGACGTGTTTTCATATGGGTGCACAATTACGTCTCATCGCTTTGTGGATATCACGATTCATACAGGGCCTTATCGATGGGCCTGTGCATGGGGCGGCTCAGAAAATAGCAAGGCAGAGCTGCTGGAACGTAGCTGTCTAAAGGGCGGGCACACAACGCGGGTCTGAATTTCAGGGACTCAAGTGAGGCCCAGAGTGGCTGTGACAGCATTGTACCCCTGCTAAGTTTGGATGGGCCTGGATGCTAAATAGGCCCTCCCGTGGCTACGCCCCTGGTTCAAAGAGCCTAAAGCAGGGGTGGGGAACCTTTTTTCGGGCCGGGGGGCCACTGACCCACAGAAAAATCAGTCGGGCGCCGCACACAAGTGAGAAGCAAAAGAAAGAAAGGAAAAGAAAACCCAAACTCTCACTGATGTGACCCCTGACTGAGAAGGAGAAAGACACTCCCCACATTCCCCTCTCACACCAGAGCCTAGGTAGATTTTGTGTGCTCCAGCCCTGAGCCTTGGGGACGGGATCCAGCCCCCAGGCCTTAGCTGCCCCACCTCTGGCCTCAAGGTGATCTGCTGTAAGAACACATGAATCGGAGTGTGGGAGGAGGCCTGCGGGGAAGGAGATGCCTTTTGTTTCCCCCTCCCTCACTGCTTCCTTTCTTCCCTCCACCTTAATTGGGAAAGGATGAAAATCCTGAACTGGGTTAGTGTATTGTCATGTGCCTGCCCCTTAACTGGTCTCTTCATGGAGGAGATTTTTTACCTCAAGGTAATGGCGTATGCTAGCCTGTGGTAAAAACACCTTGAAGACCAAGCATGTTTCTGTGAGGTGAACCACCTCATGATAAAACCAGAGCGCCTTCTTTTCACAGGGTGTTTACCTCAGGATAGCTCATGTGCATTAACCAGAGGTAAAACCTCTCGTCTTCTATAGCAGTGAAGACAAACCCTAAGGGAAAGCCAGGCCCCGCCTGAGAGGGGTTCTGTTCTAAGGGAAGCGGGAGAGAAATTTGTCTCCCCATCAGCAAGGAGAAGGAGGACTCTCCATACCCCTTGTATCAAAGAGCTGCTTTGCCATTCGGGCTCCTCAAGCCTCACTTTGGAAGGGCAGCAAGGATGAGGATGTGATGGGTAAGAGGGAGGAAGGAATAAAAACTTGTGGGATCCAGGGGGAAATTCTCCAGCCACAGATACACGGAGCCCCCAATTTTCTCTCTCACGAGATCAAAGGCACAGGTAGTTGTAGGGCAGCGGTCGTGCACACCGCTCTTGTTCAGTTTAAAGCTGACTCTTGAGAGCGGAGCTGGGGTAAGGAGATTTGGTGAGCTATGTAGCTACCATCCTTGTGTTGGGAGGAGGGGAGGAGCCAGAGCCACCATAACAGGTAACAGAATATTTACAGGGAAATATGAAAGGCTGGGTAGTCAAGGAACTGCTGTGGTGACTGCAACTGCTCCTCTTGGAGCTAACATCCTTGACCACAAGAAGTGTTGGATCACGTAGAAGTGGTATAGATGTTCCTGGCTCCAAAAGGCCTATGATGCTTTTGATGGAGATAAGCGTCAGGCATGCACTATGGGTGGGGATGAATTCTATACTCTCCCATCAGTAGAGTTTTAAGGCTCTCTGACAGCACCCTTTACTGCAGTGGGGTGACTCCTGGTTTTGTGCCCCACTGGTGCCCACATAACATAAAAATAGTGACTAGATTTTGGGGTACCTTTGAGCCACCTTCACATCACTGCACAGGACACTGATCTGACAGCATCACAAAAGATGTTTTGATGTCACTGCCCTCCTGTGATGGCGAAAGGTACACTGGCTGGTTTATAAAAGCCAGTGAGTGGTGAAAGCAGCTGCCGTCATCACTGGCGAAAACACCCCAGATAGACACAGGAACACTGTTGCTGGCTTGGACCACCATTTGGTGGGCACTTGGTGGAAATGTGAGCTCTAGGAAGGCTCTGTGGTTTTGGGGGGCATCGTTGCTTTAAAACTGAGCACTGGACAGGCAGTGGAATAAAAATAATATTCTTAAGAACATAAGAACGGGCAGACTGGGTGAGACCAATGGTCCATCTAGCCCAGTGACCTGTCTGCCGACAGTGGCCAATTCCAGATGTCCCAGAGGGAGGGAACACAACAGGGAATTTTCATGTGATCCCTCCCTGTCACTCATTTCCAGACAAAGGATCCTTGTTTTGTACCGTACTGAAGGCCTTGGTGTGTGGCAGTAACAAAATGTACCGAACAGTCTCTCCTTACTCCTTGGCCCCTTTTTTGTTTATTTATTCATTCAGTTTTCTATATTCTGAATAATACCATCCTTCTCCGGAACACTTGGAAAAGCAGGTTTGCTTATAGGGGTAGGTAGTAAACAAGCTGAATACAACACTGGCAATGTGGCATAGAAAAGAATCTCTATTATTCTTGCCTTATGTTCAAGGACCCCACCTCTTGTCAATAAACTAGTGACTTCCATAGTTCCAGGCATTTGTGCTTTCATATCTTTGTGCTTGCTTGAGTATGGCTCAGATAATTTCAAGACCCAAGTATCTCGCTGTGTTTCACACACAGAGTGACTGAACATTTAATCCATGATTGGCCAAGAATCCCATGTGAGGATTTCTTTTCACCTTCTTTTGCCTACCTAGAGTAAGGTTCTGCGTTTTTCTTTGTACCTAATTAAGTTCTGTAAAGACTTCTTTTTTTTTAGGTCCAACATACTAAACATTCTTTCAGGGTTGTTCCTCCCCTCCAGAAGAATAATACTTTTGTAAGCTTGTAACTCTGGTTCTGGAAGAGGAAACTTGATTCTCTCTCCAAAGAAGAAATTCATCCAGTGACTCGAAGGTTAGAGGGATAATTGGCCAAGATACTGTTGATTTTTTTTTAAATTAAAAGGGCAGAAACTCCACAATCTTTTCTACATGTATACAAAATGATAGATGTCAGATCAGGCACTGCCTCTGTCAGCCATACCGTGTCAATCTGCAGGGTTTGCTCTGAAAGCCATGAAATGGTTACTATTGTAAAGAAACCATTGCTTTATTGAGTACGTCTCCCTTAGGCAGTGAAGTGGAGGGAGATGGTCAATATAGTAGGTTCCTACACTGGTGGCTTATCGCTGGATTCGAATGTGCTTCTCGTCACGCATGCTGGTTTCAAAACACTATGGATACTTGCAAAATCATTCTATGGTTCATGCTGTAGGTATCTTGACTCATGAGAAGGCAGGCTCTGGGCTGGCAGGGTTTTGCCATCGGGCAAGAGAGGGGCACTGGCAAAAGGAATTTGGCAGCCCCAGGAATGGAATGGCAGAGATTGTATCATGTTATGAGTGGGATTCATTGATATTGGGAGCGAAGGTCTCCTGGCACTAGCCATTAGGGAAGATGCTGTGCTATCTCCAAGGGCTCAGTCCATCTGGATAGCCCAGTGTTTACACTGATTTTCCCCTCATTGTGCTTACCTGACAAGTGTGAACTGGAACGGCTGGTCACACGCTGACATTGTATTGGAAAGGCGAGAGGCATCCGCGGGCTCACTGGCCTCGTGCTCTCAGCTGGAACGCAGGAGTTTGAGTGCTGGTCCCGTCCTTCTGGATCCATGGGGTGGCCATGCTATGGCGGCAGCTTGCTCATACCCTGAGTGAAGATGAGTTGCCACCTTGAATACGTTGTCCTCCCAGTGCGAGCTGATGCTTGCGTTCCTGGCGTCACTCGTCTTGGAGTGAGAGCGCCAGCACCCGAATGGGACATGCGCCAAGTCCACTGGGAAAAAAATAAATCAGGTCTCTCCCTTGGAAGGAAGGAGAGTTGGCAACTGTACAAGGGAAGCAGCCCGTAGAACGGTCTCCAGCCAGTGCCTTGCTCAGCCAGCAGGAGGTGGGCTGTGATACGGGGCCTACTGGGTGAATGGGCGTTTGAAGGACTCCTCAGGGGTCTGGAAAGTCTGAGGAGGTTTTTCCTGTCTCCCTGAGTGAAAACACAGTTAGTACCTAATACCACTCCTGGCGTTATTATTTTTTCCCCATACAAAAGATTGGCTGCGGTGCCCCTGATCCAGGATAATGTCAGGAGCATGAAGCTAGTATGGTAACAGTGCAGCCTTCCTCAAGGTCTGGCCGCAGGAGCAGGACGATAGAGGGGCATCTTCAAGGCCTAGCATAGAAAAGCACAGGTCTCACGTTATTAAAGCAAAGCAAAAGGGAAATTCGTTCATGTCTCTTGAGAGCCAGCCTGCCAGGCCTGGCATTTGAAGAGGGGAAGGGAGTGTTTGATTGGCTTTTGGGGCTTCACAACCAGTTCGGTCCTGAGGGAGCAGGTTGGCAGCAGGAAACCAGGCGTTTCAAACTGAATAGACATTGAACAAACTGTTGGCGAGACTGGAAGAGCAACGGAGGCTCATGGCCACCTCTGAAATTTTGGGCAAAGACGGTAGAACAGAGAGACCTCGCTCAGAGCCAAATCTCTCCAAAAAGGCAGTAAGTGACCGGGCAAAGCTGACAGGAAATCAGGAAACTGTAACAAAATGTGAGACTTAGCCGGACCACGAATCGTTTTAGATGATCATGGATCCCTCGTGTCTCGATCAGCCGCGCAGGAGCGTTTCACGGTGCTCTGAAGCACAAGCAGGAATGCCCGATGGTGGTTCGGGGCGGTGGTTCAGAGACGGTCAGAAAAATGAACAAACCAAACCGTACGCCTGTCACCCTCAGCCCAGCAGTCTAGGGATGCTCAGAAACTCAAAAGTACTTTGCTCAGGAATAAACTGCTCTGAAAACCGAGATTCCAGTGACATGTGGCTTCTAGCAGATTGTGCTGGTGGTGGCAGCTCTCTTAAGGAAAGCTAAGATCCTGAGCGCTTGTTCAAACAGGAATTATTTTGGGGCACTTCTCTGGCGGCTGTTATACAAGTGGACAGGCATGGTGATCACAGTGGGCCTTTCTGGCCTGGGGAATTTATGAAGCTTTGCTTAAGGAACTCGTATAACTAGTTTCCAGCTCTGTTTAGCCGATTTCCTAGTTACCCTGGTTCTTATGTTTGCCTTGTCAGCATAGTATCTGATGCCCAGTCATTGAAGAGAACACTGAACGCTTGCCCAGTTCATCATTTTGTTTGGCTCTTAAATATCTCTTTGATTCTTAACCCGTTGCCACAGGGCTCAGAAGGCCACGGTCTCTGAAACTGGGCTCCGTAGTTTCCTCAGTAAGTTGAACGAGAGGACTTTCCACCCCATGCGGCCACACGACAGCACAGACTCAGACATGCCCATTGTAACTGGGGAACGTATTTCTAAGCACATGGAAAATGTGTATATAGAAAATGTGGTAACAAATCCATGGCCAGTCAGAATGCCATGCGACAGTGGCGATGAGACTCAGAAGCATCCGGCCACTTCAGTGTAAGGAGACTCTCTGCTAACAGTGTAGAGGCTATGACACACCAAGATGAGCTTTTTGACATTTATTCAGCAAAGGTCAGCGGTGTTCATACCCACTAACTGGCTCATTGCTATCTGTGTTACACACGCAACCTTTGCTTGTCAATGGACTTTACAAACATTGATTCTCACGACAGCCCTGTGAGGTAGGAATGATCAGCCCCATTCTGCAGATGGGGAACTGAGCCAGAAAGATTAAGGGACTTGCCCAAGGCTACAGAGAGAGTTGGTGGCAGAGCTGGGGCAAGATTACTCCATCCTGTGCCCAGCCCGCCAGACCATGCCTCTCCTTCATGGTGAGATCTGCTTCTGACCTTATAAACTCCCAACCTGCTAACCCCAGCAAAAGGAATGTGGTTTTCCTTATTAAATAATGGGAGCTGAAGGGAGATCAGATGACTCTACTTCATATTATGTTTGATAGCCACCGCCCCTTCTCAGAGCATCTCGAGTGGCCATCTCCTGTGACAAGAACACTGCCCATTGGAAAAGCATCTGGGCAGGAAAAGGCTGCTCTGTTCCCTTGCTTTAACCAGACGTTACTAGATTTTACAGCGGGAGCGACCCTGTAAGAGACATGCTCCGGCTAGCACCATTCGGAGGTCATCAGAACAGCCCTGACACCAACCAAAAGCACTCTTTGGTAGACAGTGAGATAGGTTAGCTATGTGGACCATGGCTCCCCCAGAAATCATGTTTGTTTGTGTGGCTCCTCAGGTCATCAGCTGTCTCAGGATTAAATCTTATCTCAGGACAGAGCTCGGCTTGGCTGGGGTTTCAGAACCCACAGACCATCTGCCATAAAAACACCTGTTCTGTTTCATTCTGATATTCAAAGGGACACTGTCAAGCAATAAAGGTCCCCAAAATGTGACCTCCCTTAAAACAGCTTATCTCTGCTGAATGCTAATTTGCTTTCGCGCCGGCATTTTCAAACCCAGCTGCCCACAGTTCGTCAGCTAAATCCCTAGGTTGGTGCAGGAATCAAAGTGAGATCCACTCCCGTGTCTCCAACAGAAGCTGCAAGAGGCACTCAGATCCCATGACGAAGGTAATATAATCCCGTAAAACGGCAGCCCCCGGCGCAGCTGAAAATTGGGCTGCTTTGATTCATCTGCTTACATATAGATTTTGGTGGCTAGCCCCAGGCTTGAGCTCTGTGGCTGTAGTTATTTTTGATTTGCTGTGCCTTTGCTCCAAAACTAGTTAACACCCCACATTGCTATGGTTTCTGTTCTGAGGTTCCCCTTACGCTAACAAAACCAGCTTTGTTCTCCAGGGCTGTGACGCGGCACCCATCCACAATGCTGGGCCGCACGAAAAGTAAAACGGGGGCAGCCGTGTTTGACTTCCTGCTACGGTAGAAGGCTGGGCAGGGTGGGGCACAGGTGTGGAAGGGCCCGGCGAGAGGAGAACAGAGTGTGCCAAATCGAAAAGGACAGAAATCAGTAGGGAAAGACTTTTTATTTTCAAGCTTTTGAAGAGAATATTACAAATGATGGAGAGTAAAAAAATATCCCCTAAAAGCTATTTAAAAAGAACTTGACAGTGTCCCTTTAATACCCACAAATGATTCAGACATTGTGCATTGAAAGAGGGTGTTCCTGGATAGCAACTGTTACTTTCATGGATGGCTCCTAGAGAAAGAAACTTATTCAAAGTGGAACATATTCACTCTGGCTACGTCTAGACTGAATCCGACTGTTGACAGAGGGATGCAAATCAAGCACATCAAAATTGCTAATGAAGCCAGGATTTAAATATCCCATGCTTCATTAGCATACACATGGCCACCACTTTTTTTTCAAAACAGAATTTTTTTGAAAAAAACCCCGGCAGTCTCGATGCGGATCTGTCGAAAATCAACCCTTTTCGACAGATCCTGTAAACCTCATTTTTTGAGGAATACAGGATCTGTCAAAAAAGGGTTTATTTTTGACAGATCCGCATCTAGACTGCCGTTTTGGTTTTTTTTAAACTCCGTTTTGAAAAAAAGTGGCAGCCATGTTTATGCTAATGAAGCACAGGCTATTTAAATCCCGGCTTCATTAGCAATTTTGATGTGCCTAATCAACATCTCTCTGTCGACAGAGAGGTGTAGTCTAGACACACCCTCAGAGTCTGCGTTCTCTCTTCAGACTAAGTCTTTGTTAGCTTATCGTTTAGTGTCTTCCATTCAATCATTCCTCAAACTGGATATCGAGGGCTTAACCTACAATATCGAGTGAGACTCTTGCAAACTGAGCAGCAGGGAAATACAGGTTAAAAAAACCCCCTCCTCTTAAGAGTATCTGAATCACAGATGCAGGAGAAGCTGTAGACATGGGACTGGCCTAGTGTTAGCAAATGGGGGGGATGAGCAGAAATTAACTGGAGCAGCTGCCTTTGTCAAAATCTCCCTGGAGGATGGTTTTTGTGAGCGGGAAGATTTGGAGGTGGGATTTGGGGGCATCATACCAGGACTTGTGCTTCAAACACCCACAGCGTCTTTGTACAAATGTTGCCCCAAAATGTCGGTCAAACCGTCTCTCAAAACCAGGCTCCGAACCCCTAGTGGGAGCATCTGACATCAGGGGTTTTTGCTTTGGGTGAAATCTGGACAGGTTTTTTGTTTAATATCAAAACTGAAAAATCCTCAGCCATTTCAGTGGAAAGACGCTATCGCGAATAATACAGGCCTCCCGCATGATTTATGAAACAAAATGATGGCTCACACCCCTGCTTAACACCATCCAAAAACTCCTCCAAATTCATCACTTCCTTCATTCCCCTTCTCGTTGTTAGAATCCCACGCTCTGTGTCTGTGTGTGTGTGTTTGAAGAACATTACCCATCCCAGCTAATAAAACTTGTAAGACATGCTAATACTGGCTCTGACTCTGCTTCTCCAAAGCTCTGCCCAGTCATTTGTTAGTCCATATTGCACTTGGTTTGTTTTTATTTTTAAAAATAATATTGACTGGCTGGAAAACGTTAACCTCTTCAGCATGTGTGTGCACCTCTGCCTCTACTTCCTTCTTCCTCCGTTGGCCAAGAGCTGCTTCTCCACCTTGCGCAGCTAGCCAGAAAAATGAAAGGCACACCATGCGTCACTGCTCTTGAGTGCTTTGTCTCCTCCGCTTTGTGGTAAGGCCTCCTGAATTCTTTCCCTCAGACCGTTGTGACCCGCATGACAAGCTCTCTGTTAGTGCTAGACTGGCTTCTCTGTTCGTGAGGCCGCAGCTGGCTGAGTATATGCAAGATGGTGTAAGCACAGTGGTGGTCGGACAGGGTGCCGGTGGTGTGGTTCGTGCCTCGGACCCCGTTGTCGGTTGGAGCGGAGTTGCTGGCTGTACCACCGGTGGAGGACGAATGGTTGGTTTGGGAGGAGGTTCGGAGATTTGTCCTGGTCCCTGTTTTTTGGTCCTCCATATCTTTCGTTTTGTCATAGTTCAACACTTTCCACTGCTGATTTACCGCCTGCCACCGTTTGAAAATCCGGTAAACCGAGGGCCCTTCATGTATTATTAGACCTGGAGGGAAGGCAAAAAAAAAAAAAAAAAAGACGCTTTAGTGAGAAGTTGGAAATCCAGCAAAGCATCACTCCCTTTTGCTGCCTACTCAGTAGCCTATGAACTCAGCTGACTTGGTCAGTGTGTATTCTATGATAAATCAGGGCTTTTAATTACTGATCAACAGAGCATATATCCTTCTGCTCAGCCGGACCATCTTCCACCCGAATTAAACAGATCGCGGTTTTATCTCAGCAGTCAGGTCTTACGTACAACAAGATGGCTTATTCTGTACAGCACAACAATATCCCTTCACTCTTGGCTTGAGCCGCCATGCGCGTGCAACCCACACACCTAGGCTATGTCTACATTGGCGGCTTCTTGCGCAAGAGCCCCCATGGCCGTGTGGACGCTCTCTTGCGCAAGAAAGCTCTGATGGCCATTTTAGCCAGAGGGCTTTCTTGCGCAAGAAATCCCTGCCGAGCATCCACACTGCCCTCTTGTGCAAGAGATCCTGCGCAAGAGGGCTTACACCTGACAAAAAAGAGCGTAACTCTTGTGCAAGGAGCCCTCTCTTCCCACGCCGGACTGTAAATTTCCTTGCGCAAGAGCGGGCGGGCAGTGTGGACGTGCTGCAGATTCTTGCGCAAGAACGGCCGTACTTGCACAAGAAGCCGCGAATGTAGACATAGCCCTAGTGTGATTACTGAGCAATGCAAGTGGTACCTAGACAACAGCAGCGGTTAAGATCAAGAGACCTCTATAGCATGGGGCGAGAGGCAGCTGGCTTTTAGCTTAGAGGCTCCTATGTTCTGTTCCAAAGGTCCTATCTTCAAATCTGCCTGGTGGCGGTTACATGTGCAGTATGTCACGACTCATTTATCTGAAAACATACATGGGGGTGTAACTGGAACCTATAGCCATTGGCAGCCCTTGGGTGAACATCACATGTCTCTAACTCAAACCTAGCTGCCTGACTAGCGGCAGCAAGCGAGTGGGTGTCTAGTGCCTTGAGCACAGGGAATCAAAACCCCTTGATGCTATTCTTATCCCTGACTGGCTGGGTGATCACAGGACGTCAGTTCTGAGTCTTGGTTATGCCATCTGCAAAATGAGGAGAAATGACATGCTGACCTTTGGAGAGGGCTTTGATTTTGATGGATGAAAACATACACACACTGCCAATTATTCATGACTAGCGTTTGTATTAATGGTGTGTCCTGGAGTCGATCTACCTGCACATGCAACGCAGACAGGCAGAATTGAACCTGGGATCTCTGGCGTTTCATGCATGAGCCTCTACAGCTTGAACGAAAAGCCAACTTGCTCCCAGTAAAGACTGTAGAGGAAACTCATTCTTTCTCTCTGTAAATGGTCTAAGTGCCACCACATGGGACAGCAAGTGTGTGGGTTATGTACTTCTCCAAGCAGGGTATATGCCTCCCGAGCTTCAGAGACATCCCAGTTCAAATCCTGGTTGAGCCCGTACTTGTATTGCTGACAGGCAGAACCAAACCTGAGACCTCTAGAGCTTTGTGCCTGAGCCTCTACCACTTCAGCTAAAAGCCAACTGCCTCTGAGCTAAGATTGTGTAGAGCAAACTCATTAAGTAGGTGTGTGGGTTACACACGCACACTATTTTCTAGATCCACCAAATCAGCATCATACATGGATAAACAGAACATTACCCATCCCAGCTAATTTCTTGCGCAAGAAAAACCCTTTTGCGCAAAGCCGTTATGCCTGAAAATGATCGGCATAACGGCTTTGCACAAAAGGGTTTTTCTTGCGCAAGACGGGCCAGTGTAGACAGCCCCGTCTTGCGCAAGAGCCTGTTCCGTGAAAATGGCGGATCATTAGCTATGCAAATGAGGCTCGGCGATATTCTAACGCTAAGCCTCATTTGCAAAACAGCGCCAGTCTAGACGTAGCCTTACTGTCTACTCATTCCTGAGACATTGAGTAGGTCAGTTTCCCTCTCTGTGCACCAGTTATGAGGCCTGTCACCTCAGGATAATAAAAATACTCAACTCTCTTGCAGGAGGGTTTTGATAATTTATTACTTAATCTTGATAAATCATTGGGAAGATAAAATAGGCAAGCTGAGCGCTAAGGAGGACTGTATCCATCTGCTCTGCTCCCATGGAGAATGGCACAGCATAAATGCCGTGCTAGCTGGCTCAGTACAGTGCAGGAAGAATCCGTCTGCATCTGTCCATCACATCCCACTAGCATGTGGGTAGAAACTGGCTTCATGGACATATGGTAATATTCAATACATCAAATTTCAATCCTGTTCTGAATCCTTGAATTGGAAACAGGATTTTATGCAAAAGTAATTCATACGACCCTCCAAATCAGACTTTGTTGGATGGTCCGATACCCAGCTACCCACTACACAAGCACAAGTATTCCAGCAGATGGACAAACGCTGTGTTTTTTTCTTGGTGCTATTGATTCACACCACCTGGGCCGTGATCAAGATCAGACCAGGATGAGAGAAGTTCCCAGGTAGAGCTCCCTTGAGAGCAACCACTGTGAACCAGTCCGGGAACTTTCACAAGCATAAATGCAACAGCCGAGAATGAAAGACTGGTGGAACGAGAATCAAAGTCAAGTTGTGCCAAAGCCTGCAACTTGACCTTCCCATTGGGATTGTAGCCATAAGTGCCGATTAAGTTGACTTCCATATGAGTGCCAAGCACAGCATCACAGAAAGTACTTCTAAGTACTAGTGTGCCGTGGAAATAGCATTTATGTGTTTACTAGCACATTTACCCGGCATTGGTCAGGTCCTTAAGGAGGGGGTCAGAGCAGGAAACTGTGGGTTGTGTGTGTGTGTGTGTGTGTGTGTGTGTGTGTGTGTGTGGCGGGTGGGCAGGGAGGGTGGGGGAGCAAAGCCCCACCCCCACCGGAGATTCAGACCAGGGCTGCTTGCTCTTCCTCTTTCTGTCCCTGTCAGGGAGCAAGAGCAAAGCCTGGTCATTCTGTCTCTTCTATACGGTTTTCTGAGAAGCAATTCCATTCCAGACACAGCCCTTTTTTCCTGGAACAACCAAACCCTGACCTTGCTTTAAGTTAGGATAAGAGGAAGCTGACCTGGAAGGGATGGAAAAGAGGTTTTTAAAGTCCTGGTTTGACAAAGCCCTGGCTGAGATACAGTAATTCCTCATTTAACACGCGCTCGCTTAACATGTTTTCATGATCGCACGATTTTTTTTAGGGAACGTTTTTTGAATTACACAACCATCCCCGGAATAACACGAT
>JANRFK010006693.1:68333819-68349147 GCA_030068395.1 Apalone spinifera
CTGCCTTGGGCAGGGGGCTGGACTTGATGACCTCCTGAGGTCTCTGCCAGCCCTTGGATTCTATGACGCTGCATATCAAATTTGGTGGTCCTAGCTCTTACAGTTTAGGAGGAGTTCTTGAACAGACAGACAAACAAAAGACAGACAAATGCTCTAAAATATATAGCAGATAAGTAGAAATACAAGGGCAAGTACTTTCAAATCCTGTGTGATAAGGAGCATAACTTTTCTAAGAATGTGCTTATCTGCTTGTTCTTTGGCCGCTGGTGCATCACAGAGTCGTTACTGCAGAAAAGTATCCACATAGGGGGCATTGTGCGTTGGGATCTTCCCAGGCACTCTAAATGTGTTTTCCCACCGCTAATGGGTTGGGCTGGGGAGTGAGTCTATCTGCTGTTGGTTGTAGTGAGGAATCAGAAATGAAAGAAGAGGGCTGCCACCCACTCCAACTGGTGCGAGAGCTGGAATACAGCGCCTCTAGCTCCCAAGGGTGCAGGAAGCCAACCAGAATCCAAGAGGGACGTGGTTGTTTCAAAAGCCAATTTTAAAAGAGCACTTGCAGCTAAAAAGCCCATTATGCTTTATCTACCTTTACAATGCACTTAAGTACTAAGTACGGAATATTTGAAGCACTTAAGTATTTTGAAGTACTCTTCGTAGTTGTACTTAACGTGGGAACACTGTGCGCGTGGAAGTGAATTTCACCAGAGAGCACTCCATTCTCTCCAACGCCCCTAGTGAACGCCGGTGGAACTTCGGAGTGTTCTGTCATATGCTCCGCGCACTAGAACAAAAACTTATTTCAAAAGCTCACCTGACCTCCCCTAGGCAGCTAGCAAATGGTTGGTTAGCAGAAGAGCTTGCCCTCCAAACTGAACTCATTAGAACTGTCATTTACTATCTCTTTGTCGATTGACTAGCACAACGGACTCTGACCTAGCTGAGGCTGTAATGCAGTAAAAATATTAAATGAATAATAATGAGCTCAGAGAGAGGAGGACACCAGCCGCGATAATTGAACAGGTTTGGGAATTGCTGACAGCAGGGGACAAGTTACAAACAGGACTATGTGACCGGACCATTTTTAAAAACATGGGGGCCCATTTGGTTGCGGTTAAATGTGTGCAGAGCCTCCTGGCTGCATTTGGACTGCGACTGTACATGCTGTGTACTGGATATGTGCATGTGCCACCTAAAAAGACGCATACACAGACAAATACCTGATCTCCACACACAGCTATGGCCACTGCACTTCCATGGCTGAATGCACAAGAGGCCTCAAGTTAATGAATGGGCATCCAGTTTAGATCATTGACTTATTGACCGGGCTGAGGTTGCCCTCCACCAGCAATGTTGAACATGGAGTTGCAAGACCTGTTATGAGGTCAGCATTAGTAGCATGTGAAATGGTCCAGTGGTGCTTATGGAATTCCACTTGTGTTTGGATTTGTAATAAGCTAGAAACTCTTTGAAAAGTTCCCAACGTGTTTGAGCGCAGGTGAGCTACTTAACGGTCTGATGAGTAATGGGTAAAACTGGCCAGTTTCAACCGAGCTCTGCTCTGATATTGAGGCTTCATTCCATCCTGATCATCGAAGCAGGACTTGGAAGGGATGAACGTGTCCGCCAGATGGCCCCTGCGAGCATCTGAGCTGAACCAGTTGACGGGGATGCTGCAGCGGCACTTTTCTGGTGTCCAGATCAGTTTCTGCACAATTTAAGCTCCAATTTAAATAAAAATTGGGTGTCGAACCCTCATGATTGCGAAGAAAATCTGCATATGACCTGCAGCAGCACTGCCTTCCCAATGGACAAATTATAGCTTTGGAAGTGGCTTATTCAGTGGGACCAACCAGCTAACCAGTGTTGTTCATTACTTCACTGCTGATCATGTGAAATAAACACGATTGACAATGGAGTCTGGGCTTTGCTTTGATGCAATTTCTCCTCCTGCCCGGAACAACCCGCTGGATCCCAAACGTTGACTAGCTGCTCATGTCAAAAAAAGTAACGCTTTTAACAGCTGGACATTCTAAGACTATGGAGCCTGGATGAAAGGACAAGGTTAGAGCATCACAGCTTTCCCCCTCCCCCCATTCTGCTTCTAACAAAACACTGAGATTTGCAGAGCTCTCGGCATGGGTCACCTTGTCTGATCACAATGCAACACCTGACTGCTGTCCCAAAGTCTGATTTTTGTTTCCTCCCATGCACTACAGCTCAGAACTGTGAACCTCAGTCATGGCACAGAGCCCTGAAAAGCAGCACGCTTCCAGGATATTTCGGAAAGATTCCACCTCCAGCACTGGAAACGGAGACCTCCAATGCAGCTGTAAAGTGGGACAGTCCTTGACAACGGCCGTTAGATACGTATTTAAATGAGCGGTGTGAGCCCTGAGCCAATGCCACATTCAGTGTGTTCTTTGAGATCACTTTAAGCCCTCGGTCAAAGAACCCAAATTGGATATTTTCTCCTTGGCTTTAAAAAACCCTCCATGAAATCAGCTCTATTCTCCCAAGTATTCAGCATGGAGCTGGGACTGTAAGTCCTTTTTTATTAGCTTCGACCAATATAACTGAACAAGGGGGTAGTTCTAACCATTTTTGTTTGTTCACCTTCTATTGTAAAAGTCTATGGTCTTACGCTGGTAGCCGTGTGCTGCTGCACGGATTGGTTGTGACGTGGACAGAGCCCCTGTTTGCTCAGACAATTCGGACTTAGAAATATTCAGATACATGCAAAATAACTTGTTTTCCTCTGCATTTGCCAGGCTCTAAATTACTTATTGATTTTGCAGGCCAGGCTCAGGAAGCTGCAAAATGAAGTGGGGACCAAGCAGAGGGGTGGGCAAGGGGCGGAATTAATAGGGATTCATTTGCAACGGCAAATGCCAAGAAAGAGCAGGCGTCATCTAGTTAATGTCAAGCGGCAGGACATTTTATGCTTCCATCGAAACAAATGGGGGTTAAAATATAACTCAGATTCCTGCAGCCGTCTCCAGAGACCCTCCTCCCAGATGTGGCATCACTCTGAGGAGCCTTTTTACTAACTGGGGAGAAACCTCCCAATTCAAGGCCTTGACTAGCTGGAGAAACCTGTAGAAAGAACCATACAGTAATTCCTCATTGAACACTGTCGATATGTTTCAGAAAATGATCGTGTTAAGTGAAAACGTGTTCTGCGGGGTCAATTTTCCCATTGAAAATAACGGAAAAGGTGGGGGTTGCGTTTCAAGCGGTGGTGTCTGTTGGGACCGGAACATAAAGTTGGGGGAGAAAGGGGACTGGGTTACAGCAGGGAGGGGAGGTGTTTGGCTCTGGGGAAGGGAAGGGGAGGAGAGGGGAGGGGGATTGGGTTGGGAGTATGCCCCTGCGACGGGTTTGCCAGGACCTGCACTGCATCCAGCGAGGGGGGGGGGGGTCACCGGGGAACGGCACGGCGAGAGGCGAACCCTCCGCCGCTCTGCAGAGAGGCGGGGGAAGCCCCGCGCAGCTGCCGGCGATGGGCCGGCTGGGGAAATCGTGTTATTCCATCTTGTCTGAGCACAAGGTTTTCTATTTAGCATCCTGGTTTAGGCAGCTGGTGCCTACCACTTCATACGCAATGAGCTCCCTATTTCTATCGAGTCCTTTCCTTTCATTAGGTGGGGAACCTAAGGCCGGATGCGGCCCCCGGCTTACCTGGATCCGGACCCTGAGGCTCGGGGCTCCCTCCCCAGCTTTTGGGGAGCCACTCCAGCCCTCTGTGGGGCCGGAGCGCACAAACTCTACTAGCCTGGGCCCTCCTAGGCACCGGTGTGAGAGGGGAATGTGGGGAGTGTCTTTCTTCTTCCCAGTCGGGGGCCGTGTCGGTGAGGATTTGGAACCAACAGAGAAAGAGAACATCCATTTATTATGTCACAGCGCCCAGAAGCGAGCTCAGTGTCTCACGACGCAGACGAACCCGCCAATGGCTAGGTAGCCGGTGCCCTGTGACCGCTGCTTACTCTGCTGCCCAGAATCCTCTCGGTGTTCGCCTCTCCTTTCCCTCCTCGCCTGTTCTCTCTTGGTTTATATTCAGATTGTAAGTCCTGTGGGGCTGGGATGTGTTTTTACAGCATCGAGCACAACAGGGCCCTGCTCCTCGTTGGGCATTGCTCCTGCAATACAAATGCCTGCTCCAAAGCGCTTACAGCTTAGTTTCCAATCAGAGACAAGGAGGCCACTAAAGAAAGGGGTGAATGGGCTTGTGATAGGGTGGACCAGCCCTGCAGTGGGGGGAGCTAAGTCTAACCAGGCCCACCTGGCTGAGGAAGTCCCGCCCCCGCAGCCCTGCTGGGCATGCTCAGACCACAGCCCAGGTATAAAGGCGTGGAGAGAGGCTCAGTCTGGGCTGGCTGCTGAGGAGGAAGGAGGCGCTGGCCGAGATCCTGTGGCTGAACCGCCGGTGGGACTGGACCTGGGGACCAGCCAGCGAGACACCAGAGACCCTGCCGAGGATCTGGAGGAAGGATCCTGGAAGCAGTCCGGTGGAGACTGGTAGGAAGTAGCCCAAGGTGGGAGATGGACCCCCCGAGGAGTTCAGCGTGTTGCGGTGGGATTCCCCGCTGAGGAAGCAGTGGACCACGCACCTGCTAATTGGGCCCTGGGCTGGGACCCTATGGTGTAGGGAGGGCCTGGGTCTCCCTACCCCGACCTCCAACCCATGGGGCCTGCACCCGCCGCTAAATGCTCTGGCTGCTAGGCTGCACTGCCCCAGTGGGAGGGGCGTGGGTGTGGAACCGCGGTTGAGTTTCAGGGCACACGGGGTTGGGCATGGTTCCAAGAACCCAGGGAGGCAACAGCTTCCTCTGGGAGAGGGACGAGTACATCGCCCCACAACAGGGCTGAATGGGACAGACGTACATCAATCAGATGACACCGTCACTCAGCAAAGGCGGGAGAGCAGAGGGTTATGGAGCAAGACGTGGGATCAGTAATACATAGGAACGGCCACACTCGGTCTGGCCAAAGGTCCGTCCAGCCCAGGATGCTGTCTTCCAACAGTGGCCAGTGCCAGTGGTCAGGTGTGTGGTGGGCCAGCACGTCCGAAAGGCGGCATGTCAGCCACGTGGCACCCCTGGGGCAGCGGATCAGGCCTGACGTGGCTGTTTTGCCAGCACAGTCACTTCCACCACTTCCTGGAGTAAAACTGCATGTGGGTAAGGCAGGGAGCGGGTCTCTCCACCAAGTTTTGACTGGGCCTAGCTCAGCTGGGCTCGCCAGATCACAGTAACCTCGCACGGCTTGTCTGCATGCCACAAACTCAGCTCTCTGCGGGATATTGCCCATGGCAGGGGAACTTTCATGGAGAAAGAATATTTCTCAATATTGTCCTACTCCCTGCTGCTGGCTGGAAGTTCCCCCACCTCCCTGAAGCCCCCCTAAAATGAATAAATAAACCATACACTGGCACTAGGTCTAGATGGCTGTCTGGGGATACTGAGAAATGAATGTTGTACCCTTCAGGGCTCTTGTACTCCTGTGAGATTTAATCCATATGACACAATAAAGCCTCAGATTGAAGGGCAGCGTGTAGCAACACAGGCAGCAATAAACGAGATCCTCCTTGTACCAAAATGAGAAAACACCCGAGGAGAACGACTTTATTTTCACAAGCTGACAAATTTTCTCAATCTCCCCCTGCCCTGTAACCTTGAGCACTCTTGGTTCTACCCCCAACCCCCACCATAGTGAGAAGGAAGAAAGTTCGAAGACTTCTGTTCCTGGGTCTGACGTGCTGGGTTACCATGGGTAAAGACCGACTCCATGCCTCAGTTTCTTCATCTATAAAATGGAGATGACAGCAATGACCCATATGTGTAAATGCTTTGAGGTTCATGGGGAAAAGGACCCAACCTGGTAGGGGCTAGATACTGGTAAGTCTTAAGAAGAAGAGGGCGGACAGTCATTTGAAACTGGAGGGACCATAGAGAACAGACTGCTGTGGCTGGTAAGGGCTGGATTGTCGGTTCTAATACAGTGGTTTTCAGCCTTACCAACTGCTGTACCCCTTTCAGGAGTCTGATTCATTTTGCATACACCAAGTTTCATCTCACTTAAAAATGACTTGCTCAAAAATCAGACATAAAAATCCGAAAGTGTCTCACTGTGCACAGTTACTGAAAAAATGCTGACATTCTCATTTTGCCTGGATGAAATGTTAGTTTGTATTGATTTTGTTAGTACTTTTTATGTCGCCTGTGTAAAACTAGGCAGATAAGAACATAAGAACGGCCAGGCTGGGTCAGACCAAAGGTCCGTCTAGCCCCGTGTCCTGTCTGCCACCAGTGGCCAATGCCAGATGCCCCCGAGGGAGTGAACAGAATAGGGAATCATCGCGTGATCCCTCTCCATCACCATTTCCGGCTCCAGACAAACAGAGGCCAGGGACACCATTCCTACCCATCTTGGCTAATATCTCGATGAGCTGATGTATCTTTTAGAAGACGTCTGTGTGCCCCCAGGAATACATGTACCCCTGGTTAAGAAACACTGTTCTAATAGGTTGTGATGTAGTGTCGGTATGTTGCTGGTTGCTATGCTTGGGCTTTGGGCTGTGGATGACCCCTACTGGCCTCTGTCTGTAAGCACTGCCCAGCGGGGGGGCGCCTTGAGGGCCCCCATGTCATGTAGATAGTGACCCTGTTGGTTAAGGGAAGGGACGGAACAAAGGAAGTGAGTGTTTGGGGGAAAGTTTAGTTTCGGCTGGGGGAAACCATGAAGGGGACAGACTAAGCAGGGAGCTGGGAGTTTAGGGGCCTAAGCACCCCGTCCCAAGGGGTCTGAGGCATCCTGGCCCTGGCTCCTGTAGCCACATCATGTCTATTCTGTGTTGTACTCTAGAGAAGCAATAAACCCCCTCTATTCTACTGGCTGGCAGAGTCTGTTCTGGCTGCTACGGGGGTGCAGGATTGGGGGGAACCCCGCCACGCCGCCACCTTTTATTCCTAAAGTGTGGGCTACACTTAAAAATTAGATTGATCTAGCTACGTTACTCAGTGCTTCGATTCCCCCTTCCCCCTTCCCAGCACCATAGTTATATCCACTAAACTCATCGTGCAGATGTGGCCAGGTTAATGGAGGAGTTCTTTTGTTGACCTGGTTACTGCCTCTTGGAGAAGTGTATTTACTCCATTGATGGTAAAATCCCTTCCATCCGTGTAGGAAGTGTGTACGCTATGGTGGCACGGTTTTGTCTGTCAGTGTAGACACAGCCTAATGTCTGTCAATGGAACTGGCTGCTTACCCCAAAGAGAGAATTGAGGCCCAATACCATCTGAACAGGGCAGCAGTCAAGGTCTGTAGGACATGAGACAGACACCTCTTACCCTAACCTATTAATGACAAAATGCTGTCAGAAGAGGCCTTTGCATTCACTCCCTGCCTTCTGCAAGTCCTGCCCCATCTATTCAAACGCAGAGCTGGGCGGAGGATGGAGGTTCTGTTTTGTGCAGGATTAGGCAATTTTAAAATTTAGCTTCATTCCAAAGCAGAACAAAAATTCCAATTCTTCACTAAGGAAAAGTCTGGGGGAAAAATTCATTCTGAAGCAGCCAAAACATTTCATTTTGTTTTTTTTTTTTAAATTTCATACTGTATGAAAATTATAGAAGGGTACAGCTAGACGACAGGCTTTTGTCAACAGAAGTTTTGTTGACAGATAGTGTTGACAAAGCTTCTGTCAACAAAGAGCGTCTAGACGACAGCCAGTTCTGTTGACAAAGCAAGCCACTTTGTCGACATGACAGTGTAGATGCAAAGGACAGTGTAGATGCAATAACGCCTTCTGTGTACAGAACTCTGTCGACAAAAGGCGTTATTCCTCGTAGAATGAGGTTAACAGCTGTCGACAAAACTGCTGAGTTCTGTTGACATTATGTCGACAGAACGCAGGTATAGTTTTGTCGACAAAAGCCCACTTTTGTCAGCAAAACCCTGTAATCTAGACACACCTGAATAAAAGAGTAAATAAACAAGTGTCAAGATCTGTTCCCTCTAAGCTGAGCAGTTGCCCAGCTGCTGAGGAGTGATTCAAATGCCACCCAGCTGATTTGCAGAGCATCCACAGCAGTCAGGAACATCTGTTTCTACTGGGGGGGCACATAACAAAATTTATTCCGCGCAAGGATGGAAAAATTAGAGGGAACACTGGTCAAGATGAAAAGTAGTTCCAAAATGGAAAAAAAATGAAACATTTCTGTCTCCCCCCCCAATTTATTTATAAAATAAAGTTCCAGCAAAATTGATCTGATTCTGCCAAGCATTTTGATTTTGACAGATCTACATATTTTTGTGGAATGTAATTCCATCAACGTTTCTCTGACCAGCTCTGTTCAAATGTGCTATTCCATTCAAATGCCCAGAGATGCCAGGTGTGTAAGATGATGAGGTGCATATCTTTTAGACTGAGCAGCCAACAGCTGAATTGGGAGCAAATCAAAGAATCATAGAACACTAGGACTGGAAGGGACCTCGAGAGGTCGAGTCCAGTCCCCTGCCCTCACGGCAGGACCAAGCACTGTCTAGACCATCCCTGATAGACATTTATCTAACCTACTCCTAATTATCTCCACAGATGGAGATTCCACAGATGGAGATTTCATCAAAACCTTTGAGGGCATGTGACCTAATTATGTGACCCTGAACTCCATTTTGTGCCTGTACTTTTCCACAAAATCTGCTGGGGGCTTTGTTTGGCACAGTGAAGTTCCCTTCACATAAGAGAAGGAATTAAAAAAACCCTGGAGGATCTCCATTTTGCCTCTTTCCCACTTTGATCTGGCCTATGGACTTACACTGACAAAAAAAAAGTGGAAGAGCAAACGCATTCCCTGAAGGCAGCAGAGATTTTTCAGGATACCTCCGGTATCTCAAAAACCCCCACAGTCTAGCCATACCCTTTATAAGCCAGCAGTTTATTCCATCACTGCTCTAAACCTGATACAAGAGTGTATGCACTCGTTTTCCTTGACCATTTAAAACTCTCTCGTCTTTCTTTGCTCTTATAAATAAACATGTAGATATTAGATACTAACCGACTGGCCACAGGGTAAGATCTGAGCAGGAGCGGACCGAGGCCAGCTGTGGTAGCTGGCGCCCTAGGCAGAGGCGCTATCAGCGCCCCTGATGCACAGCCGTCAATGACCGTGACGTCATCATCGGGCGCCCGGGCCAGTGGTGCCCTAGGCAACTGCCTAGTTTGCCTAGGCTCACGGGCCGCCCCTGGATCTGAGTTAAATATATGTAGCACCTCTCTCTGAATATCCAGGCCTCGGTGAAGAAAGCTTCTCTTGGTCCAGTAAGCAATGATTCCCTGCTCCACACAGGCAGAATCCCTTGAGCTTCATTACCATGTTCATAGACTCCTATGGCTAGAAGGGACCTCAAGAGGTCATCAAGTCCCCTGTGCCGAGGTAGGACTGAATAAATTATCATAGACCATCCTTGACAGGTGTTAGTCTGACCAGTTCTTTCAAATCACCTGTAATGAGGATTTCACAGCCTCCCTTGGACGCCTATTCCGGAGCGTAACTATTCTTATCGGCGCAAATTTTTTCCTAATATCACCCCTAGATCTCCCTTGCTGCAGATTACACTATTGGTTTTGTCCCGCCTTCAATCGACAAGGAGAGCGATTGATCACCATTCTCTTTTTAACAGCCCTGAGCATACTTGAAGATGGTTCTCATGTTCCCCCTCAGACTTCTTTTCTCAAGACTAACCATGCTCAGGTTTTCTAACCTTCCCGTAGGCCAGGTTTTGTGAACCTTTTGCCATATATTTTTTTTTCCTTTCTGGACGCTCTCCAATTTGGGCACGTCTTTCCCAAGGACACCGTCCTCCAAGTGAGACCTCACTCAGAAGACCGAATAAAATGGGACAGTGACCTCCCTTGTCTTACATTCAACACAATTGTTAATACACCCTGGTTCTCAATGAGCTAGCTTGGATGGCAGCATTTTGCATGCCAGAAGGGCTCAGTGTTGGCCCGT
Organism: Apalone spinifera; assembly: GCA_030068395.1. NCBI lineage: Eukaryota > Metazoa > Chordata > Testudines > Trionychidae > Apalone > Apalone spinifera. The sequence continues at coordinate 68,343,833 of JANRFK010006693.1, forward strand.
ATGTTGGTTTCAATCAGAAGGCTTCTTTTCCTGTGTCCTGACAACACCACGAGCCCCACAAGAGCTGGAGGAAAGTCTGCCGTTGGAAGGAGAGGACCTACGCTGCTGGTGGTGCCAGCATGGTCTCTGCGGGAAGTTGACTAATGCCTCGACGGGCTGAGATTAGCAAAACTGGAACCTGTCCTCACAAGTCCCCCATCGGCCAGTAGACTCTGGGGATCTAGATTTGGACGTTGACCACATGAATTGCTAGGACCCACTTGTAACACATGAGAGTCTCCTAATAGTGCCCAAAGGATGAGGCCATCTCAGGGATCTGTGAGGGTTAGAATTAGGGTGACTTGGCCCCTCTCTCTTCCCTCAGCATAGGCCCCTTTCCTAGCAGCAGAAGGAACGATAGCACCAAATGCAGCCCAGCTCCTCCTCATTGCAGCTGGAGAGGAGCCCCTGTTTCCAGCCTATCTGTGGTATTTCAGTCCTGTGCCAAGTGGTATTTGAGCATGGCATGGGTTCTTCCACCCCCCATGCCCATGTTATCTCACTCTTGGGTGATGCACTTCTCTTCCTCCCCATGCCACATGGCCAACTGGAGATCAGGACCCCACAGGGGTGGGAAAGCGGACAGGACTTGAATGGAAAATGGAGCTCCTGGACAGAGGTAGGCTGATCTGATGAGTTAACCTAGCATTGCTGATCCTGTTCTACTTCTGTGCTGATTCCTGTCCTACTCCTTACCAGCCCCACAAAGGCCAGCTGAAACCCCCTCGGGATTTATCAGAGGCCTGTTCTGATGCAGCAGCGGGCAGAAGCCCAGCTCACCAGCAGGAGGCTCAGACATACCCCAGTGACTGCCGGGTTTCAGTTCAGCTCAGAAAGGCTTGGGCTGGACAATGGGAAAACTTTTATAACAGCAAGGACAACTGGGAAAGCAGCGGGGAGAAACAGCCTGGCCTAAGGCAGGTGCTTGGAGTGGCTGGCCTGAAGAGTAGCTCTGGCCTTACTATTTGCAGTATGATATCATTTACATTGACAGTCTAGGTGGCCCTCCCCACTTGAGCTACAGGGGACTCTCCATTTGCAACTTGCAGTATAGGGCCTATTTCTAATTCTACTCCTAAAGGTCACATATTTCTAATTCTACTCCTAAAGGTCAGTGGGGCAATACATTCCAGTGCAGTATTTAGTGGATGGGCAACAATACTGGATCATTCTCCATCTCCCTTTAAAGCATAACGCAGGCTAATGGGATGTTTTCAGCGACTGTTAATTATTTCACCCTCATTAAAAACTAATAAACGGACCCATTGGCACAGAGAACAACACGTGTTACTTGCAGCCAGGCAGACCCGGGGGTTCCTTTTGCAGAGAGGCGCTGTCTGGAGAGGAATGTTAGCAAGAATTCTTGCGTGTAATGGACAGGTGCTGGCTACTCTGTGTGGAGAGCTGCCAGACTGATAGCAATCAAATTCAGCATTCGCTGCAAACCATCCCGTCCCTTCCGAATCAGCGGGTCTGTGATCCTCAGCACCGCAGTGCCTCGCACCTGCCTTGTCGTCTGCCACGCAGCCAGTCAGGGGGAGCATGTGACTGCCCCTTAGCCCCCTGAGTCGTTGAGTGCCACACACGAGCGGCGTGTAAAGGGAAATGCGGCCCAATGGCTTACGAGCAGACGACCTGACCGGGCCGTTCATTGTGATGGTTTTCCCACCCACCCCAGAAAGGATGATAGTGACACAGATTGTACAGGTGCTCCGGATGGACGGCACAACTGGACTCCATGCAAACAGGGGTTGTGGCCTCTGCCGCAGCACAAGAGAAGATTCCAGCTGTTTGTCTTTATTCCAGCTGCCTGGCCAGCTGGCAGGGCTTGGACCTACTCTATGTGACTGTGAAGGGGGTGCTAACCCCAACCAGCTGCTAAACTGGTGTGATGTAGTGTCAGTACCTTGCTGGTTGATCTGCTTGGGCTGGGGGCTGTGGATGACCCCTACTGGCCTCTGTCTGTAAGCACTGCCCAGCAGGGGGTGTTTGGATGGCCCCCATGACAGTGACCGAACCTTTTCTACCAGTTAAGGGAAGGGATGGAACAAAAGAAGTGAGTGTTGGGGGAAGGGTCAGTTGCTGGCTGGGAAACATGAAGGGAACAGCCTGAGCTGAGGGCTGAGGGGTAGGGGTGATGGACCCCTACCCCACGGGCTCTGAGGCTGCCTGGCCCTGACTCCTGTAAGCACATCCCGTCTAGGCTGTGCTGTATCCTGGAGAAGCAATAAACCCCCTCTGTTCTACTGGCTGGGGGAGTCTGTTCTTGCTGCTACGGGAGTGCAGCGTCGGGGAAAACCCGACGCATCGTCACAACTGGATTGTGCATTGCAGCTGGGGGCAAGCGTGTGGCTGGTCCCCAATGTATTTGTGTGGAGGCTGTGGAAGGAAGGCAGAAAAAGGCACTACCCCAGTGGCAGGGCAGTGCTGAATTGGTCAGAAGGTCAGGAACTCAAACGCAAGACACCCCCACGCACTAGCCCCATTCCCAGGCAGTCCAGATCTTCTCCCACATGCTCACTCCTTCCATCTCCTGCCTTTGAACTGCAGTGTTCTCCCACAGCAAGATGAAGAGATGGACGAGATGGAGGTGTCTCATTAAAAACTCCTAACTACTCAACTTCCCTTCCCCACCTCCCAGGAGCTGGAGCAGGTGGTGGGATAGCTACAGGAGTGCTGTCCAACTTCCCCACCGTTACGGTTTCCAGACACAACGCCCCAAGAATATCTCTCTCAGCTTGGAGAACTTATTTCCCATTAAGGAAAACAACAGAGAAAGAACTGATGTGACTTTTTTGGGAGAGAGAGAGAGGGAGAGGAGAGAGAGCACAGTGTGTGTGGCTCGCTCCAACATTCTGCAGCTGAATGGAAACGTGGGATTATATCTGCTTCAGAGTCGGCTCTGCAATCGGTGGGGGAAATGCCTCCCGTTTAAAGATGATCCGCACACAACCATCTCCTGGCAGTTAGATCTGCCCCTCCGCCCGGTACACGCACACTCTGGGTTGAGCATCCTCCGTCCAGTTGGGCCTTAATCTCTCTCCCTGCCTGACCGCTCTATTTTGCCAAGAGGCGTAAGAGAATTAGATGTCCAACTGCTAGTGAGTAACCCTGCCCCTCTTTAGGCAGTACGTGGCAGCACTCACAGTTAAAACAAAGCCACATTAGCTTTGACAGGAAACCCTGAATTGTGATGGTCTCTAGGAAGCGCCGTTAATTACAGCCTCCATCACACCCTGAAAGATCAAATGCGGTGGATCAGGTTTAATTGGTTATTGATTTCTTCTGTTCTTACTGATGGTGGTGCACAGAGGCCGTCAGACGTCCAGGAAGCCTCAGATTATTCTCCCTGGCAGCTGGAATGAAAGGCAGCGGGCGCACGCTTCCTGATCCGTGATGGATTGCCACTGCTTGCCCACAGAAATCATTGGCAGGATGAATGGCCATGCGACGGAGCCGCAGAGCAGCTTTTGCTGCCACAGAGAATCCCCCCGAGGGCCCAGGGCCAGGCAAAGGGGTGAAACGTCCAAGAGCAAGATGATTTAGTGCTTATAAAAGTGGGGACCGACAGCAACAAGAGAGGGGCACTTGCGCTTCTAGGCCAGAGCCCACCCACAGCTCTGCCAGTGCCCCTCAGTCATAGAATCATAGAGCTGGGGGAGACCTCAGGAGGTCATGGAGTCCAGCCCCCTGCCCAAAGCAGGACCAACCCCAACACAATCATCCCAACCAGGGCTGCGTCAAACCGAGACTTAAACACCTCGAGGGATGGAGATTCCACCCCCTCCCTAGGGAACCCATCCCAGTGCTTCACCACCCTCCTAGGGAAATAGTTTTTCCTAATATCCAAACTAGACCTCCCCCACTGCAACTTGAGACCATTGCTCCTTGTTCCGCCATCTGCCACCATTGAGAACAGCCTCTCTCCATCCTCTTTGGAACCCCCCTTCAGGCAGTTGAAGGCTGCTCTCAAATCCCCCCTCACTCTTCTCTTCTGCAGACTAAACAAACCCAAATCCCTCAGCCTCTCCTCATAGGTCATGTGCTCCAGCCCTCTAATCGTTTTGGTCGCCCTCCGCTGGACCCTCTCCAATGCGTCCACATCCTTTCTATAGTGGGGGGCCCAGAACTGGACAAAATACTCCAGATGTGGCCTCACCAGAGCCAAATAAAGGGGAAAGAGCTGAATAAGGGGGCTAGACCACCGTGGCTAGTCTAGTTACAGCATACAGCAGGCTAATGAACCAAACCAACTCCACCTCCCCGCCCAAGTAGGCTAATGCCACGAACAACGCATGATCTGCTCATCAGCCTCCCCACACGCCACTTCCCCCTTGAGCAGCTCTGGTGAGTTTCTTCCCCAGGCCGGGATGCTCTCTCGTTAGGTGGTGACACTCTGTTGCTTAGCAGGAGATTATGGCTAGCCCTTCTGATCCCACACACGCCCTTTTAATCCACAGACGCTGACGTTCCCTCTTTGCGCCTCGACTGAGCGGGAGACGAACCCTCCTGAATGGCCATTTAATTCACGGACGCATGGCCGAGTTCCAAACTGCCACTCGCTCCACTTGGCAACTTGAGACCCAACGGGACTCACTCTGGCTAGTCTTGGATGTTTGTATGTGTATCCTGAGACCGTTAGAGGGAGCTTTTAGCTGATGCAGTACGGGCTCATGGCTTTAGCCTGCAAAGTCCGTCAGTTCAAGCCCACCTGCCCATGACCCAGGTTTGTCGGCGTTATGCATGGGTATCTATCTATCTGTAGGCACCCATGTTAATCCCTCCCTAGCACTGCTGTCCAGAACGACCTCTTCTCTCGCGGCCCCAGGGCCTAGACCGCTGCTAGGAACTGTCAGCTCCTCAGCTCTCGCTCCCTTGCTAAAGCAAAGTTTATTGGCTGGGGACTGACTGGCTAAGCAGCAGTTTGGCAGAAGAGGACTTGGAGATTACAGTGGATGAGAAGCTGCATATGAGTCAACAGTGTGCCCTTGTAGCCAAGAAGGCGAATGGCATATTGGGGTGCATTAGGAGGAGCATTGCCAGCAGATTTAGAGAAGTGATTATTCCTCTTTATTCGGCTGTGGTGAGGCCACATCTGGGCTGTGTCTAGACTGGCATGATTTTCCGCAAATGCTTTTAATGGAAAAGTTTTTCCGTTAAAAAGTATTTGCGGAAAAGAGCATCTAGATTGGCATGGATGCTTTTGCAGAAAAGCGTCCATACCAGTCTAGACGCGCTTTTGCGCAAGAAAGCCCTGATCGCCATTTTAGCCATCG
>JANRFK010006693.1:68401734-68416675 GCA_030068395.1 Apalone spinifera
AACAGCATCGACCTTGTTAAAAGACTACAGGGAGACAACAAACCTCAAACCAAGCCACAGTAGACTTCTAGACTGTGGGACAGTGGCTTCTAGACTGTGGGACAGTGGGCTGAACAGAGGTCAGGGGCCCAGGAGTGGGACTGACCCTGCCACACCACACAACAATGTCTTATAAATTCATAGAATTATGGAACACTGGAACTGGAAGGGACCTCAAGAGGTCATCAAGTCCAGTCCCCTGCCCTCACAGCAGGACTAAGCACCAGCTAGATCATCCCTGACAGGTGTCTGTCTAACCTGCTCTTAAATATCTCCAGAGATGGAGATTCCACAACCTCCCTAGGAAATTTATTCCAGTGTTTAACCACCCTGACAGGTAGGTAGGAAGTTTTCCCTAATGTTCAACCAATCCTCCCTTGCTGCAGTTTGAGCCCATTGCTTCTTGTCCTATCCTCAGAGGTCAAGGCGAACCATTTTTCTTCCTCCACCTTGTAACACTCTTTTAGGTACTTGGGAAACCTCTTATCATGTTCCCGCTCAGTCTTCTTGTTTCCAAACTAAACAAGCCCAATTCTTTCAGGCTTCCCTCATAGCTCATGTTCTCTAGACCTTTCATAATTTTTGTTGCTCTTCTCTGGACCCTCTCCAATTTCTCCACATCTTTCCGGAAATGTGCTGCCCAGAACTGGACACAATACTCCAATTGAGGCCTAATCAGGACAGCCTAATTCTGTGCTTCCCGAACATTTGAAAGCTGAGCCTCTTGGTCCCTTTTCAGGAAAATGAAACAAAGTCTGTCTCCGTACTGTAACCCTGCCGCATGTCCACCCATCTTACTTCACGTCTTCTGTGCCCGCTTCAACACACACTGTGAAACAAAGGGGGTAGCTTGCCTTTTTCTGTTCTTGGAAAAGCATGGAGTAATGTACCATAGTGTCATTTAGAATACCACCAGTGGCATCTGATTCCCCCTCCCATGTTGAAATGAACATGGAACTTCACACCTCTGAGCTATTTTCAGGCTCTCTGCAAACTCAGGCAGAGGTCTCTTCCTCGATGAGGCTCATCTCTCTGCCACTGTAAGAGCTAGATACTTTTTTAACAATGCAAACTGAGGCTGGAGAGCAATTGAAGGCCTGCCCATGCTCCTGCTCCCAGCTGCTCCAGCTAGTCATTTGTTCTTCACGCTCCACACTTGAAGAAAAACTGTCCGAGGCTGAGCTCAGTCAAGACGCAAACAATGCCAGGAACAGCTGCTCCCCGAGCCACAGAACAGATGAACTTGACAGCCGCTCCACTTGTAAAAGTTTGGTACAGATTGAACTTCTCTAGCCCGGCTCCCTCGGGACTGGTGTTGAACCAGAGAATTTGCCAAACCATGTAAGGTCAATATTGTCTAGCAGCATGACCAACACTTCCACTGCTTACTGGGCTCTGAGAAGACATTTAGGGGTGAGTTAGAGCTAAATAACAGCCCAGACTGCTGAGCACCAAGAGTGGTGGCTGTAAACAAACTTTATGGGATGGCGGGAAACTTGGCCACACCCATGATAAGTGGACATCCGGCTCACTAAAATCATGCCGGAGCATGGATATTGCCGGACCAGGGAGTGCCGGACTAGAGAGGTTCAACCTGTATAAGTGAAATTGACTAGCAGTACATTCCTCACCTATGATCATCCTGCAGGGTGCATTTCCTCCAAGGAGTCATGTTTCCATTCTCCTGAACTGATCGCTCACTGAGTCCAACTTTAGTGTGTGAGGCTTTTATTTCATTGAGAAGATACTCTAAACTCACTCTTAGGAAAGCCCCAGCTATTTAGTGTTACTCTTTAGATCTAACGTACCTATCTGTACCAGTGCGAATTAACAAATAGGGACCATTGGTGAGGTATTGTAGTGTGGTGCATTCTATTACACAAGTAGGTGACTTTTTGTAGACTTTTTTATTGTTGTTTCCTCAAGTGTGAATTTCAAGGGCTTTCAGCTGTTCAGTTTCCAAAGTACTTCTCCTGATTTCATTCAAATCTTCATGATGTGTATTACAAAGCCCCAAGAGACAACAGCCACTGAGTTTGGAGTCTGCAAGAGAGATTGGTTAAAAAAAAAACAACTCCAAGGGAAAGCTAGGACCGCTGTGTGTACAGCTTTGTGAAGGGTGTGAAAACCACAAAGAGAAAAAATGGCAGTGGTAGAACTAGAAGTAATGGGATGAAATGAATGAACAGAGAATCCTAGAATCAAAGAAGCTGGACGTAGACCATCCGTTCTCCAGACTCTGCTGGATTTTTCCTACTATGCAGTAATAAATGTTTTATCTTGTCTAATTTTAAAATACAGGTTGAACCTCTCTAGCACCCTCGGGACCTGACCGATTCTGAACCAGAGAATTTGCTGACCCACAGGAGGGCAATATTGTCTAGAAGCATTACCAACAGTTCTGCTGTTCACTGGGCTCTGAGAAGACATTGAGGGGTAAATTAGAGCTAAATAACAGCCCAGGACACAGAGACAGGACTGGAGGCTGTAAACAAACTTTATGGGACCATGGGAAACTTGGCCAGACCCATGCTAAGTGGACATCCAGCTCACTAAAATCATGCCGGACCACGGATGTTGCCGGACCAGGGAATGCCAGACTAGAGAGTTTCAACCTGTATCACACATGGTGGAGTTTTTAGTACTTTTTTGGGTGCCTATTTCATGGTCTTCATTCATCCCAAATATTTCCTTCTTAATGTCAGTCCCATGCCCTATGCAACCACTACACATTTGGTAAAGGGCTACACATTTATTTTAGACATTCCCTCTTTCCCTAGCACTCACACTCTACGGGGGAAACGGGTAGCAATTTCTAATATGCTATTTCCTCGTCTTTTCTCTATGCTTTGATGAGAAGCAGGGTAGTTAACAATGTTGTTGTTTCAGGTATCATCATTGGAATCTGCATTAGCTCCTGTTGACCTGAACAGAACGGTTAGCTCCTTAGAGCTATTGTTTCTGAATGACAGATGAATATCAAGATATTGACTTCTGGGGGCGTGGCATGTACTTCCGGTGGAAATCAGGCTTCGTTTGTTTCCCCAGTTGATCATTGTTATTACCAGGGCAAAGGAATGGGGAAAATAATTTCAGCCAGTGGTCCCCTTAAGCTCGGGGGTAAATGTCTGTCTTGCAGCTGGTGGCTATGTAGAGGCATTTTGAACAGTATGGCCTTCCACTAATCTTCCTCAGCTGTCAGGATACTCCCCTCTACTTAAGAAAATCGAGGGAGGGAGTATGCCTGGAGCATTGCTTAAACCAAATCTCAAAGAGTCCAGTTCTCTTTTCTCTACTAGTCTTGATTTTCGGAAGCAAGCGTCAAGTACAGCTAGAAAAACACTTTGTATTTGTGGAGGTGACTGGGACGCGGGAATAGCCGGCCCAGGCTCTCCCGTGACAAGGCCATGTCCCCAAGACATGTGATTCAGGAAGCAGAGCTGATACCCAGCGTATTGGGCTCCATGTTCAACTCTGCCTCAGGCTTGAACCTAGAATCCAAACCCCTTTGAATTTCTGAAGAAATTCAGATCCAAATCCCCACATCCCCCTATGGATTTAGTTCTGTGCTGGAAAGGACCAGTTGAGGAGTTCTGACTATGGGCAGGTCTACATTAGACTCGGCAGTTCACCTTAAAGTATGCTTACTTTAAGACGAAGTTGGCGGCACCCTGACAGCGGGAGGCTGACAGGAGCAAATGCTCCCATCAGCTTCATTTAGTCCTTGCAAAAGGAGTATTGGACGCTGGTGGGGGCGCCTTCTGAGTTCTATTTAGTGAGTCTAAACTAGACTCACTAAATCAAACTCTGGAAAATTGATCAAGGCTGTGATGATCTGCCGTATAGTGAAGACAAGCCCTTGTATTTGACCCAAATTACATGGGATCAGGCTTTCTCGGGAGATTTGAGCTCCAAGTCTTATGAGATTTGCACCATTCAAGATTGTGGAACTCTCCCGTAATCCATTGATCTCACCAGATTTCTGCCATTCGGGACTGAAATCTTACCAGACGCGGTCCAAGACTTTAGTGGTGTCAAACACTATCCTTGTTCATGTTTCAAACTTGACCCGCCACCATTTCCAGCACTTATCTAAACCTAATTAGGAGCTTGGTTAAGATTTCACTTCCATTGATCATTTTGGTTTGTACTGGAGGACAATAAGTGGATCAAGTCCTAAAGAACAAAGATCCCTTACAAATACAAAAACTCCTTATTTACAAAAAGAGTAAGGGGCAAAAATGGACAGTGACAGCAGCAGAAACCTATCTGAATGAAACATTCCTTCCAGCAGTCCGGAAGCCATCAGAATCTCTCTCGCTGGTATTTATCTCTGAGATCCCAGTATGATGAGGCTCTACGACAGGAAACTGCTGCTAGGTTTAAGCAATTTTGCCCTGTCAGTGGCAGTATGGAGAGAATTTCCAGTTCTGTTTCATGGCAGAATGTCCTTTGTTGTCTGCTCATCAGGTCAAATATTATTGTTATCCAAACAAAATCCCTCACAAAAGGGGATTACAAAAACATCCCCTTTCATTTTCCGCAATAATGTTTTCTATTCCCAGGAAACCCTTCTCACTAAACTATATTTTAATGGGCAGAAGACAAAGGTACCTAGTCACTATATAAATGCTACTAAATTGACTCCGTTGGCACTACAAAGGGGAGCGTAATCTTGCCATAATTGAATTTAACTAATATCAATTTCTATGAGGCAAACCTAGATATGCAATATAAATAAGCAATGTGGCGCACACATTGTGGCTACATCTACGCTGGCATGATTTTCTGGAAATGCTTAAAACGGAACAGTTTTCCGTTATAAGTATTTCCGGAAAAAGAGCGTCTCATTGGCAGGATGCTTTTCCGGAAAAGCCCTTTTTCCAGAAAAGCGTCCATGGCCAATGTAGACGCACTTTTCCGGAAAAAAGCCCCGATCGTCATTTTCGCGATCGGGGCTTTTTTGCGGAAAACACTACTGTGCTGTCTACACTGGCCCTTTTCCGGAACAATTTTCCGGAAAAAGGACTTTTGCCCGAGTGGGAGCAGCATAGTTTTTCCGGAAAAGCAGCTGATTTCTTACAGTAGATCGTCAGTGCTTTTCCAGAAATTCAAGGGGCCAGTGTAGACAGCTCGCAGCTTATTCCGGAAAAGCGGCTGATTTTCCGGAATAAGTGGCCCAGTGTAGACACAGCCCGTGGGAATTGCTTATCAGGAGGCCAAGTTGTCTACTAATAAAGCACAGAACACCCGAGTTCTAGTCCCCCTCTGCTATTGGCTTGCGGGGTGACAAATCACTCCCCCCTCCTCCATGCCTCAGTTTCCTCTTCCATAAAATTGGCTGAAAAGTGCTATCAAAGAGCCAGGGTTCTTACTACCAGGCCCAGTTATTAAGCTCAAAGATGGGCTTAGTGTGGGGCAATACAAAGACAGTCCAGCCCCTGCCTGTGGGCAAATGACAATCAGCCACAAAGCCGGCTCGAGCTGCCTCCTGGAAGGTCAGGTCAATGTCAGGAGCGTAGCATATTATCTGCCTATGAAAAATAACGGCTGGCTCTGAACCGTAACCTTTGCAGGACGGAAGAAGGCCTGGATTGTCTCCTGGAAAGACAATGGATGGTTGATGGCCTAAAATGGGAAGCAAAGGTTGCATCTCGTCAGAGTAATCTAATCTAGACCCAACTCATGGCTGTGGAAGTGAGTTCTTAACGGAAGAGGCTCCGACGTTGCCCTGTGCTGAGGAGGGCTGCAGAAATGCCAATCGATAAATGGAAAGACGGGGAGGGAGCAGCAATATCTTTTATTGGACCAGACCCTGGAGAAAAGAGAGAGACATGCTTCAAAGAAACGCTCTGTGAAAGCTTGACAGTTTCCTCAGTTGGCCCATTCAAAGTTCTCACCTCCCCCGCCTTGTCTCCCTCATATCCCGGGACCAGCATGGCGACAAGAACAATACGTAAATAACTATTGAGACCGTTCTCCCATCAGGCCTCTTCCTCTGTGTTTGTGGGGACAGGATGGAGCCATAAACAGGCCTGCCAGTGGGCAGGGGGGCAACTGAAAGGGACCATGGCTCCTGAGTGCTACTGTGGCAGGGCCGGCCTCTGGAGCCCTGGGCCCTTTTAAATCACCACCAGAGCACTATGCAGCAGGCTCCACGCAGCTCAAAGGGCTGCCTGGAGGAGGCATGGCACACGCCCGGCAGCGCTAACAATGTGGCGCGCTCTAGGTGATGCTGACGGCTGGCTGACCTCAGCTCCACCCCTTCCGCCTGAGGCTCTACCCTTTCCGGGGCATAGAACTGCCCCCTCCCACACCTTGCCTAGGGGCTTGGAGTGGCTGTCAGCTCCCTGGGTCATAAATCTGGGATCCAGGCTCCCAACTCCCCCAGGGTACGTCTACACTAGCCCTCTAGATCGATCTAGGGAGGCTAATGTGGGCGACCGAAATTGCAAATCAAGCCCGGGATTTAAATATCCCGCGCTTGATTTGCATGTTCCCGGCCGGTCGCCATTTTAGAAATTGACTAGCCCGAAGTAACTGCCCACGTCTACACGCGGCAGTGAAACGGGATTCCGATTTAAAGCCCCTAAATAGAATTAGCTGGTAAACCTCATTGTAGGAGGAATGAGGGGGCTAGGGGGCTAGTGTAGATGTACCCCCCAGAGACTGGATGTGTTTGGGCTTTGGCTACTGGTGCAGTCCACACTATTTTCACCACAAGTTCTTCTAATTTATACATTTTTTTAGAAAAAATCAGGTAACCGTGGATGTGAGAACTAACACCCGAGGTGAGTCCTATTTATGCCCTCTGTGTCTAAAAGGGAAGAAAGAGAAAGCATGTGCACAAATTACTGCTATCATTTACTCTTTGTATTGTCCTGGCACTTAGCTGCCTTAGTCCGAGACCAGGACCCCACTGTGCTAGGCCCTGTACGGTCGCGGGACAAAAAGACAGTCCCTGCCCTGATCCGATTTTCCATCCAAGTTGACGGCAAAACTCCTATGGACTTCGCTGGGAGGGCGATCTTGATGAAGCCTCCCCCTGCTGCAGCACCGTTAAGGTCTTTAAAAAGCACACTAGTAACGCACCGTACCATCTGCAACGCAGTCAGTAATGGGAGGGATGTTGCCAGGTGACTGCACGACAAGCTCCCATAGGCAAAGAGAGTAAAACACACAGCAGGGCTACGTCTACACTGCAGGCTTTTTGCACAAGAATGGCCGTTCGTGCGCAAAAACGTGCGGAGCGTCTACACTGCACACGTGTTCTTGCACAAGTACATTTACAGTAAAGCATCAGAAGAGAGGGCTTCTTGTGCAAGAGTTATTCCTCTCCCCACAAGGAGTAAGCCCTCTTGCACAAGAAGGCAGTGTGGATGGGGAACAGAGGTTTCTTGCGCAAGAATGGAAGAATTTTGCACTGCCGTGGACGCTCTTGTGCAAAAGCACGTGGCAGTGTGGACGCGCTCTTGTGCAAGAATGTTTGCACAGAAACTGTTGTGCAAAACAGTTCTTGCGCAGGAAACCTGCAGTGTAGACGTATCCCAGATGTTTTTACAAGAGCCATCATGATCATCACTATTTTGTCTGTAGGACAGTGGGCAATTGAGCTAGGGGCCTCATGATAGGAACTATACCAGTAAATAGTAAAATACTACAGTCCTTGCCCTAAAGGGGTAACAACCTAATAAATTAGACAGACAAGAGGGGAAACAGAGGTACAGAGAGATGAAGTGACTTGCAAAAGGATATAAGGCTAGTCAGTGGCAAAGTCAGGGACAGCATTCAGGTTTCCTGAGTCCTAATCTAGTGCTCTATCCACTGGACCGTGATGCTTTATGTCTCACACAATATGGAGGGGAGGGGGACTAGCCAGGCAGCTGCCCGGGGCGCCAACCTATGGGGAGCACCTGATTGATGTGATAGGGGGCGCCACACGCCCGAGGCACAACGAAGGCTCAGTCCGGCACTGACATCTCGTGTCTTGCTCACCACATAAAACAAAGGCATAAGAAGTCAGGTACATGCTGACGGCACTCAGCAGTGACTGTGAGAACTGTGCGCCCCCGCCCCCCCGGTGCAGCCAGTCCCAGTATTGCTGTTTCAGTTGGCACCCCCTGCAAATGGAAGGTACCAAGTGGAGCTAGAAAAATTACCCTATCCCAGGAGACAATCTTGCAACTCACTGAGATGAAGGAGAGCCATTCATGAGGGCCCTAGCTGCCCCTCACTGCTGTAAATCCTTCGGGACTGGGACAATCTTTAGCTTTGTTTCTTGGACAGCACAGAGCGTGTGCCTAATGCTTATTAATACTCAATATCTCCTGCTCCTGGGAGACATACACAGCCCAGCAGCGGAGATCTTAGACAGGGGCTACGGCTAGGGAACGAAGAATGGTCAGAGTAACACCAGAAAGATGAGTCTCCCCAGTACATTTTCTGTGGGACGTTGTAGACTTAAAAACGTCCAACATCCCACTCGCCCCGCCTGCCTGCTCACAATTCCACTCGTGATTATTAAGGCTCCTTGAGCAACAGCTGATTTCAGTCACCCCCCAAATCTCAGCCTATGCCACGTTCCATCGAGGGAAGGGCCATACGGTTTCCAAGAACCTTACACACTTACACAGGCTCCAGTTACTGTTTCTTACAGTGATTTTCCGTTTTTAATGCAGAATAATAATAATACGGGTACTATGTTACTTTTCAATAACAACTTTCACCTCAAACAACTACTACATCACCTGCTGCTGAAATGCGACTGTCTCTGGGGTGGAACATGACAGCTAACACCAACTCTATGCAAACATTAGCACAGGAAATGAAGGAGACGGCTCCTAATTGCAACTTCAGGGGGATCTGATAATGAGTTAGTACTGCTTATATCCACTTTCTCCCCCACGTTCAAAGCACTTCATATACATCCAATTAATTTAATTTAAAGCAGGAAAAATAATTACCCTCATTAAAATTTGGCAAGGACACCGAAGTGAGCAGTCCTGCACTTGCAAAGTTGACAGAAAGTTGCATTAGTCTCCGAAATGAAAGGGGGAGGAAGAAAAGGAAGGCAGGGTAAAAACTGACAGCTGTCTCTGCCCCTTTTCCTGTTTCTCTTTGAAATCCCATGTTAACATGCAGCATGCAGGCGCCTCTGTGGCTTTCATCAGCACGAAGTAGCTCCCGCAGTAATGAATGATGGACAGCGATACAGGATTTCTCACTGTGGCTGGGTAAGTTATCAGTCAGGAGCAGCAGGAGGAAATGGAAAAGAAAATCTCATCAAATGAGCAACCCCCCAAATTCTCATCCATCTCGATCTCCATTGACAAACCCTCCCTCCCGCCTCTAAAGAGCTGATCCAGACCGACCAGCTGAGCCCTGTGGAGCTACCACAGTCAGAACTGGCTTTGGTTTTTCCTCTCGCCAACGAGTCCTGAGGATTTCTTCCCATTCGAATCGTCTGTGCAACCTGTTCGAGTGTGGGTTAGCAAAGCCAGAGTTGCTGGAAAGCAGCAATTATGACATGGAATTCCCTGTGGCTCCCTTTGGTGGGAGCAGACAGGATGTCATGTTCTTGGAATCACAATGAGTTGAGCATCACAACAGTGCTGGCAAAGTGGAAACACACAACAGCAAAGACAGGATCAGGGCCACTGAAATGTGACGTGACGTGCAGGATCACTCCAGGGGACCTAAGAATGGACCTAAGCACTCTCCCGTGAAAGTCTATCAGCTGGTGTACAGACAAAATGCCTCTGCCATCGAAAAAATGTGATGTCCAATTTGCAGGTGGTGATTAAAATGCCTTGTTTCTGGAGACAGAGCACACACTGGCTGCATGTTAGCCACACTACACCCTGGGGATTTTCCCCTGTTATTTTAAACAGTGAATTGCACGTTGATTGAGTTCTCTGCAAATCAAGGTAGTACAATACAGGGGTGTTGCGGCTAGCCTCTGTGCTACATCTCAACCCTTCTCCGAAGAGTTAGGCTGAGGGTTAGAGGAGAGTTCAATTCTTGGATTCCCTTCAGCTAGTCAACCAGCGAATCTCTCTAGTCCGGGACTCTCTGGTCCAGCAACATCTGTGGTCCAGCATGATTTGAGTCAGCCGGATGTCTACTTATCACGAGCATGGCCAAGTTTCCCACGGTCCCATAAAGTTTATTTACAGACACCAATCCTGACTCTCAGTGTTCAGTGCTTTTATTTCACTCTAATTTACCCCTAAATGTCTTCTCAGACCCCAGTAAGCAGTGGAAGGGTTGGTAATGCTGCTAGATAAAATTGACTTCCTATGGTTCAGCAAGTTCTCTGGTTCAGGTCCCGAGAGTGCCGGATTAGAGAGGTTCCACCTATACCAGTGAGCGCCGTCATTGCTCATGGGTTTGTGACACCAACAAGCATTGCAGTCGAGAGAAGGCCGCTCCCCAGGGTGGGAATACAATCACCCAGCCTCACTTTCCCCTCTATCTCGCCCATCAATGCACATGCATTAGGGCGCTTTAATTAATGTTCCTCTTCTGGTGCCAAACATAAACAGTTCATTTGGCTCTCCCATGAACTAGCATTTCCTTCCCTGTGCAGCAGGGCCTCATAGATCATCTCCTCTGCTGCTTCCAGCTTAGTGCTTCCTACCCAGGGGTTGCTGGTCTATGCTGGTTGCCTCTCTTTGAGCCCAGTTCTGTCCTCTCTGGTATTCCATGCCTGGAAATGCTTTCAGCCTTTCTTGTGGCTTTCTCCCTGGCTCCCAGTTCATCACCCACTTGAGGGCTTTCTGGCAAACTTCCCCAGCCTGCTGCCCTCCTGGCTCTCCAGCATCAGGCATCAGGCACTCACGCTTTGCAAATCTGGGTTTAAACCAGTGAGCTAGAAATGAAAAACTCGGTCCCCGGAGCCAGCCAGTTCTGCAGCCAGCTTCAAGTCTTCGGAAAGGAAGTGAAATCTGAAAGCAGACAGCTCTGGGGATACATCCCAAAGTAAGTCAGGCGGCAGCTTCAATGTGGAGATTTGGAGAAAGGGAAGGGAGGGACTAGGAGAAACGGTATAAAAAGGAGAAAAATCTCTCGAAAGGGCCCCTGGGATACTTCCACCGTGAACATTAATGTCTCGGGAGAGCAGTATTTAAAGGTGCAAAACTCTAGTTTTTGGAAACTGCCCTCCGGCATTAGAAATATTGTAAAATTCAAGCCTTTCCTATTAGAATAGCTGTCTCATTCAGGTCTGAATCTGTTCCGAACATTCCCCCAGATAAGAAGGTGTTTGAATCTGGAGCGATTTGGTTCAGCCCATTACAGCTATGAGACCCAATAATGTTCTGATCGAAATTAAAACATTCTTGGAGGCTAAGGATGTTGAAAACTCACGGTTTTGGTGTGGACTCATCTCTTTTCAGTCATCATTTATCTTCAGTGTGTGAACAGTCCTATTACCATAGTGTCTGATCGCTATTTTTATCTGCACAACACCCTTGTGTGGCATGGCAAAGCTATTGTCCTCATTCCACAGAGGGGAAACTGAGGCACGGGAAGATGAAGTGACTTGCCCAAGATCGCAGAAGTGCAGGGAATTGCACTGTGCTCTCTTAAGTCATTAGCCAGCTCTCTAACCCACTGGGCTGTCTCTACGGTCTGAATGGAAGTGCAAAGAAACATGTGCAGGAGGAATTGGCTACATTTCCAAACACTGCAAGAGAAAATAAAAATTAACCTAATAGGACAACGTCCAAAACAGGGATTTTATAGGGCCATCTATTTCTGCATGTGTCATAAACTCAGCTCTGCATGTGATATTGCATTGAAGACACATGCTGTGAAAATATGACCGTTAGTTATTTATTCCACAATAAAGAGAGATGATACCAAGTTGTGGCTGGTGTGATATGCAATAATGAATCAGCGAAAAAACCATGGATATGCACATCAGCAGCAAATCAGCAACAGACCCTTCCTGCGGGTTCTGATTGGTCATCAATGCAGCTAGCTAACTTGATGGGCCAAAAGGAAATAGCATCCCATTGACCACAAGTCTGAAGAACTGCATCTTTCCTTGTCACCTTGGCAAAATGTCCCTCGTTTTTGCATAAGTGCTAATGTCAATATATTTCTATGTAATTTTGAGAATACAGCAAACAATTAGTGAAATTTAACGCGACAAAGGAATAACTATGTGAGTTAATTTTTTTATCCTGGGCTAGCTGTTGAATTATTAATGTGTTTTATGAACATATCTGTTCAATTATCCCAGGGAGTATGTAACTTTCTGAAATATGGCATGCTGATTCTTATGGCTATGCCATCTTCAATCACTGGCAAAGATCCTGGCAGGAAAAGAGTCTGATTGTGCCAGCACTGCTGAGCCAGCATACTTACTGCTGCAGGGAGTCCCACAGATCTCAGCTTTTGAAGAGCTAAGCACTAAATCCAATGCGCAAAAGAGGTTTAAAAACTAACTTGCTTATAAAGTTCCCCACTGATTCAAGAACAACGAGGAGTCCTGTGGCCCGCCCCCCCCTTGTGGTAGGCACCGGGTGAACAAGACTGAGTCGCCCGGAGCTAGCCGCACGGAGACAGCAAGAGTGGGGTACACAGTGAGAAATCGTTCGCATTGCTTCTAGTGAAAGTGCAAGTGTTTCAGCTGCCTCTGTTTGCCAGACCCATGGTGCTCTGAGAATATGTCTACACTACAATTCAAAGCTCCTGGCTGGTCCCAAGCCAGTTACCTGTGAGGCCCAGGCTAAGGGGCTGTTTAACTACAATGTAGATGTTGAGGTGTGGGCTGGAGCCCAGGTTCTAGGACCCTGTGAGGTGATGCAACCAGAACCAGAACTTCCACACCACAATTAAACAGCCCCCTTAGCCCGAGGCAGCTGGCATGGAGCAGCCATAAGCTTTTGTTGCAGTGTAGACATACTCTGGGAGGCCCAGAGAAAGAGGGCAGAGCTAAGGGGAATGTGCAGTCAAACCTCTATTTGCTAAAGCCGTCAATGCTATTGGAGTCAGCCTCATTACTTTGCTCTGCACTAGCTGAGGATTTGACTGTCAGGCTGTATACAGCCTCCAAGAGAGACATTACCACACCTCCCACACTAAGAGGAGAGTGCAGCCCTTTACGTTCATCAGACACCAAGATCAAGGCATGAGAGAGGCAGAGGGAGCGAGTGAGTCACGCCACCCACCTCAGGGCAACCCCCTCTTTTCTCCGCAGTGCTCCAGGCACTAAAAGCCGGGCGGAAGGAAAAGCAAACAATTACCACGCCAGCGTCTGCTTAGCTGGTGGTGCTGCCCTCCAGCCTCCCTCTGTGGGAGATGCTGAGCCCAGCTGGTGGGCAGGAGATGTGCAGCCATGCCGCCGGGTTCCCTCGACTTTCACGCTTCAGCAGTGTGAGAGCAATACCGCAAAGGAGCTCCTGACATGTACAGACTTTGAAATCACTAGCCCGTCTCTCTCCTGTCCTGGGCACCCCTGGCTCTGCCTCAGGGTGAATTCGACGTGCTGCTGACTACCACGGAGATGTGTCTCATGCCCTCCCCGGAGTGGCCAAAGGGGCCAACACTCCCTGGTGTGTTATTACAAAGTTGTTGATTAACCACAACAAAGATGCTCATCCCTGTTCATAGCCCTAAGCCATGCCCTGAGGATCTTACAGTCCAGCAGGCGCGCGGGGGAAAGTGTGGGGCCAGCAGGGGTTGGGGGGGGGAGGGGGAACAAAGAGAACACTGCCCCACGGCCTGGCAATTTGAAAGGGCCAGAGGCTTGTGAGGGAGGCTGCAGCCCCTGGCCCTTTAAATTGCTGCCGGAGCCCTGCACAGTGCGCTCCAGGCATCTCTGAAGGCTGCCTGGGGGAGATTAATCCCAGCCCTGCCCCTTCTGCCTAATGTGCTGTCCCTTCTGGGGGACACAAAGCCAGACTCCCGCCTTGCCCAGGTGAGTCTGTCGGCCCCACTGGAATCGAGGATGGCAGTGTGCTGGGGACGCAGAAATCTCACCCCGCAGGGAAGGCAGCTGAGGCTCCTACATTTCCAAGTGCACACGACGCTAAAGCATTACACTTCCTCTTGGTGGAAGATGCGGCACAGCGCAGCACAGCGCGGCAGTCTAGATGCAGCGCGGTCAACAAGGGAAACCCCGTTTCACGAGGTTTACCGGAGCGGTCGACAAAGGCTCCCCTTGCCGACCGCGCCGCGTCTAGACTGCCGCGCTGTGCCGGATCAGCTGATCGTCGGCACAGTGCGGCGGCCATTTTTATTTTAATGATGCGGGGATTATTTAAATCCCCGCTTCTTTGACTATGCCAAGTATGCTTTACGTGGCTCGGTCGACGGAGCCGTGGAGACTAGACATGCCCTTAGAGACTAACAGATTTATTAGGTCAGGAGCTTTCATGGGTAAAACTCACTTCATCTGATGAGCTGGAGTGTAACCACAGAATTAGGGGCGCATCCCCTAATGTGAGATATGCCATCAAGTGCCAGCAGTGCCCCACTGCCATGTATACTGGCCAAACCAGACAGTCTCTGCAGCAAAGGATACATGGACACAAGTCAGACATCAGGAATGGTAACACACATAAACGGGTAGGGGAACACTTTAACCTTCCTGGACATTCAGTAATGGATTTAAAAGTAGCTATCCTTCCACAAAAGAACTTTATCACCCAATTACAGAGGGAGAGAGCTGAACTGGAGTTCATTTACAAGTTCAACACTGTCAGCGTAGGCGTGAATAAAATCTGAACTGGTTAATACTCTACAAAGGCCATTTCCCCACCTTTGATATTCGCATTTCCACATCAAATGCTATGAACGAGACACATCCAGTCTGACTTGAGGCCCTGGAGGTTTTTCACCTTCCTCTGTAGCATGGGGTACGGATCACAGCTGGAGGATTCTCTGCATCTTG
>JANRFK010006693.1:68421422-68432129 GCA_030068395.1 Apalone spinifera
TCGATTTTACCTGGTGGGGGCCAATGGGGCAGGGCATCGATTTTACCTGCCTTAAGGGCGAGCAATAGGAGGCAGGGGGCGGAGCTGTGTGGAAGAGGCGGAACAAGGGCGGGGCCTTGGTTCAGGCTCTGTTGACCCCCTCCCCACTTCTAAGGAGCTTCCCGTGCTCTTGCAAAAACCCCCTCCAAGCCAAAGACACCTGCACCTAAATGCAAATCACAGAGGAAGCTGAGTCTGGGCTGGAAGTAACAGTGCACACACACTTAGGTCCTGAGCAAAGTGGACTGGGATTGCAAGGAGGGTGGAGGAAGCTAGCGAGGGACTGGGAAGAGCTAAACAAGGTGTGCCAGGCTCAGTTACTTTCACTCTACTCCCCAATGAGGACATGCAACTTAGAACCTGTTTTTTGCCGAAGGCATTGGGCAACACCCCTAGGAATCACGGCCCAGACCTTCAAAAGGAAATGGGAGTTAGGAGCCTAACTCGCTTTACGGAGCTGGGCCCATGGCACGTCGCTGTTTGCTGACACAGCAACAGGCCTGCCAGTGTCCCATGAACCAGATCCCCTCTTGCTGCCCCGATTTTGTAATCCCCCTAGCCGGAGCAAACCACCTTTCCCATGGCGACCTTAGGAAACTAATCTGTGGGAGTGTCTTAGTGTCTGAGGCAGGTTTATGAGCCAGCTCAATGGACTACAATCAGTAACAAGGATCAAGCAAGAAGAATAAGTAATAAGCATTAATCAATTTGATACACATTGTAACAGCATTAATCACAAGCAATATATTAGATAAGGACACAAAGTCTTTACATAATTGCTGCAGGGTTGGCACCGCATTACCTAACCCGTCCAAATGTCTTCAATTCTCCCTCTCCCGCCCCAACACAGACACATTCACTACTGGGGAGCCATCATACAGAGGGAACGTCTCACCACTGGGTTCCCAGGCTTCTAGTCCATCCCTGGAGGCATTTCGGTATCATCTTGATTTCTCAGACTGCCTCCAGACTTGTTCCTTTCTACACCAATCCCCTTGGGTACGTCTAGACTACAGACTTTTGTCAACAGAGGCTTTGTCGACAGATACTGTTGACAAAGCTTCTGTCGACAAAGAGCGTCTAGACGACAGCCAGTTCATGTCGACAAAGCAAGCCGCTTTGTCGACATGTGAGTGTAGACGCAAAAGACAATGTAGATGCAATAACGCCTTCTGGCGACAGAACTCTGTTGACAAAAGGCGTTATTCCTCGTAGAATGAGGTTTACCGCCATCGACAAAACTGCTGAGTTCTGTCGAAGTTATGTCGACAGAACTCGGCGCTAGTGTAGACGCAGGTATAGATTTGTTGACAAAAGTCCACTTTTGTCAACAAAACCCTGTAGTCTAGACACACCCCTTGTGTCTACCTGCTCCTCTGCCTGCTCGCACCGCTGCTGCGTTCTTTCTGGTCTCCTCCTCCCACCCCTGTTTCTGCCCCAAACTGATACTCCGCAGGTATGTCTTCATTTGCACAGTGTGATGGAGCTGCAAAGCAGAGCACCACCACGCCCACCAGCCCCCTCCTCACCGCACATCCCTTTCCCTTGGCCAGGCACGAGGAAGGGTCCTGACCCAGGCATGGCTGGGCCCAGAGCTGGAGAGGAGCAGAAGGCCAGGAATGGATGCAGAGTCGCAGGTGGAGAGCATCAGACATTATAGCCGGGAGCAGGTCTGTGTGGGGCTTATGCGGGAGCAGCCGAGCTGGGCAGGAAGCAATTGCAAAACAGATACTGACGGATCTGGCCCTGGACCACATAAGCTCCCCTCTGGTTTAACAGCGACTGGCCTGGAAGAGACCCTGGAAGAGACTGGTCCCCAGAAACCCAAACTAGGGGGGCTGCAACCCCCCCAAGATTTATTAGGGCTGCACTTCTGGCCTCTTGCACTGATCCTAGTGGCTGCCACCCCCCAGCCAGGTTCCTGGCAGCCTGCTCCTCCCCCCAGGTCTCAGCTGCCAACCGTGCACTGGGGTCCCATCTGTTGTCCCCCCATTTCTGGGTCCTGGCTGCTAGCCCCACACCTGTGTCTGGCTTCTGCCCCCCTCCACTGTCTTGGTTTCCACCCCGCCCAGATCCTGGCTGCCAGCACTGGAACTCTGCTCCTGGCCCCGCCACCCACCCCCAGCTCCGAAGTGGGGAGCCAGTAGAGGTAAGGGGGCTGGTTTTCTGCACTCCCACTATTAAAAGTGCCACTGGTCTGAGTGGTTAAACTTTTCCGTTAAAAGCATTTGCGGAAAATCATGCCAATCTAGACGTAGCCCTTGTGTTATGTTAGTCTTCCCTTTGAGTTCCTATTTTCTGGATCTTTAATCATTTCTGTTGTTCTTCCATGGACCTTTTCCAATTTCTCCACATCTTTCCTGGAAGGTGGTGCCCAGAACTGGACACAATACTCCAATTGAGGCATAATCAGCACAGAGTAGAGCAGAAGAATGACTTCTCGTGCAGTAAACTTGTCTAGGTGAGGATGTTTCAAGGAAGGACTTACTTTTCCTTTGGAGGGATAGAAATTCCCCCCTTAGCCTGAGATTGTCATGTATTATCCTCTGAGAGCAGCCTCCGCATGACGTGATAACAGGCCTTCTTCTCAGGCTACCTCCAGACTGCATCCCTCTGTTGGCAGAGGGGTGCAAATCAAGCACTTTGAAAGTGCAAATTTAAATATCCCGGGCTTCATTTGCATACTCACGTTCAGGCGCTGTGCTGATCACACACCCTTTCAAAAATGAAAGTAAAGTCTAGTCGCAGCTCTGCTGACAGCGGGGAGCTTTTCCGACAGATCCTGTACAAGTACGAGTACGACAGAGGGATGCAGTCTGGAGGTAGCCTCCGACAGGAAGGGATCTTGCCTTGCTTTGGCCCTGTGCTACCTGACGCATGCTAAAATAAACCCAAACGTACCAAAAACTTCAACAGAGCCAATGACCAGCTAGGTTTAAAAACAACCAATCATGCCATAATCTTGTATTGAGAAAACCCGACACAATGCATTCCATTACCAACAGACAGGGAGCAGAGCAAAGGGGAGATGAAAAACCTCGTCTGCAGGCTATATACAAAAAAATAGGATTCATAAAAATAACCCAAATTGCCCCAAATGCCTGGCGTGTCATTTAGTGCTCTCAGCACGGCAGGCAGCAGCCAGGTAATTTATACGTCCCTGCAGCACAGTTTCGGGGCAGATCATTCAGGAAGAGTGTATTGAAATCCATTCAGTTTTCGGCTGTGGAGAACTGGTGACTTTTCCATTCTGGCTCGGGGGTGTGTGTGCTTGCTCATGGTGCTGTGGTCGTCACACAGCCTTCTCAACCATGAGCAAGGCATTCTTGCTGGTGAGCAACCGGGGTCCTCTGAGGCTGTGAGAAAAGAGGAAAATCTCAGCTAACATCCAGCCTAGGTAAGGGATGTGTCCCTGGGGATGAGGCGGTGGTGGGGTGATGCACATCCACAGGTCTTTCAATGTGGAAGGGCAGATGGAAAAGCATGGGACACGGCAGGAAACCTTCTTCACCTTGCTCAGAAGGCTGTTAACGTTGATGAAAAGAGTCATCCATGACAAATATTAGGTGAGAAAGAAGGAGTTGCATTAGTCTCTGTTGTTATGCAATTAACTATCCAGCATCAGGGATGGACATGAGGTGCAAAGTTTGGACCCCAACTTTGTAGAACATGGAGCCCAGAGTGAGGGCTGGGTCTGCAGTTGGTTTTGGGTCCTCCCCTAGTTTGCAAGGAAACAGAAACGGAAAGTGAGAGGGTCCATCGAGGCCAGGGTCATCTTCTGTGCCTCTCTCGGCACAGCCCTCCCCACTTAGTCCTGCCCCCCCACAATGAGCTGTGAGGTGGCCACAGAGATTTCCCCATGCTTGCCATGCCTAAGGAGCTGCACCATTCTGTCAAGTGCAAAACAACAATGCCCTGACTTTCACATCAACCCAGCACCCTAAGGAGAGCAGCATCTCCCTAGAGCGCTCTCAGTGCGCAGGTCCCCAGGGTGCTGTATGCCAGTCCAAAGGTGACGCTGCTCCTTTCATAGAGAAGGCCACACAACTTCCCAGGGGAAACACAAATGCCACTTACCCAAGGCTCAAACTACCTCCCACTGAAGTCAGAGGAAAGGCTCGCTTTCTCTATATCTTCCAGCATCTTTGGGACGGTGAAGAAGGAACATGATTCTTATGTCACAGTTGGGGAAATGGAGGCAGGGCAATGAGAGCGCTTGCCCAAGGTCACACAACGAGTCTAGGGCAGAACCAACATTGAGCCAGCTAAGACTCAGTGCTGACAAAACTGAGATCATACCTCTATGGTGGGTGAAGGAACCAGAAAAATGAGTCTCAGAAGTGATTGTTTCTTGGGTGTTATTCAGGTTTGTGACTTGGGCTGCTTCTTGGATCCTGCAGGAGCGTGTGAATGTTCAGGGGGCAACTCTTTCCAAGAATGCTCTTGGTTCTTTGCTCTTACTGAGCCATTCAGCACATTCCTAACCTGAAGTACGGGAGATTGTCCCATTGACCTTAGATGACTTATTCACACGCTTAAGTGTCATGCGGGCTTCTCCTGGACCATTAACCATTACCAGGGCCTTACCATTTGCACTTGGCGAGTAGGTCATAGAATTGTAGACTTCATAGATTCATAGACTTATAGAACTGTAGGATTAGAGGGGATCGCAAAGTGTCATCTAGGTCTAATCCTCCACCCCCAACATACAGGACCTGTTGAGTCTAAACCATCCCAGATAGATGGCTATCCAACCTCCTTCTGAAAACCTCCAGGGAAGGAGCTTCCACATAAGCTTTTCTTTCAGATGAGGGGACTTCACCATAGACCTCAGGCTTCAAGCCACATTCACCTTGTAGTCGGACCGTCACATGCACTCTTCCTTGGGCAATGTTTTAAGGTTATTGAGAAGCTTTGGTGAATGAAGAATATTCAATGGCATTACTTACCAAGAACATGTGACAGCTGTACTCCATGATGTGCAAATGCTGCCGGCTGGGTAAAGATTTGGATCAAGTTTTTGCTGATGAAGTACTAAGTGGCTTGGGTACTGGTCTCTCTCTCTCTCTCTCTCTGGGTACGTCTACAC
Source organism: Apalone spinifera (assembly GCA_030068395.1). NCBI lineage: Eukaryota > Metazoa > Chordata > Testudines > Trionychidae > Apalone > Apalone spinifera. Next base: position 68,426,551 of record JANRFK010006693.1, read on the forward strand.
TGCACGCTTATTTTGAAATAAGCTATTCCGGAATAGTTAATCCAAAATAGCTTATTTCAAAATAGCACGTCTACCCTGCAGGGAAGCCTCAAAATGAGTCCAAGGCAGGCTTCCCTAATGTAGACATGCTATCTCAATGCAGAGCCCCAGGAGGCACTGGGCAGGAATAATTTAGAATGGCCCTGTTGAGGGACTATTTTGAAATAGCAGCAGTGGAGTTCTACACATGCCTCATTTAGAAATAACTATTTCGGAATAGGCGTTATTCCTCGTAGAATGAGATTTACAGATTTCGGAATAAGCCATCTGTTATTTCGAAATTATTTCAAAATAATGGACTGGCAGTGTAGATGCTCACATTGCTGTTTTGGAATAACACTCGTTATCGTGAAATAACGGTGCAATGTAGACTCACCCAATCTGTGACCCCATATAAGTCATGAAAATTCTCGGTCAGAACAGCAGGACAAAGGAACACATGGCCCTGGAACATTGCGGGAACTTCTTCACTGGGGTTTTCCAAAGGAGTCTGGATAGCCATCTCTCTGGGATGGTTTTGACAAAACAAATGCTGCATCTCGGCAGGGAATTGTATGACATTTATGTTCATACCATCCCAGCTAACATGGATGACGACTGTCTGCAGGGGCAGGGGGTGCAGAGATGGCCACTCAGAGGAACAGGGGGAGGGCATGAGTGGGCACCCCATTTAACAACAGAAATGTTGGCAGGCGTACGGGGGGCAGAGCGACCACAAGCCGTCTATGCTAGCTAAGTAGGATGGAGCTGGTGGTACATCTAGCCCAGTGAAGAGTTCTTAACTCTTGAGCTTCTCTCTTACTTCCCCGACAGAGCCTGGATTCGATGCTATTACTGCGAAGCAGATCTAATATTGGAATAAAGATCTTATATAATGTTGTATGTGTCACGTGGGAATTGTCTTGATAAGATTTAATGTACTGTACCGTTTCGCTGTCAAAATGTAGATTCCAAACAATAAGCTGTCTGATATAACCTACTTTCAGAACAGGAAAGCACAAAAAAGGAAACAAGAAACCAAAAGTGATGAAACTAATCATAAGATCGCACTTGTTTTTAATTTTGCTGAAGGATGAATATTGAGTGACTGCTTGTTGCTAGGGGTCTAGGTTTCTTTCTGTTTTTTTCCCCCAATTAGCTATTTTTAATATGATTTGTACATTGAACTTTCAGTAAAATGGTGATGCAATGCCGTCTCAAGACCCTTTCTTGGCCAGATGCAGCTAGGTCAGCTTTTTTAGAGAGACAAGGTGGGCAAGGTAATATCGTTTATTGGATCGATTTCTTTTGGTGAAAAAGACAAGCTTTTGAGCTTTCACAGCGCTCTTCTTCAGGGCTGGGTTTTTGGTCAGTTGAGGTGGCGGGAGGGGCGTGTCACAGACTTCTAATATGCAAAAATCACAACGTATTTAAAAATGTGCTGGTTTTAACAGTGACCAAATTCAAACTTCACTGGACCAAGCTGCATGGCTGCAAGGCAGGGCTTGTGCCAGATGTGTCCAAAGACCACAAAGTGAGGTGCCGTCATGCTGACTAAGTGAATTTTACAAACTGTATGAATCAGTGATAAGGCAAAGAAAACTTGCTGTTTAGGTCAAAACCACTGGACAGAAGACTGAATTGCCATTCCAGTCTTTGATCAGTCTCCCCTTGCACAGGAAGGAGGCCTGCTAGTAAGAAGGCCTCTCCCAGCAAAAAAATCACCATCTGGCTTCTGGATTGCAACCCCAGATCCTATTTGGAGAGTCTAAGACTGTGTCAACACTGGGAAGGTTTGGCAACGAAATTGCTGTCGACATGCAAAAGGAGCCAAAGTGAAAACCGGTCAAACAAGTGTTTCTGCTTCCTGTTATCACCATTTCATGGCTACATTGCTATCATCCTGTCAACAGATAAAGCAAAACATTTGGGTAAGCATCCCTCAGTGCGGTGTTGTGGGTAGACAGAACTGATCCCTGTGCTTTTTGGGATTCTCTCTGAGTTCTTCCACAGTCTCCTCAGCTGTTGGGAGCAGCATCATGAGTAGCTCTGTGAGCTCTCCATTCTGAGGAATGTCAAAGCAGCACAGAAGTTTCTCCAGTCCTCCCCCTGCAATAGCAGTCTGCCTGCCACTGTGTTCCTAGCAAGACAGAACAGGAGCTGTCTAATGATTTGTTCTTTGTTCCCCAAATGGAGCAGCCCACTTAGCTGTCAAATACTTCCTAGAGCTTGGAAAGGGGAGGGGCACATGGCTGCAGGGCAGCAGAGATTACACAACACTGAGCAGAGCTATCAAGGTAGGCATTGGGAGATACTGGCAGGAGCCAGTTCTGTTGACAAAACAAACAGCAGAGTGCACACTGGCTCATTGTCAACAATAAAGGACCGGGGGGAAAAAGTTTCTTGTAGGGGTGGAAGTTTTTTATTGCCAAAACTGGTGTTGTTTTGGCTAAAAAAGGCAAGTTTTGGTGACAAAACTTGGTAGTGTAGACAAAACTTAGGAGACTGCAAGAGCTAAAGAGTTTGCAAAAACATAGTCCCACCGCTTGCTATCTTATGAAGTATATTATTTTCCCTTTATCTGTTAAAAAATTTTTTGTGTTTATTAGCTGGGAGATGTCCCGGTCTTTTTATATCCTCTAACTTTAGGGTGTGAATGTGCAAATATGGAGAATATGCATGACTGTGTGGATGAACATCTATAAAGTTCACACAGGGAAAGTACCTGAGACACATTTCCTCAGGTTTGAACAGCCCCAAAATATTGTCTCATAAAATTACACATTGCAATGAGTTCTGTTTTGAAAAATCCTGAAAGGCTTGACATTTTCCTGCGTAATTTTGGTAAACTTCTGCTTATCCAAAAGTGTTCTGCTGAAGCTTGTATTGTAATATCTCTGTTGGAGGGAAGGGGAAGGAAAAGGTTAGCCACCCCACCAAAATTCGAATCAAAGAAGGAAGTTTTGTAATTGGCCCTGAGGTTGCGGTTCAGACATTACCTAACATGGTTTTACAATATTTAGCCAGCTTTACCTCACAGCCTGGACTGACTGCAATAAATCCTTTATGGCCAATGACAGAGATCTCCTTCAATTCCTTCCTGGAACGCATACGGATTGATTGTTTTAGTACAAATATTGTCTGTAATGGCATGTGTCGTGAACCTGTCTCAGGAACCAGCTGGAACACAAAGTTTTCACCGCTCCTCCTGCTTGCCTCTGTTGCTTTAATGGGCCACAAAGAAAAAGTGTCACCTCTTAGGCCTATTGGTGCATGTGTCCATGAATCCGGGACAGCACCACCATCCGTTCTTACCAGGTATACTAGCAGTCAGACATCACAACAGGTTTTAAATACAAGGAGAGCAAAGCCAGGTAACTCTTTGTAAGCACATCAGGGGAGAGCCTGGGTTTGCTTTATATTTACAATGAACCCTACCCGGACATAAACAATCATCAGTCACTTGGTAACTGTAGAGAAATGTAGATGGGCAGCAAGTACAGCACTTAGCCAAACTGGGATCTGGCCTGGTCTTTGACGTTTCAATGCTCTTTCAAAAAGCTCCCTAGGATTCTTAGTGGCTGCTAGATGCCTCCCAGTTTGTCTGAGAGCTGGCACCTCCTTTCTGAATGCTCTCCCTGGTGATTCATAGACTCCTAGGACTGGCAGAGACCTCAGGAGTCATTGAGTCCAGCCCCCTGCCCAAAGCAGGACCAACCCAACTAAATCATCCCAGCCAGGGTTTTGTCAAGCCGAGACTTAAACACCTCGAGGGATGGAGATCCCACCCCCTCCCTAGGGAACCCATCCCAGTGCTTCCCTACCCGCCTAGGGAAATAGTTTTTCCTAATATCCAACCTAGACCTCCCCCACTGCAACTTGAGACCATTGCTCTTTGTTCTGCCATCCGTCACTACTGAGAACAGCCTTTCTCCATCCTCTTTAGAACCTCCCTTCAGGAAGTTGAAGGCTGCTCTCAAATCCTCCCTCACTCTTCTCTCCTGCAGACTAAACAAACCCCAGTCCCTCAGCCTCTCCTTGTAGGTCATGTGCTCCAGCCCCCTTATTATTTTGGTTGCCCTCCACTGGACCCTCTGCAACATGTCCACCTCCTTTCTGTAATGCGGGGGACCAAACTGGTGCTTCTCTCTCTGCATCAGGACAGACCCAGTGCCCTAGTACAGTGTTAGGAGGCAGAAAAACTTGTTTGACCTGGTTTTCCCTCTGGGAACTTTTCCACACCAGCAGCATTTTCGTTGCCCAACTTCCCAGTGACATAGCCTTCGACTCTCAAGGTAGTCTGAGAAGAGAAGAGCGCCAGCTTGAATCACCAGCACTGCCTCGTGCGCTCCTGTGGGTCTAAACGGGAAGTCTCCTCAAGTACCAACCGGGTTTGCTCAGGCTGCGATCACGCCCGGATATTTAGAACGCGCCTTTTTCCCACCTGCAACTCTGAACCATCACATCTTTCCAATACCTCGTGAAAACACTTCCTTTCCTCTTAAGTCCATGACTTGACCGGCTCTGAAGCATTTTGTGATGCCACTTGATATAGATGTGTCATAGAAGCTTATTGTACTGTAGGGTGGGGAACCTTCCATTCATTTCACAACTTATGACCACTACGGTCCCAAATCATATCAAGATGTACATAAGAACGGCCATACAGGGTCAGACCACAGGTCCATCTAGCCCAGTATCCTGTCTGCCGACAGTGGCCAATGCCAGATACCCCAGAGGGAACGAACACAACAGGCAATCCACACGTGATCCCTCTCCTATCATCCATTTCCAGACAAACAGAGGCTAAGAACACCATTCCTACCCATCCTGGCTAATAGCCATTAATGGACCTAACCTCCATGAATTTATCTAGCTCTTTTTTGAAACCTGTTAAAATCCTAGTCTTCACAACATCCTTTGGCAAGGAGTTCCTACAGTTGTCATACATAACCCCACCCAAGCTCTGTGAACTTTTGAGTGATAGGGGCTTTGTCATGTTCACGCTTCTCATTACCATCTTCCTTGCACATCACGCTTGGAAATCCCTTCAGTTCCCTTCTTCAAACACTAGTGCTGGGAGAACCTACGATGCATTGCTGGGGTTCCGTTTGGACAAGCGTCAGAAAGCTTGGGTGCCTGCATGAATTTAAATGATTCACATCAAGTGGTAGTGAGTTTAAGTTTTGGAGACAACACTATGTGAAGCATACACTGTTGCCCTGAATTTATGGGCTAGTTATTACGGCTAGCCACTGAGCGGCTCTGACCAGAAGAGAGTTAGGTTCTTATGTCAGTTCAGGCAACGGGGTTAGAAGACACAGAGCATTCAATGTCAAAAGAAGATGCTTGGGTTGTGTGGCAACGACACTTCTGCTGAGGGCGTTACTAAATTGATAAGCTCTTTATTAAAATGAATGAAAGAACAATCAATATTATTAACACACAAACTCACCAAGAAGTAATACCCCTGGTAGTAACATCTCTATTCCAAAAGACTATGAAAGGGTGAGTATTGAGTGACTGCTTGTTACATAAGAACATAAGAACATAAGAATGGC
>JANRFK010006693.1:68439216-68450368 GCA_030068395.1 Apalone spinifera
GATTCTTATCTGCTTCGTTTTAACTACCCAATCTTCAGATACTTGCTGATTCCCAGCCTTACCTCCCTGTTTTTCACTTTGATTTTCCATACCCTCTGCTCCCTGTCTCCCACCCTCCTCCTTTTTTTCCTCCCCCTCCCTTCTCCCCTATTTATTTTGGGTCTGCACATCCTAAACTCAAAACTCCTGTCATCTGAAGAAGTGGGCTGTGCCCACGAAAGCTCATGATACCATCTACATGTTTTGTTAGTCTATAAAGTGCTACCAGACCATTTGTTGGTTTTTCCTAATAAATCTGTTAGTTTCTAATAAGGTGCCACGGGACTCCTTGTTGTTTTTTTCAGCTGCAGCCTAACACGGCTCTCTGAGACAGTTCTCTGAGTTTGGTCAAGTCTGCTTTGTCCATTGTCCTTATTCTACCGTTCTCACTACCTCCTTATGGAGGCAAAAGGGTTCTTCTATCAGCTAGAAGACAAGCATTTAAGAGACCTTTGTGTCTCTGTGCATGTCTCGGAAAATCACAGTAAAACTGTGTGACGGGGCATCTGCCCCGCACTGGCTAAAAAAGGGTTAAATCCAGCCCTGGAAGAGCACTGGAGCGGTGGAGCCAGCAGCTGAGGCAGATGCAGCCAATTAGGGCCCAGCTGGGAGTGTATAAATGAGGACTCCTGGAGGGGAGGACAGACATTCACTCTTGCTCCAGCAGGGGAGCAGGCGGGACCTGGCTGCCAGGGAAGCTGGAGGCTTCCTGAGACAGAGCAGGGCTGCGGAAAGGCAGGCAGAGCTGGGGAGCTCTGGTCAAGCAAACTCCCAGGCTGAGGCCTAGCTCTAAAGGCCTGAGGCTGCGGGGAGGCAGCAGGTCCACACCCCCTTGCCAAAGAGGAGTGGCCGTTTCAGACGGCAGTTTGCCCCTGAGGGAAGAGGCTAGATGAAGACTGGCAGTGAGTCACTGAGGCAAGGTGTGCATAGGGGGTTGGAGGTTCCCTGAGGGGGAGGACCCTAGAGTGTACTGTAGCTGGCCAGTACCCAGAGGGGCGGATGGGAGGGATGTAGGTCCTAACACAGAGGTGGAGGAGGAATAGGTAACAGCGGGGCAGACACCAGCCGAAAGGAGGCATTCCAGACAGCAGTGATGCTAATTCCCAGGAGACCAGCAGGAGGCGCCATGGCGGTGGGGTCTCACCGTGTTACAAACTGCATCAAAAAATGGTTGGGTTTTAATCAAACAGATAACAAGCCACTCACACGGTGAAGAGTTGGAAGATCAGGGATTGTCACATTACTGGCATTAAGAGAGAAGATTTTACAACTGATTGCTACAGTAAAAATGCAGCGGCTGCAGCCCCTAAAGCAGAGGCACTTCAGAAATAGCATGCTGAAAAATGGAAGGGTCTAGAAATAGTAGTTGCAGAAAAGCATAAAAGATTTTAAAACCCAATCCTCCGTGACAATGTGGTCATCTTCCCTCCAAAAAATAGGACAAGTTTTAAATAAGAATTGAACTAAAAGGGCAGATTGGGAGCCCCCATTAAGACAACAGGTTAAATTTCACTAGTATGGCTCATCAAATTGAAAGAAGGCAGTCAAAGGGGCAAGAAATCTGGACCGACGCATTCCAAACACCCCTGCACAAAGCAGCACCGTGATGTTTGAAACTAGCTCGTCCACTGCCTGGTATAGCCACCAATAATAGCATATCTCAATTCTGCCTCACCCTTCCTTCTGCACTCCGAGATTTGCCTGGCGTTGTGCCGGTCGATTCATTTTTGTTTTTTGGAAAATAAAATGAGAATGTCCGTGCTTCATTGAAATAATTGCTCTGGGGTGGGGCTGGGAAGGAAGGGTTCAGGATGCAGCCTGCCCCAGGGAGAGAGGACGACCCCAGCCTCTCTCTCCGCGGCAGCTTGGGACCAGGTGAGAAGACCTTTCTAGGGCTGCTACATCTCCAGCGGGCATAGCCGGGGGAGGGGTGCATGTTCCCCGGCCGAGGCAGGTCCAGATTTTTTGTCCCCCGGTGTTCCCCATCCAGAGTAAGGAATGCAGCAAACTGTGACCTTTCCCCCGGCTCCCTGGTGAAGGGGAACAGCCAGCAACATCCCCATATGTATCAGGGGATGGGAAGGTCAGGGCTGAGGCACGCCTGCACAGCTGCCGGGGGGGAGGAGTCCCTAGCCAGCCCCTTTCGTGCTTCACCATTTAGGAGGAGTTCTTGAATGACAGACAGATACGCAGAGATGCACAGACAAACTCTCTCCGATGTATCGTAGCTTAGCTGTAGATGCTTCCAGTAAAAGTGCAGTCCTGTACCTACATCAGGAACGTCAGCTGAGAATCCCCAGTTATGGGTCAAAAATATGATCTTCTGCATGAAAAAAATGATCGCCTTCGCTGAGGAAAGCTGAGTTTCTCGCCTTTAAATGGGCTGTGACTGGCAGAATTTGTGACTGCTGCACATCCCTGAACAGTTTAGAGATAGCAATCCACTAACCCCACCTCTCCACTTCTCCTCCGCGGAAGGCCGCAGCCCGCTGCTGAGTTGCAGAATGAACTGGCTGTTACTTCAGAGTTCACTGTCATCCGTGGGAAGCTAACGTACAGGCAGATGCTCTCCCCAGAATTCCCCTTTAGGGATTTTGGTTGTTCACAATTGGCTATTGTGTCCCATAACGACTTGCCACCACATGCACTGGATCTAGGAGCAGTGGTGTCAGAATGGAGGGTTGGGGGGGGGCATGGTGCTCCCCCTTTTTGAAAGTGGATGGACCTGGTCTGTCCGTTTTTTGCCACGGCAGCCTCCGCCCCCTTGCCCTTCTCTTGCCCCCCCCCTCCATGTTCCCACCCTCTGGTCTCCTCAAACAGAGATGGAGGGTCCATGCCAGCTCTCCACAGCTCCGAGCGGGGCCTGGGAGTGGTTTGGGGCAGTCTTGACCCATGTCCCCACCTTCCCCAAGCCTCCCAGGGCAGGTTTGGGGGGAGGTCCACAGTGCAGCTCCTCACAGCTGCCCTTGCCATTCTTACCCTGGTCAGGCTTCACCTCTGAGGGCCTTCCCACCCCTTACCCATCCTGCGGCTGGAGCCAGCTTGGGGTAAGAGCCACCCAGGCTGCTGTGGGGACTCTGGGTCCCTCCACCTGCCCCGGCAAGGGGTCTGGGAGGTTGGGACACAGGCAGAGGGCTGCTTTTGGCCATCCTGCTCTAACATGGCCGGGGCCAAGAAGAGGCCTTAGGAAAAGGGGGGCCTCTGCCCCTCAGTTTTGGGAAGACTCTGCCCCCCTTGACTAGGCGTGCTGGAGGAGCTGCCACACCCTCAGGCTTGGAACAGGTTCCCTCACCTAGAGGGTTAATGGTTTAGCTGTCAGCACCCCCGCTGTACAAGTTGTTCCAGCATCCAGTGTTGGGCTCACCACTGGGGAAGGAGGAGAGTGACCAAGACCGAGAACGACTACGTATGAGCACAGGGGCTGGACCACGTGGTTCCCTGTTCTGTTCACTCCCCCTGAAGCGCCTGGCATTGGCCGTTGTCGGCAGACAGGATACAGGGCTAGATGGACCACGGGGCTGACCCAGTCTGGGCATTCTGATGGGACTAATAGACAGCTGCTAATAAGTCAACCTGATGGATGGACTGCTATCAAGCAATCCCTCTCCTGTTGCCCATTTCCAGCCTCTGATGGAAGCTAAGGGCACCATTCCTACCCATCCTGGCTAATAGCTATTGATGGACCACTCCTCCATGAATCTATTTAGTCTAGTTCTTTCTTGAACCCTGTTAAAGTCCTGGTCTTCACAACCTCCTCTGGCAAGGAGTTCCACAGGTTGTCAGTGCGCTGCATGAAGAAAAACTTCCTTTTGTTTGTTTTAAACCTGCTACCTGTTCATTTCCTTTGGTGACCCTTAGTTCACCAAATGATACTGGGCTAGATGGACCTTTGGTCTGACCCACTATGGCTCTTCTGATGTTCTTAAGCAGGGTATGGGCCGGTCAGTCTGCGCTGGGGTGGGGTCTATGCCGGCTGTCTTTGTGCATTAACTGTAATGAAAACTCACTTTTAAGCCCACCCTGGCCTAGGAGTGTAGCACACTATCAGTGCTTTATAGTCAGGGCTGTGCCCAAGTCTCCTCATTTGCATTGACATCTCCGTGCTGGGACATGTTCTTCCCCTGGTGTGCACTAATTGTTCTGCAAATTCCATCAGATGTGATTAGCATCTCGCGCCTCGCCCTTTCATGATGCCCCACTCCTCACCTGGGGCCTTGCTTTGTTTCGGGTGGGTGGCGTGACTCAGTACTCCGCTACCGACTGCCCTGGCCCCTCAACGAAGAGTCTGAGCGGGACTGGAATTTAAGGAAAGTAGAATGACAGTGCCGCAGAGGGATCATGCTCGAGACTCTTTGAGAGCGCGTGGGCAGACACCTCCGTTAACACTTGGTTAAAGGGGCAGCAGCCACTCCCCTCCACCCACAAACACCAGCTGTGCCAGGCCATGTGTTGGACAGGCCTTCCAGCAGTGCCACAATCTATGCTCCACCCCACCCCTCTTTCTGGGGGTGTTGTAGGCAACTGTCCAGCCACTTCTCTAGAGGTGAATGGGAGGGATCTGGGCCTGCCCACTTTCCAGGTCCCAGTCCATGGACCCTGTAAATGGCAGTCACATGCTGCGTCCCCTCCAACTCCTTGGTATATTTCTCTAGTCCACTTCCCCAAAGCCCCAGCTCCTTTGTCACTCTTGCCTTAGGGCAGCATTTCTCAAACTGTGGGTCGTGACCCCCAGGGGGGTTGCGAGCAACTTAGTGGGGGGTCGCAGCTGGATTCGGTTTTTCACTTGCGACCCCTCTCCCCTGGGCTGCGAAGAGTGGCAGGGCAGCGGAAGGCAGCCGCCGGCAAGCCACATAGCGTGGGACTCCAGTAGCACGGCTCAGCTGCTGGAGGAGACAAGGTGGCGGGAGAATGAAGCCGGCGCTGGAGTGGACGCGCGAGGGACCGGCTGGGACACAGTTGCCGGGGGACCGAACGCTTCCCCAGCTGGGAGAGGACAGGGTCCTCAGGCAGCAGGCTGGAGCCTTGGATCGGGGATGCCTGGAGGTAAATAAGGGCACGTGGGGGTCAGAGGAGGAGGCAGAGGAGAGGAGAGGAGAGGAGAGGAGAAGAAAGAAAGAAAGAAAGAAAGAAAGAAAGAAAGAAAGAAAGAAAGAAAGACCAAAGGGGCAAGGAGCGGAAAAGAGGCACAGAGGAGAAAGAGACGGGGGGGAAGGAACCTGCAGGGGGGAAGGGCGTTAAGGACCGCAAACGCCTTGAAGGAACCCCAGGAGGGCAAGGAGTTTGGTGAAAAGGGGGAAGGAAGTGACCCAGCGCAGTGAGAAGGGGAGTCACACAAATTCATTTAGCATTTTAGGTGGTCATGGTATCAGAAATTTGAGAACCGCTGCCTTAGGGTCTTAGCCTGCCTGTCCTGACAGCCAGCTAAGAGCTCTCTCTCCCCTATTTTTGCCCAGCACGGCTCTTTCCAAGGTGCTAGCTTCCCTCCACCTGTAAAGCCCCCAGTTCTCCCTCCCTGAGATCCAGGAGGTAACTGACCTTACTCTGCCCTGCTGCTGTTCTAATATGGGCCTGTTGGGCCTTGATTGGCTGCTCCTCACAGAACCTCTCCTATTGGCTGCTTTCTGTACAGCCCCCCCTAGGGCTCTATTAACATATTACATTCCAGTGTGGGGTGGACACCCCATCACAGGAACTATCGCAACCTCTTGACCATAAGGACTAGGAGCGTGTTATATATGCCCATCATTTATACGGAAAAAACCAAACCAATAAATACTTCTGGGTTAATTCTCTGCTCACTGCTGCTTTGTGTGAGTTTAATTGTCTTTTTAGAATGCACGCTGTCTGGAGGCATGTCTGAGTCTGTGCGGGACATCCAGCAAATCCTGGGCACTGTTAAAATATAAATCCTAAGCACTGTGCCTGGTCTGTGTGTGTCTCTTAGTGAAGCAAGAAAGGTGCCAGGTAAAGAGGGCTACTCCCTGCATGAGTTAGGGTGAGGAAGCCACAGAAGCCTAATTTCTCCAAAGCCGCAAGCTCAGACATCCTGTGAGACTCAGAGCATCCTGGTGAGACGTAATTATACATTGAGCCGTCATTAGAAGACCAGCCAGGATAAAGCTATGACAGACTGGCCCCTGGGGGTTCTGGGCTGCCATTGTAAATCTCCTCTTTGCACACCCGCTGAGAAAGCCGAATAGAACAAGGGTGATTGTGAGGTCAGAAAAGGGTGCAAAAAGACTTGTAAACAACCGTGCATTGGGCCTAAACAACACGCAGTTGGAGTGGAGGATCTGTGTGTGGCGGAGATAAACCAAAATTACTTCCAAAGGGACACTGTCAGGGTATTGTTCATCATTCCCCAGTTCTTCCTCCCTCCCGCTCTCAGTGACACTTATAACAACCTGCTGGCTACTGACCAGGAACAGCAAAGTGGGGACTTGAGCAAGGGAGTTTGCCGGGTGATGGAGGAGAGACAACATGACCCTTTGGGGTGAGTTTGTTAGCTGTCAGATTCTTGTGCGCTTGCTGCTTGACTGTAGTATCTAGTGCAGTCTGTTTGTTGGGGTGGGGAGCATGTGCTAAGCCTAACCACCTTCTGGGCAAGGCTAAGAGCTTAGAATCATAGAATCCTAGGGCTGGCAGAGACCTCAGGAGTCATCAAATCCAACCCCCTGCCAAAAGCAGGACCAATCCCAACTCAATCAGCCCAGCCAGGGCTTTGTCAAGCTGAGACTTAAACACCTCTAGGGATGGAGATTCCATCTCCTCCCTAGGGAACTCATCCCAGTCCCCACTGTCATAGGGAAATAGCTTTTCCTAATATCCAACCTAGACCTCCCCCACTTGATAAGGATTTGATCTCTTAACCATTTAGCACCCTTTAAAACTTTAACCAGAGGGCCACGCTATTCAGGGAGAACAGAAGTTTAAAAAGCTGGCTCCTAAGCCACCAGAGAATCTAGCAAGACAGGAGAAGTCATTCTTCCGCTCTACTCTGCACTGATTAGGAGAATTGTGTCCAGTTCTGGGCATCATATTTCATAAAAGATGTGGAGAAATTGGAGAGGGTCTAGAGGAAAACCACAAAAATAATTAAAGGTCTAGAAAGCATGAGCTATGAGGCAAAGCTGAAGGAATTGGGCTTGTTTAGTTTGGAAAAGAGAAGACTGAGAGGGGACATGATAGCAGTTTTCAGGTATCTAAAAGGGTGTCACAGGGAGATTGTTCTCCTTGGCCTCTGATGATAGAATGAAAGGCAACGGGCTTAAACTGCAGCAACGGAGATTTAGGTTGGATATTAGGAAAAACTTCTTAACTTTTGGGGTGGTTGAACACTGGAATAAGTTGCCCAGGGAGGTTGTGGAATCTCCATCACTGGAGATATTTATGAGCAGGTTGGATAGACACTTGTCAGGGATGATCTAGATGGTGCTCGGTCCTGCTGTGAGGGCAGGGGACTGGAGTTGGTGACCTCTCAAAGTCCCTTCCAGTTCTAGTGTTCTATGAGTCCATGATTTTGCAAGGGAACTTAGAGCAGGATTGCAAGAGCTCAATACACCGTATTAACATCCTCTAACCTTAGGACAATTCTCACACCCACACCCTTGTCCCCATCCACTCAAAAAAAAAATCCCAATCCCAAATAAACAACAAAAACCAGCAAGAGTGAAAATAATGCAGGGAAAAGTCCCACAGCTCAGAGGGGACTGCCCAGTGTATTACACTGATTACGGTATGTATGATTACCCGCCTTCTGGGCAGCTGGCATGGGAGTGCATTTGGTGCAAGGGAGCTTATGGCTCTCAGATACTGAAGACAGGCTCTGGAGGCCAGAGTGGCTGAACTGAAGTTACTAAGGGAGACAGGGAGGTATGACAAGGAGACTTCCTGGGACACAGTAGAATTATCCCACCCCAAGTCTGACAACCTCTGGGCTACTGAGGTTGACGAAAGTCTCAGAGAGAACATCAAATCATCTCTCTAGTCTGTCCAGATCATTTTGAATTAGGACCCTGTCCGCCAAAGCACTTGCCAGCCTGATACCCTCTGCAAACTTTTTATAAGTGTACTCTCCATGCCATTATCTAAATCATTGATGAAAAACAGAATCGGTCCCCAAACCGATCCATGTGGAACTCCTCTTGTTATGCCCTTCCAGCATGACTGTGAATCATTGATAACTACTCTCTGAGAATGGCTATCTAGCCAGTTATGCACCCACCTTAGAGTAGCCCCATCTAGGTTTTATTTCCCTAATTTATTGATAAGAAGGTCATGCGAGACTGTATCAAATGCTTTACTAAAGTCTAGTAAACCAAAAAAAGCTATCAGGTTAGTTTTACATGATTTGTTCTTGACCAATCCTGCTGAGTGTTATTTCTTACCTTATTATCTTCCAGATGCTTGCAGACGAATTCCTTAATTATTTGCTCCATTATCTTTCCTGGTACAGACGTTAAGCTGACTGGTCTGTAGTTTCCTGGGTTGTTCTTACTTTCCTTTTTTATAGATGGGCATCATATTTGCCCTTTTCCAGTCTTCTGGAATCTCTCCCATCTTCCATGACTTTTTAGAGATGATGGCTAATGGCTTAGATACTTCCTCAATCAGCTCGCTGAGATTCTAGGATGTATTTCATCAGGCCCTGGTGACTCGCAGGCATCTACATTTTCTAAGTAATTTATAACTTGTTCTTTTCCTCTTTTAGCTTCTGAACCTACCTGCTTTTCACTGGCATTCACTGTGTTAGGCAGCCCATCGTCACCAATCTTCTTGGTGAAAATCGACACAAAGAAGTCACTAAGCACCTCTGTCACTTCTACATTTTCAGCTATTGTTTTTCCCTCTTCATTGAGCAATCCTGTCCTTGGTCTTCCTCTTGCTTCTGCATATACTTCTATATACTACCAACCACCTGACCAGGATGGTGATGGTGATTATGAAGAGAGATTACAGGGGCTACAAAAAATAGAAAACTCAATCACAGGAGGGATTTCAAGTATCCCACTATTAACTGGATATAGGTCACCTGAGATCAGGGTACACAGATAAATTTTCTTGACACTATAAATGGTTGATCCTTAGAGCAGCTAGTCCTGGAACTCAAAAGGGGGAGAAGCAATTTTTAATTTAACCCTATGTGCATCACAGGATCTGGTCCAAGGGGTGAATATAGTTGAACCACTCAGTACTAGCAAACATAACATAATTAAATTGAACATACTTGAAGGAGGGAAAACACCAAAGAAGCCCACGAGCGCCGTGAGTGGGGCTGTTGCTAAAATTGCTATGCTCTGCCCTGCCAGCTCCGTGCGACAGGAGACAATAGGGCTGTGCAGGGGTGGAGAAGGAGCGTTCGCCCCAATTATTTTTCACATCTAGGGAAACTGAGGCACAGAGCAGTCAAGATAATTGATTGCCAATTAACTTGGGAGAGTTAAAATGCTGAGCTACGTGTTTGTTTCAGGCTGTCACCCGTGCCATTTACATTAAGGATCTTTTCACAACCTTTAGCTCCGTGGCTATTTGTTAGGGACACAAGAAAAATCCCTCATGAAGACATACAAGTCCATATGACTTTCCAAGCCAGAGGCTGGGTGTTGAATTCTGCTGCCCTGCCTATCCTTTACAGTTCCACGGTGCTCCCCTCATCATGAGTCAGGCTGGCTTTATCTGAGGGAGCCTGACTTTGGGCATCTCTTGCCATCCATAAAGGTTTCATGGCACCTTTCCCAAAGGGTTGGGCACTTTGTCAACGCCTGCTCTGCCCAGGGGCCAGAGAGCAAATTATATTTCACTGGCTCAGGGAGCTTTAACTGTGCATTCTGAACGCCTGGCCCTGCACATGGATGGATTGTTGCCGTGCATGATGAAAGAGCGAATTCTCTGGAAGGGGCTCCCCTCTCTCACTGGGCAAGGAAAGTCACCCGGAATCCCCGTTATAGAATCATGGTGCCATGGAATCCCTGTTATGGAATCATGGAATCATGGTGTCATAGAATCTCTGTTATGGAATCGTGGAATCATGGTGTCATGGAATCCCCGTTATGGAATCATGCAATCATGGTGTCATGGAATCCCCGTTATGAAATCGTGGAATCATGGTATCATGGAATTCCTGTTATGGAATCATGGTATCATGGTATCATGGAATCCCCATTATGGAATCATGGAATCATGGTATCATGGAATCTCTGTTATGGAATCATGGAATCATGGTATCATGGAATTCCTGTTATGGAATCATGGAATCATGGTGCCATGGAATCCCTGTTATGGAATCATGGAATCATGGTGTCATGGAATCTCTATTATGGAATCATGGAATCATGGTGCCATGGAATCCCCTTTATGGAATCGTGGAATCCCCTTTATGGAATCGTGGAATCATGGTGTCATGGAATCCCCATTATGGAATCATGTAATCATGGTGTCATGGAATCCCTGTTATGAAATCGTGGAATCATGGTATCATGGAATTCCTGTTATGGAATCATGGTATCATGGTATCATGGAATCCCCGTTATGGAATAATGGAATCATGGTATCATGGAATCTCTGTTATGGAATCATGGTGTCATGGAATCTCCATTATGAAATCATGGAATCATGGTCTCATGGAATTCCTGTTATGGAATCATGGTATCATGGTATCATGGAATCCCCGTCATGGAATCATGGTATCATGGAATCCCTGTTATGGAATCATGGAATCATGGTGCCATGGAATCCCTTTTATGGAATCGTGGAATCGTGGAATTCCTGTTATGAATGGCAGAGCCATGGGAGGAATCGTAGTCATCCTGCACCCTGGCCCAGCAGATGGCCATCTCAAACTCATGCAGATAAAACAGGTTGGCAAACTATGGGGTGAGCCGTGTCTGCTTGTCAGCTGTTTTAATCCAGACCTCGAGCTGGGCGCCGGAATCGGGGGTATGTGCTGCAGCTCTGTGGCTGAGAACCACAGCCAAGGCGGGTGGAGAGATGCTGCTGCTTCCGCGAGCTCCTTTAGGTAGGCGTTGCCTGAATCCTGCCCCAGACCTGATCCCCTTCCCACCTGCCAAACCCCTTAGTCCCAGCCCAGAGCCCCCTCCTTTATCCCGAACCTCTC
>JANRFK010006693.1:68470197-68482970 GCA_030068395.1 Apalone spinifera
GCAAGTTTTTGCGCAAGAACAGCTGTTCTTGCGCAAGAAGCCACCAGTATAGATGTAGCCGAGGGGTTTGGAACTCAAGGGAGCACACCCTCATTAGCCAGCTCAGTAGCAATAATGACGCAGCCACGTGGCTTTTCACTTGGGTTAGCAGCTGGAGTGAAGTGGCCCATTTGGAAACGCATATAAAGACCATAAGAGCCACATGTGGGTGGGAGACAGAGCAACCTTACAATTGCCCAGAGAATGCCAACATGAAGAAGGAAGAAGACTTCTTTGGGTGGGTGGGGGAGTAACTAGGAGTAGTCAGAGGGAATTAGGAACAAGATTGTTGACGATGAGTATAACTGAAATCTTCTTGCGGGTGAGCGCTCGGAGGGGTGCTCCTGCCTTCAAAGGGAACATCTACAAAGCCCCATTGCGTGTGGCAAAGAACAGCCCTGCGTTGGCCAGGGAGTTGGACTAGGCCTTCCTTCGCCACCTCTCCTGTGCCTGCAACGTCAGTGCCTCGGGAGAACGCTGCTCCCGGCCAGCCGATAGGCTCATGGACTCTGCAGGAGCACCTCCTCCAGACCCGGTTGTAGGGGGACAGCACCCACATGCCAATGCCCTTACAGCCTGAATGCATCGGATCCCCTCAACGACGCCCACAAGCTCAGCTACACACACAAGCACCCAACTCCTGACCTTCGCAAATCCCCTCCGCCATGGACCTTTACTGCGGGCTTTTTGGAAAGCCGGTGTCTCCCGCTGCCTTCCTCCAAGCTGAGCGTGACAATTACTCTCTTTGGACGCGCCCCAGCACGTTAGTTCCCTTTGCCACTTCCAAATCCACGCCGGCTGCCGCTAATCAACGTTCTTTCTCTCCTGAAACCGCACAGAATTGTTTCTGGTACTCTCCCCACAATGCCTGAGAAGCTATTTATGCCGGGCTATAATTGCTTCCCTATCACATGGTGCGTCTGCTTTGGGCTTGCTGGAATGAGCATGCAGCTTGTTAGGCTGCGGGAATTTCAGCTGTCATCCGCCAAGATCCTAAAGAGGCCAGTTTCCCCTCGCGTCTCGCCTGGTCCCACTAAACTCTTCAGTGCCAGAACGCGCCAGCCAAGGCTGTGGGGATAACAAGCATCCCTGGCAAGGCTGGATGTAATTGCTATGTCTGTCAGTGCGTGGAAGGGTTGCCAGGTGTACAGGTTTTCCCCGGACAGTCTGTTATTTCTGGCCCCGTCCAGTAAAAAAAAACAGAAAATACCGGACATGTAAAATGTCCGTTTTTTTCTGTTTTTCTTGGATGGAAGGCCAGTGGGGACATTGTTCCCCTGCTGCATGTGGTGTGGGCACGGGGACGTGAGGAGCGTGGGGAGTCTTAAAGGCGCAGCAACCTGTTTTGTTGGGTTTTTTCTCAGCAACGTTCGTCTCCTGGTTTTTTTGGGTTTTTTTTTTTTCTCAACCAAGCTATTTTCCTGCCATGTTTGGGATTTGGGGGGAAAGCAGCTGGCAAGCCTACGCATGAGAAAGGGGGAGCCGTAGCGACGGTTCTGGACACGGCTCCCGAGCTGTTCCTACACACTCTCTACTTTCAGCACTTTCTGCAACATTCCCCAACGGGGCTAGAATTCTCCAAGCGTGGTCTTTGCAAAAAGCGTTCAGCCATGTTGGGATGGGGAGACAGTTTTTGAGCAACTCTCCAGGCAAAATCATGTTGCAGGGAAACAGCCCTCCCCAAGGAGAATGGCTGTGAACCTTTCAGTGGTGCTCTGAGGACGTCAGTAGCTTCTCCCAAGGCTGGGGGGTCTATTCCAGATGAGGACGGGGACGTGCAGAAGGTTAGGCTTGGAGGATCACGAAGGTCCCTGTTGACCTTAAGTCTGCGAGCAACCTAGTGAACAGGGAGGTTGATTTCATGGGACTGCAATATTTTAAAAATTGCAAGGTTTTTGCTTCCACCCACGTCCACCTCTGAGGCACTCTGTTCCTCTCCTGTGGACCACCTGATGGATATAGGAGAGGCCAGAGAAGAGAGCTGCTCTCGCAGACTTTAGGAGGACAGCAGCAAAGGAAGGGGAGAATTTATCCTCTTGCATATTTTTGGAGACCAGCCGAAGCAGCAGACTATAAACCTGGCGAGATGGGAAAGAGGGAGTGCTTATGCTAGCCTGCCAGCTGGCTCCAGTTCTGAAACTGGGCTGGCTTGTGGCAAACCGGCAAACCACTACTATTATTTTCAGGCTTCATCTTCTGCTATAGAATTAAAGGTTTCATTTCCTAGAAATGCTGTTCCTAACCCTCGGGGCTGTGAAGACAAATCTCCAAACCATGGGCCAGAGGTAGCTGATACAATGATATCCACTCAGGTCTCCAGGCAACCTGAAATGAGAGCCGCCCCCATGTAGGTCAATAGGGTGTTAACTCTGAAGCCTAAGGATGATGGTGTACATGCCAATGTGGTGAACGGTTCCATAGTCTAAGGATGTGAAGATATTATTCTAGCACAACTGGGAGAGGCTTGGATTGCAGGTGGAGTCTGGGACAGTACCAGAACTCCCCTCCCATTTTCTTTTTACTAATCTGACGCCTGGCCAAGAGAAGCTTGGGAGGAGCCCATGCAAATGAATCTGGGTTTGCATGGAAAACTTCACACAGCTTGTGGAGAGAGGTTTTTGTGACACTGAAAACAAACCCAGTTTCAATCTCTTCAGCTGCTTCCTGGCCTCAAAACCTAATCCCCCCTCTTTAATGTTCCCTGACTGTGGGTCACTGAAACCCTCTCTCTCCAAGCTTCACTAGCTGTTCAGGAGCCTCCAGCATGAAGGATCATAGCAAGGCAGCCCCCACAGCTGCAGCCTGCCTGCCTGCACACTTTGTCAGCTTCACTGGAGCGAGGCTCTGTCCTCATGCGTGTAGGCTGGGCCTCGGACGGCCTGCGTTCAGCAGCCTCTACGACTTACTGGTGAAGAGCTCTGTGACAGAGAGGGCTTTGTGTTTACACCGGAGCCCCCTGTGATCAGCTTCTCGAGCTGCTAAGATCCGGGCTCTGGCACCATCCGTTCCCCACAGATCTCATAAATTGCACAGGACCGAAAGTACCGTTGGCGGCTAGTGTTTTCCTCTCACACTCAGACACACAGACACACGGAATGCCACCAGGTCTGATCACACTGCATCCAAGTGACCATGTCAAGCAATTCCTCCATTACACACACACACACACACACACACACACACACACACACACGCACGCAGCTTTCAATCTGGAGCCCCCTGTCTTGACTGTAAGTGTGTTCAGGAATGATATGTTTCTTCGCCAAGGAGTTCCAGAGTCTGAATTAATTTTCCTTTCATAAGAAAACCCTGGGAAATTCCATGAAGAAAACAATACAAAGAAACTGTGGAGACTGCTTATTCCTAGCCTGAGAACTCTCTCAGCAGGGATATCGTCTTTGCTTGATTTGTTTGTACAGGATCTTGAGTGTTGAGATCCTGATTTAAGCCTTGAGATGCTACCGCGGTGTTACGACAAAAGCCGCATGGTGATCAGAAGTATGCATAGCCTTAACTCTGCCCATTGTGCAAATCCATTATAAGAAAGCCCCAATGAGGCCTATTTGGGAGTATAAGACAGACCCAGAATGCCACTTCCCCCTCTATTCTTAGAGTGTGCCTTTCCCTGCAATTCCTCCAAACAGGCTCTCTGTGACATTGAACATATGTATTCATAGCATGAAGTGGGTTTTACCCACCAAAGCTCATGATTCTATATAGTTTGGTTAGTCTCTAAGGTGCCACAGGACTATTCGTGATCTCTATGGAGATACATCTTCAACATGAGTAAAAACTGAAAGTGAAATCGACAAAAGCTCCGATGGTATTTTTTGATGTATGGCAATGCCCAACCCAAAGTGGAGATTTTAGGGAAATTATCGATTTTTAAAGTTCTACAAAACTAGCATGTCTTTTGTTGTTGTTGTTGTTGTTAAGCATAGCCCATTACCTCAGAATATATACTGCAAAATATTTCTTTATGGTAAGGAGAATCTTGATTTTACAAACATCCAGCCATTTTACAAACATCCAGCTGTACGAGCCATTTTTCCCTGATGAGACAAAAAAAAAATTGTATAACGAAAGTGGTGTCAATGAAGAACAAGTCAGCTTCCCATCATACGCAGATTCCTTCGGTGCCTTGGAAGCTGCTTGGCAGTGATTTGAAGAAGAAGAAGAAAAAAGCAAACATTTTGGTGAACTCTAACTTTTGCACCAGACCTACTGTCACTTTGAGATGTTTGTTTTTACGAACTTTTTGATTTTATGAACTCCTCACTTCCAGATTAGTTCATAAAATAGGGGCTCTGCTATCCATGAAACCTTTTGTCCTGAAGTATAGATCCAAGATAGCAAAAAATAAAATAAAATAAAATAAAATAAAATAAAGGTTTACAATCCACAGGGGGCAGCCCCTAGTTCTACACTTTGCTCTGTAGGCATCCTTATCTTTAATATTGGATGCATGCCACAGAGACTGTATGTCTTCTTAAGCCTAGAGAGATTTGTGTGACACACACAAATGGGCAGACCAAGCTGGGATAGCTGAGGCTGTGAAGGAGACAGTGATAAGAAACAAGCCGGCTCAAGCAGAGCTGTGTAGATGAGGACAAGACATTTGAACATGATGTGGTGAGAGATGCGGGGAGACAGTGGACAGTTTGAGTCCTGGGGGTAATGTCGTCAGAGTGATGGGCAAGGAGTATGATGATTTTAACAGCTGTGTTCTGAATGGACCATAAGAACGGCCAGACAGCTTCCGACCAAAGATCCATCTAGCCCTGTG
Source organism: Apalone spinifera (assembly GCA_030068395.1). Lineage (NCBI taxonomy): Eukaryota > Metazoa > Chordata > Testudines > Trionychidae > Apalone > Apalone spinifera. The sequence continues at coordinate 68,475,023 of JANRFK010006693.1, forward strand.
TCCTGTCTTCCAACAAAGGCCAATACCGGATACCCCAGAGGGAGTGAACAGAACAGAGTGAACAGAGGGATCATGTGATCCCTCCCCTGTTGCCTATTCCTAGCCTCTGACAAACAGATGCTAGGGACACCATCTCTGCCCATCCTGCCTAATAGCCATTGATGGACCTAACCTCCATGAATGTATCTAGCTTTTTTTTGAACCCTGTTAAAGTCCTGGTTTTCACAACATCCTCTGGCAAGGAGTTCCACAGATTGACTGTGCGCTGTGTGAAGACGAGCAGACCCGGGTAATGTTAGCATTAGGGAGGCTGGAGAGAAGGGGGTCTCGGTAATCAAGCCAGGGGGTGAGTAGGATCTTGACAAGCGTTCTGGCTGTCTGGACAGAAAGAAAAGAAATAGAGTAGGACACAGCCTGGAGGGGTGATGCAAGAAAGAGGAAGGAGATGAAGATGGTACTCGGGTTAATGTCTAGAGTGACTGAGAAAATGGAAGGGCTGTCGGCTATGATAGAGAAAAAGGGAGGAAAGAAAAGAGGGAAGGAAAAAATCAAGAGTTCAGTTCTGGTCCTGTTAAGTTTCAAGTTGCTGGCAAGACGTCCAGAAGCCGGGCAGTGGTGTGGGACTGCGGGGGGGGAGTCAAGGTAAGAACATAACAGCAGATCTGTGAATCATCAGCGTAACGAAACCATGTGGCTAGATGAGATCACTTTGAGAGACAATGCCAGAAGGGAAAAGGCGGGTGTCAAGGAAGAAACCATGTGGTGGGACCCCAGTGAAGAGTGGAAGATGGAATGAGACCCAGCCAGATGATGAAGGAGCAATCGGAGAGGGGAAGAGGATGAACATAAGAACATAAGAATGGCTGTACCGGGTCAGACCAAAGGTCCATCTAGCCCAGTATCCTGTCTGCCGACAGTGGCCAGCACCAGGTGCCCCAGAGGGGGTGGACTGAAGACAATGATCAAGCGATTTGTCTCCTGCCATCCCTCTCCAGCCTCTGACAAACGGAGGCCAGGCGCACCATTTTATCCCCTGGCTAATAGCCTTTTATGGACCTAACCTCCATGAAATTATCTAGCTTCTCTTTAAACTCTGTTATAGTTCTAGCCTTCACAGCCTCCTCTGGCAAGGAGTTCCACAGGTTGACTACACGCTGTGTGAAGAAGAACCACAAATTCAGAGGAGGGAGAGATGGGGGACAGGCCATTTCACAGGGCGTGTTTGTTAGTGACTGTCAAGAGCAACCAAGACCTCAAGGAGGATGGGATTTGGGTAGCTGCCCAAGGAACTGGCAGGGGCCAGCCATGCATGAACTGCTTTCTAAGGGCAAACTCTTGAGAGGCACGGAGCACCTTACACTCCCCAGAAAGCCGTTATGAGTGTGCAGCATCCTTCTGGAGGCAGTCTTCATCTAGCTGGCCTGGGCCATCGCCCCGTGCCCATGTAAAAACACAAGCTTTCCGCACCCCTCCCCCCCGTTGTGCAGCCTTTGAGTGGCATGCGCCGTGAACACTTCAGGGAATACGAAACCAGGAACTTTAACCGTCATGACTCACGCGTCTGTGGTCAGGGCCAAGTGCATTCCTCCGAGACTCTGTCCCTCCTTGGGTGGAGTGGGGAGAGCACTGGCAGAGGCAAAAGGAGCAGACCCTTGGCAGGGGGAGGGCGTGCGATTTCATTTCAGCTGCACTCAATGAGTAAGGGAAAGGAGCCATCACTGTAAAAATGACAGAAGAGGAAGATAAGGAGGCAAACAACGGGAGCCACGTGCTTCATGCTGGCACTACCTGACATCAGCCTCCAGGGAAACCTGTGGAGCTTGTTCTCGGGGCCAGCGTGATGGCTGGTTAGAAGTGTAACTGGGCTCAGACCTGCTCACGGGAGCAGAGAGGTCCATCAGAGCCTATTAGTCAGGATGGCCTGGGATGTAAAACCGTGCTCTGCCTCTCCCTAACCCCCTGGCTGCCATGGCAGAAACTAACCCATTGCCCAGGTTGTTCCGTCCCTCTGAATTCTGTGGCACTGGTCACCACTGGAAAATCTGACACCGGACTAGATGGACCGTTGGACTGATTCAGAACGGCCAGACTCGTGTTACTCACGGCCTGACGTTTCTGCGCAAGTGCAGAGACATAAACGCCAGCCTGTGCTACAGGAAGGGCTTGGAGGAGGCGGGGAGGTGAAGACCAAAGATTGCGGATGTGCTTGTGAAGAGAGAGGTGGGCAGCCCAAACAAAGGGCTAGGTCGCCAAGGTCTCGACAGCTTTGGAACATGGATGCCCGGTCACTTGGGGCATTTAAAAGTCAACTGGATACATTTCCTTTACTGCTATTGGTAGGAGGCCCCAGCTCTGCACAGCACGGTAATAAACACGCACAATCGGCTTCCTGCCACAAGGATCTTACCAAAGTTAAGGCTATTGAGGGCCACCAAAATCCACTAAATCCTTTGTTGGGCCACAGAGAATTGTAGAATCATAGGACCAGAAGGGACTTCAAGAGGTCATCAAGTCCAGTCCCCTACACTCGCAGCAGGACCCAGGATCATCTAGATCATCCCTGACAGGTGTCTGTCCAACCTGCTCTTAAATATCTCCAGTGATGGAGATTCTACAACCTCCCTGGGCAACTTATTCCAGTGTTTAATTACTCTGACAGGTAGGAAGTTTTTCCTAATGTCCAACCTCAACCTCCCTTGCTGCAGTTTAAGCCCATTGCTTCTTGTCCGATCCTCAGAAGCCAAGCAGAACAATTTTTCTCCCTCCTCCTCGTGACACCCTTTTAGATACTTGAAAGCTGCTATCATGCCCCCCTTCAGTCTTCTCTTTTCTAAACTAAACAAGCCCAGTTCTTTCAATCTTCTCTCATCGCTCACATTTTCTAGATCTTTCATCATTTTTTGTTCCTTTTCTCTGGACCTTCTCCAGAAAAACAATGTTTATAATTGAGCTGGTTTGCTGAGGGGCGCAATCTTCCCCATCAACCCAGATGCCAACTCTGCCCCATGCCACCCAGATCCACTTACTGCTGATTGTTTGGGAGCTGAGAGCCAATCAGGTTCTGCAACCCAGGTGGAGCCAATGGGAAAGCGGTAACAAGACCTGGATGGTGTGGGACAGAGCCAGAGCCTGTGTCTGTGGGGTTGAGTCTAGACGACATCTCTCTGTCAAAATTGCTAATGAAGCGGGGATTTAAATATCCCATGCTTCATTAGCATAAACATGGCCGCCGCTTTTTTTGAAATGGAGCTTTTTCGAAAAAAAAATTGCCGTCTAGACGCGGATCTGTCGAAAAATAAGCCCTTTTTCGAAAGATCCTGTAAACCTCATTTTATGAGGGATAAGGGATCTTTTAAAAAAGGGTTGTAATTTTGAAAGCTCCGCGTCTAGACTGCTGTATTTTTTTTGGAAAAAGTTCCGTTTCAAAAAAAAAGCAGCGGTCATGTTTATGCTAATGAAGCACGGGATATTTAAATCCCTGCTTCATTAGCAATTTCGACGTGCCTAATCTACATCTCTCTGTCGACAGAGAGGTATAGTCTTGACACAGCCTGGGAGCCTAGTAGGGGAACAGAGCAAAGGCAGATACGGGAAGCAGCAAGACCTCATGTGCCAGGCCACAACATCACTCAAATTTGGCCTGGCAACTCCATTGTCATATGAGCAAGGGAAGGGCTCTGCTGTCATGCCACCCAGCTCTGGTGACTGCCTTGCCATTGGCAGAGATGTGTCTGGACCCACCCACTTCCAGGGTGGGCTGGCCATAATCAGATGGGTTGTAGGAGCTAAGAGCCAATGGGAAAGCAATAGCCAGTCCACGTGGTATGGGCCAATGTCCCTCCCTTGCTTGTATGACGGAGCAGTTGTTGAGCCAATGAGTGACATTGCAACCCAGCACATAGCTGTTCCCAGTCCCAGGCTCCATGCAGTATCTGCGGCCACCCCCTTCACTCTGAGCACTGTGCTTGGTGCCCAGAATCGGGGGGGCCTGGCTGCTAGGCCCACTTGTCGCTATGCAGCGGCTCAGCCCCAATAAAAAATATTTGCATCACCGCCTCTGGGGAGGGGGCCAAATGAGACAACTTGGCAGATCAGAGGTGGTCCCTGGGCCACCAGTTGCCCATCCCGGATCTGGAGATTGACCCCAGGTGCCACTGAAGTCAAGAGAAACGAGGTCTCACCCTAAACGAAGGTCAAATCCTGACTTCTTTCCAGCTTATTCTTGGCTCTTTCTCCAGCAGGGCTCCCACTGATGCCCAAGAGAATTCTGCATGAGCAGGGGATTTGAGATTTCATCCTAGGACAGGTACAATTATTACAGGCAATTAGTGCTCAAGATCAGGTGTAAGGGCAGAAGCAGATTGGGAAGGGCAGGGATATGGGCTAGATGACCCAAGGAATCTTTCCCGTCTCTGATGTCGGAGCGTCTAAATCCACATGGATAGATGCCAACAACCCTAAGCTTCATTTTAACAGAAGTGGCTGCTTTCCAGAGCTTTATTACTCTTGCTACCACCAAGAAAATGAATCACGTAGAAACACACAGATGAAAAGAATATGGACTGGAGACCCAAGCTGGGAACACTGTGGCTACATGACTCAACCTATTAGCTAACAAATCACAGATTTTAAGGTCAGTTTCAGCACAATGTTAGAAAACAAGGCTCTTTCTGCTCTTTTAGCATTTCTTTCCCCACCTTCCTCTCACTCCGGCATCTACATTTTACCCTCGCATATAATACGGATTTCAGAATTGTCCCTGGGTGCTCCCCTTCTTTGTCATGTCCCTGCTGGGATCTTTGTAATGGTTTGGGGCTGTATTTTCTCTGTTTTTACTTCATTTGGCTCTGGAAATGGCAGACCCAATTTAGCTCTCAACTTGGTGTCAATCCGGAGTAACTCCCAGAAGTCCTCTGTTTATCCATCAGACCGATGTAACATGGACACAAGAGCACAAACATCTCCATATAGTCAACCCCATGACTGGGTCACTTCATAGCTTCTCTGCAGAGATTGCCACGTGAGCGGTGACTGGTGCTTATGAGTTTTGTGACGTTCCCAGCAGGAATTCAGCTAAGAGCCCATTAATCATTTCCTGTATGCCACCGAACAGCTATCAGATGGCAGCATCTGTCAATCATTACCAAGAAGGGGCTCAAACTATGAGCGTTGGCTCTAGAAATAGGCACAAGAGACGCCAGGCTGCATCAGACCTGAGGTCCACCTGATCCAGTATCTTGCCTTCGACAGTGGCCCATGCTTGACATCTCTGAGGAAAGTTATCAGACCCCAGCAATGAGCTGCTGTGAAAGTATCTGCCCCCCATGTAGTGTTCCCCCGGATCCTTAATCAAGAATGACCTAAACTGGGGAACACACCGTTTGATATTCCATCCTAAAATGCTGTTATTCGGTACGATAGTGCTATTGCCCACTCCCTGTTTGAATCTTGTTACATTCTTGGTCTCACTGACTTCCTGTAGCCATGAGTTCCACAGCTGAGTCCCACGTTATGTGAAAAAATATTTCCTTTCATCCCTTTTGAATTTCCCACTTTTTAATTGCATTGACTGTCCCCTTGTGCTTGTGTTCATCGTTTTATCTGAATCCAAACTGCTCCAATCCAGTGTTCCAATTTCCAACCATCTCTAATCAGCATTGACCTAAATACAACCTACTAGCCTAGAGGAGAAAGAGTCCGTATCCTGTTCTTCAATCCCTCACAACCAACCCAAGTCCCATTTCTATTTACCTTTCACATCTCTTCCTCTCTCTAGCACTTTTCCCTGGAAGAAACATAAAGTGCAACTAAGCTGAGAAACAAGACAAACAAGTGGAGACTGCCAGCTAGAAAATACATGTAGCCATGAATCATTTGCAGGAAACCACACTGCTTTCCGCGTCTGATAGAGGTCTGATTTTCTTTCTAATGATGTTCCTTTCTTTATAATGTGCCCCCAAAATGGGACTCTAACCACAGAGGGATTGTTTATCATCTGTTACGTGTGCAATCGCACAACCAACTGACGTGAACAAGGCTTTTTCTTTTCTCCACATTGTTTTTGCTGGCCTGCTTGGCTTGCCTCCAGTTTGGAGCCACAGCTTTGAAATACTGAGAAATGTCTGAAAAGCTCGTCTTCAGTTTTTATCTCTTGGAGAACTTTGCCAGGGATCCAGGCAAAGCTCTGCGAAATAAAGCAAAACAGATGAAAATATCCAGGGACCCTTCCCTTCCGCCCACTACACATCATGCTCACATTTTTGTGATTCACCGCTTCAAGATTATCTAATGCAGCAGGCCAGCATCTCTACTCAGTGAAACCAATGGAAATCAGAACAACTCCATGACAGTCGATGGAATCACAAAGAGCGGAATCTGGCCCGAGAGCTTTTACAATGTAAGCCAGACCTGTCAGTGAGAGCACTCACCCGTTCTGACAGCCAGCCTTGATTGTAATAAACACTCCCTTTCCAGCACCAGAAATGGTTACTTGGACATTTTATTTGCCTGGTCATCTGATCCAAGATTTCTTTGCATTAGTGGCTGCTTTCAACTAACCAGCAAGTATCAAAACATTTTTTTGCAATAAAGAGCTTTTCTCTTTACTAAATTCCCCCGGCATATTTTAAATAAAACAACCAGCTTATACATAAGAGCCACAGACACACAAGGGCTGCGTCTAGACTGGCAAGTTTTTGTGCAAAAGCAGCCGCTTTTGTGCAAAAACTTGCCAGCTGTCTACACTGGCCGCTTGAATTTGCGCAAGAACACTGACTTTGTAATGTACAAAATCAGTGCTTCTTGCGCAAATACAATAATGCTCCCGCTCGGGCAAAAGCCCTCTTGCACAAATGCTTTTGCACAAGAGGGCCAGTGTAGACAACCCAGAACCGTTTTGCGCAAAAAAGCCCCAATGGCTAAAATGACGATCGGGGCTTTCTTGCGCAAAACCGCGTCTAGATTGGCCCGGATGCTTTTGCGCAGAAGCGCTTTTTGCGCAAAAGCGTCCGTGCCAATCTAGACGCTCTTTTCCGCCAATACTTTTAACGGAAAAACTTTTCCGTTAAAAGCATTTGCGGAAAATCATGCCAGTCTAGACGCAGCCAAGGAGTTTACAATGCAAGCTGCTCCGTAGCCAGAGGCCCGTTACACGTTGAAGCCATCATGAATGTAAAGTGAAATCTTCTCAGACTTTTGCACTAGATATTGCATAAAGCCTACTTGAGAAACTAGCTTAATAAGGAACTTGGTGGTGGTGGTTGTCATTTTTTAAAAAAGAAAATCAAAATGGGATTAAAAGATCTTTTAGAGACTCACCATCCATTTGTGTCAATAGGCTAGAATGCCTAAAAGACCCTTTATAGCAGTGGTCTCCAACCTTTTGAACCACAAGATAAATGTTTCAATTTCAGTGCAGTGTAAGATCTACCTCAAACCCCAATACTCTTGCCCTGCTTCCTTCCCGCCCCTTTTCTGAGGCTTCACCCTGCTCACTCCATCCCCCTTTCTCCCCTATCCTCATGCACTTTCATCAGGCGGGGTTTGGGGTGCAGGTTCTGGTCTTGGGCCAAGGAATTTGGAGTGTGGGAGGGGCTCTGGGAAGGAGTTTGGCTGCAGGGGGACTCCCGTCTGGGGCAGGAGGTTGGGTGCAGGAGGAGGTTCAGGGATGGGACGGGGTTCAGGAAGCAGGCTCTGGCTGGGCACCATCTGAGATAGCTTCCGGGTGGTGGAGCAGTGGAGTTAAGGCCGGCTTACTCCTGCCCTGGCCCTGCACCACTCCTGAAAGCAGCTGGCATGTACAGCAATGGGTCCATGGCACCATGCGCTGCCCCTCATCTACAGTCACCGAGCCCACAGCTTCTACTGGCCACGGTTCCCTGTCATAGATCACTGAGAGCTGCAGGAGTAGTGTCTGCAGGCAAGGACAGCATGTGGAGACCCCCTGCTC
>JANRFK010006693.1:68483208-68493702 GCA_030068395.1 Apalone spinifera
CCCCCCCCCCCCCACGGATGTGTTGGGTCGGGAGATGAGACGGAAGAACAGAGAGTGTGTGTGAGAATGAGAGAGACACACACAGTGTGTGAGTGACAGAGAGTTGCATTGCCAAGCTCCCGGCGTCCCCTTCTCTCTGTGTGGAGATGAGGTACAGGAATCAGGGGAGGAGGGACACCCTAACATCAGCGCCCCCCCTCTTCTCCTTCCCACACCCTGCACAACAAGCAGGAGGCTCCCCGGGAGGCAGCTCCAAGGCAGAGGGCAGGAGCAGCATGACAGCGGGTGGAGGGGTAATTGAAGTGCCAGCACTTGATAGCTTCCTGGCCAAACCAGTCAGAGGCTCCAAGATCTACTGATAGAACCCAATCTGCTGGTTGGTAACCACTGCTTTATAATGACGATTTTTTCCCCGACAAACCACAAGGCATAAAGCAGCCTTGCAAAATTCTGTTTGCCCATTCCTCTCTAGCTAGGGCCCGTCTTCACTACATGGAAGATAGATATTGCCATGGATGATCTCCCGGGATTTGATTTAGCAGGAGTAGTATAGACCTGCTAGATCGAACTGAAATGTTTGATGTCATGCCGGTGCCAGTACGCCTGCTCCTCATGAGGTGTAAGGGAAGACAACAGGAACATGTGCCCCCATTGGCCTCCCATTGTGTGACTGGTGCAGAAACGTGATCTAAGATACATTGCGTACCTTATTTAGATCTTCCTGTATAGCATAGACCAGGCCATAGAATCATAGAACCATAGAATCCTAGGGCTGGAAGAGACCTCAGGAGTCATCGAGTCCAACCCCCTGCCCAAAGCAGGACCAATCCCAACTAAATCATCCCAGCCAGGGCTTTGTCAAGCTGGGACTTAAACACCCCTAGGGATGAAGATTCCACCCCCACCCCCACCCCAGGAACCCATTCCAGTGCTTCACCCTCATAGGGAAATCATTTTTCCTAATATCCAACCTAGGCCTCCCCCACTGCAATTTGAGACCATTGCTCCTCTTTCTGCCATCTGCCATCACTGAGAACAGCCTCTCTCCATCCTCTTTGGAACCCCCCTTCAGGTAGTTAAAGGCTGCTATCAAATCCCCAAAGGCAGGTGGCTTCAGCTTTTTGTCATTGTCCTCAGTGGTCACCTTGCAATTTAATGGTGTGTCCAGGCTCATAAAAATATATGACCGTCTTTTCGAGGTTGGTATAATGTAACTTGCATTCATCACTGATGTTCTTTTCAGCATCCAAATCTTGCTCAGTTTTTATCCAGGCAAATCAATGGGTGTTTGCCTTAGTCAACAGTGAACAAAAACTGGCTCAGGAGCTCAGATTTGGCCCAAAGGCAGTTTTACTGGAATAAAGACTGAATAAAAATAGAGACGCCAGTTCAGACCTTGGTCATACGGATGCAATTCTGGAGTATTTCCATTGACCTTCAAGAGTTAGGCTGAATTTACACAGATGCAACTATAAAACCTGGCTCTGAAGTTGGGACTTTATGAGTTGGCCCTGTACATAGAGGCCATATTGTGACAACCTCAGTCACATAGCCTCACTCCACAGGTAATTCTGGTGAAGAAAATGGGGACAGCTTCTAGAATAAGGTGTAAGGGCAGCCTACTAGCCTCAAGTAATCTAATTATAGCAAATTCTGAGGATTGGAGAGGCAAAAGCAGAACCTGTACATCCTATCTGCTCACTTTTTCACTTTGATAGACTGGCAGATGTTCAGCAAATTGCCTCCCATTTAAAATGCAACATCTGCAGATTTGAAAGGGTAAAAATAAGCATCCAGTTATTTTAAGGGATTCATGTTCCCCAAGGTATCTTAGTCACCTGTGTGTATACTCTACTTAGAATCTGTTTGGGCCCACCCACAAACCAACCTCACAGACATCACCTTTCCTGTGTTTAAGCAGAATGATCAGTAGCGTAGCTAGTATTGTAAAGATGAAATAGCTAAAATATCCAGGCAACTATCTGCATATATCTTCCACTGTGTTGCTTTTAAAAGAGACGGAAAAAAATAATCCAGGCATAAATTGCCTCTGGAAACAGTGAATGATTTGTTCTATATTTTTATTCCACTAAAAGCCTGTTGTGAAATGGACATCTTTAGCTATCAGTCAGATACTCAAGCCATTCCAAAGGGCTATGTCCCATTGGCCACCTGGCTCTGCTATAAACGGTACGTCTACACAACAGCGTTATTTTGAAATAACAAGCCTTTATTTTGAAATAACGTCAAGCTAGAGGACTTCTTACTCCAACTCATGGTAACCCTCATTCCACGAGGAGTAAGGGAAGTCGAAGGAAGAGTATCCGTCCTTCGACGTCCTGCTGTGTAGACAGCACCAAAAACCGAGTGAAACTATTTCGACTTCAGCTGTGCAATTGACATAGCTGAAGTTGCACAGCTTATTCCGACTTTAGCCCTGCTGTGTAGACATACCGTAAGAAACCTGGAGGTATGAAGCAGGCTCATCCCACTGAACTGTGATAGGTAGAGGAGTTGCTGGAGGAACATAACGTATCTTCAGGAAGGATCTGTGTCTTTCCCACACACACTGGGATGGGTCATGTCCCCTCATCTCTGAACAGCCTACTTAGGAGAGATACAAATGACTGTTCCCCTGAGGATATAAAATGCTGGCACTTTTATTAGGCTGGGCAGAAAGTGCACCATAATACTACCATCCTCAGCACTGCCATGGGCGTTGGGTTACCATAGCACAGGAAGAGCTACCAAAAATAGGAAGGAGAGAATGGGGCTTACTCTTGTTTAATTGAGCTTTGCTTTGGATCTACCATCCTACAGACCCAAAGATCTTCGCCTTCCAGACAGATCCTACAACTCATACAAGCAGAGCTTACATTGAAGTCAGTGAACCTATTTTGGTGAACAAAGGTTACTTGCATGTTAGGGTTATTAGATCAAACCTTAGGTCTCCCGTATTTCCTGATTGTTTAACCGTTTTATGCTAAGTATGAATTTTGCCCATGTACGAAATGCATCAAACATACTAGGCTACAATTCTTGATCTACTTTTAATCATTTGTCATTTGAAGAAAATGGTGTAAAAACGGTGCATTTTATTTTTGATTGCCTTGGGTTGTTGGGTTTGTGGGTTTTTTTTTTCATTTTGTGGTGCATTTTGGTGGAGAGAAACTTCTCTGGCCTACTAGTAACATGTACCATGGAACATTTTTAGGCAGCACGTTTAGCATGTCCAATCTCACACAATTGCTTTATTCAAAGGTTGACATGGTCCTGACCACCCGTGGTTTTGAAACTGTAGCTTGTGGAGCAGGATAATCTGCCGACTATTTGGTGGTGCTCCACAAAAAACTGTCTGCTCATGTGACATTGATTCCTGCAATGTATTTACAGCGGCTAAATTGTATTTTAAATGCAAAGAATATGTTTAATACCTTCTTGCTACACTTTTCCTTGAAAGCAATTGCTGATGTTATATGATTGCAAATGGGGGAGGGGAAAATGTCTACACACAGACAAATACTCTCTTTATTAAGATACCAACACTATCAAAAAATTGAGAATTCATGCTATGCAGTATGAATGGCTCAGGATTTCTCTACTGGAAGTCATTGCTCTCTAAACATCTGCCCCTTAAAACTGCTCCTGTGTAATGAATGTCAACTTTGCGGTTCCATTTTTAAGTCTTGAAGTGTCTGTTAAACCCTGATAGGATTTTATGCAATGGAGACCTTTCCCTATAATTTCCCTCTGGGTGTTCTTTGAGCCATTATCCATTTGTAGATAGTGGTGGAGTAATTAAGCAGAACCAGGCACATTTCAAGTATTGGGTATTTTTAATTAAGAAGAAGTTAAGGTGAGGCTTTGATTATACACAATCCTTCTAGCTCAGATTCAGAGTTTTCCCAGATACACAGAGTATTTTCTCTGACCCTGTAGGGAAGTGTTCAGGCCCCGCATTTCTCTTTTTAAAAGTCCTAGGCCAAGCTGCAAACCACAAAATCAAGGAAAGTATCACTTGCTAATCCAGGGACAAACCAAAGTACCCCTGGGGAGTGCTGGGGATATTTTGATATAACTGATTGAATGCAGTAACCCAGTGGCTACGTTTGACAATGTTCACAATGTCATTAAAGAAAGTTGATATGTCGTATCAGTGCCACACCTCAAAACCAGAATAGAGAATCCTTAACACAACTAGCACAAGACCATTCCAGGCATCTTCAAAATTGCATCTAGCCCTCATCCAGTGAATGAGAACCAGAACTAGACAGAATGAAACTGCAGTTCTTTTCCCAAACCTTTGTCAAGGGATCACAGTTATATCCACCCAGCAGAGCCAAGTCTTTCTGTAGGGTGGCTCTGGGCATGTCTGTTTATTGTGTCTGGGCATGCTGGTGTGTGGTGTCTCTAGGCTGAGAGTTATGTCTGTGTTTTGGTGTGTGGTGGGAGTGGGCGTTGGTGTGGCTTTGTGTGGGTGTGTGTAGCCCTGAGTTCTGCATCCATGCATGGGTTCTGCACCTGAAGGGGTGCGTTTGTGTTGCTCAGGGAGAGCCTTTAGGTATGGTGTCCCCTTGTGGGGCGTGTTGTGTATGCCTCCCCCCCCTACAAAGCTTGCAAGTAAGAGCCGTTCAAACACAACCCCTTCGCTAAAACTTTTTAAGAACTCCAAGTCACAGCCCAAGAGACAATCAACACCCGCCCTCCCCACGGAGCAAACCCGGCGCTGGGAGACAGACAGACAGACAGACACACACGGGTCAGGGCTCCACATCTCCACGCCCCCGCCTCGCTGGCTCACCTGCTCTGGGCCCTGGAAGCAGATCCGGCAGAGCGGGGTCCTCATGCCGCTGTCCAGGCTGCTGCCCAGCGAGTACCTGTCCTCCGCCTTCCCTTTGCAGAAGTCCTCCGAGGAAGCGCTGCTCATGGTGGAGGTGAGGGGCTCGCCGGCCGGGCTGGTCCACTCCTCCTCGGGCGGGCTGGCCGGGCCGCCCCCCCCGGCGGCCGGCGCCCTCCAGCCCCCCCCTCGCCCTCCATGCAGCGCGGGCAGGGTGTTGTTATTGGCCGCCTGCGAGCCCAGGGGGTGCTCGGCGCTGTTCATGGGCAGGGGAGGCGAGGGCGGCGGGGGTCGCCGGAGCAGGAAGACCTTCAGGTCATTGAAGAGCATGCGGCAGCGGCATTTGAGGAGGCTCTGGTGGCGCAACATCTGTCTGGGACTCAGCAACCCGCAGCAGCAGCACCAGACCGCGATCACACCGGTTGGTATGAACATGTATGTGCCTTCCCTTGCCAGCCAGCGGCGGGGGGGAGGAGGAGGGACGAGCAACCGGCAGGGGCTCGGGGGCCGCTTGGCTAGTGCCTCCCTACGAAAAAAGATTGTGTCTAAAAAAAAATGGATCCGGAGCAAGACCGGGTTAAAATTCACAGGCAAGACCTGGTTAAAATTCACAGCAACCCGCTGGCCCGTAGTAAGGGTGCAAAACGACCTCCGCCCTTCCCGCCTCCCCTCCCCCGAACTGGAGAAATGCCACAAGTTGGCTTAGAAATAATCCGGTTCTTGGAAACAAACCTTCCGCTCTCGGGGAGCTCAGAGAAGTGGTGGGGGGGAGGTTCCTGGAAAGTCTCAACTGCTCCCCGTATAAAAATGGGGGGCGCTGCTCCGGGGGGGTGGAGAAGGCAGGGGGGTATGGTTCTCTCACCAGTATTTGGCATGCCCAAAGTACCCCCCTTTCTCCTAATTCTTCTTGGGGGCGTTATTTTAAAGGGTACAAAAGGATGTGGAACCGGACGAGAGAACCAGCAGGCTCATAAAAGGCAAACCTGTATGTTGTGTTCTTCTCAGGATCAAAACTGCCTCCGCTGGCACAAGCTTCTTCGTAGTTTTTTTTTGGGGGAGGGGGGGAGATTGTGAGAATACCCTACATTTGACACACCGCCCTCGCGGGCTCTGTCGAACGTTGCCGGAGCGTCCAAAAAAACTTTAATGACCAATATCGAAAGTCCTGAACCACACGAGTGGCCTCCGATGTGGATTGCCGTGTATTGAATTTTCGTTGACCTCCTGCGCTCCAGCCGCTGCCTGGACCACACACACACAAATATGGCAATTGGTGAGGCGCTGGGGGGAGGGGTTAGCTCCTACTCCCCCGGACTAAAAACCCGTAGCAATCGGATCGATTCGTTGCGTGTAATTGACCAGGCAAACGTGGGGCTGACATGCTCCGGCTCCCGTTCGCCTTTCACAAGCCAGGGACGTCAGCAAACGCCGGTGTGGCCAGGAAGATGAAGCTTGGCTCCGCCACTGCAGGGCTCTCCTTTGGATTCACGGGATGAGGCGCCGTCCTCTCCTCCGCCACCGGCACCAGCTTCATTTTCCGCCCCTTCTCTCCGCCTCCTCCTCCGGCGGCTGTCCTCGCCCTGCCCGGCATGGACACCCAACCATGGCACGTCTCTCTGCACCCCCGCCCTCCCCCAATTCTCCTCTCCCGCTAACAGCCTCCGCCGAAACACCCCGCCGCAGGCACAGGGCGAGGCAGGGGTGGTTTTCCCGGCAGCGCCTACCGTCTGGGCAGCAGCAAGCTGCCTCTGTCATCAGCCGCCTCTCCGCTCCCCCATCCGCCTTGCAGGGATGATGGTGCTGTTGCTACCTCGCTGGGATGCAATGGGGAAGGAGGCGGGCGTGCAGAGCAAATGGGGATTTTTTTTTTCTGAGGAGGGGAGGGGGCGTAACGTGGGTCTCTCTCCTCCCCTCTCCCCTGGAAAAAAAAATTAAGGGGGGGGGAGCAAAGGGGAGGGGAGGGATCAATGCAAGAATTCAGGCTGCCCCGGCCTCTGGCTTCATCTTGGGAAGGGAAAAGGAGAGAAGGGGGGGGAATGTTGGTCGGTGGAAAGTGTGTTTCGGAATCCGGCCGCCCCTGGGGTGGCAGCAGCAGAGGAGACAACGGAGCCGGGCAGTGCTGCAGTTTCAGCACCATGAGCCGCTGGACAGCTCCCTCCCCGGCCTGGCACGTCAGGCAGCTGGGGGAATGACGCAACCAAGGCGGGGGGGGGGAGGCAGCCGCCTCCCCAGCTGGCCTCTGCGCTGCGCTCTAGTAAATGCTCCCCTCCGCGAGGTGTGAGGGGGTAGGGTGGGGTTCGGGTCTGCACCCCCCCCACCCTGTCTGTGGGTCTGGCGCTGGCTGGGTGTTTCCAGGCAGCCCGTGTGTGTTGTGTGGCAATGTGGGTGTGTGTATACAAATATGTGTAGCTGACTATCTCTATATATGTGTGTAGGCATATGCATGGGTCTGGGTGTGTATACGCACAAAGGTGTGAGTGTGAATGTCAGGATGAACGTGGGGGGGTGTCTGTGTGAATGTCTAAACGTGTGGGTGCCTGTGACTGAATGTCTCTGTGTGCCCGTGCCTGTGTCTGGATGTGTGGTTGACTGTGTACAAATATGGGTGTATGGTTATCTTGGTGTGTACAAATTTGTGTGTATGGCTATCTCTGTGTGTATGGTGTTCAAATAAGGGTGTATGACTATGTGTATGGTGTACAGAGAGGAGTGTATGACTATTTGTGTGTGAATGGTGTACAAAGGTATGCATGTCTTTAGGTGTATATGAATGTCTGGGGGGGGATGTTTGTGTCTATTGTTTTATGTGCGACTGTGTATACACAGTGCCCAAAGTGACAGCATTCTAAAGTCTGGCTTTCATGAACCCTGGAAAAAACAAACAAACCAAAACAACAACAAAAACCCAGTGACACAACAATCACTTTTCAGGAAACAGCAACTACAGAATTACTTCCTTCTAAAAAGGCATGAATGAAGAATGTGAACTCACATCATAGACTGTGTGCTCCAAAGTCTGAAGAAATGCACCTTGTCTAAGTCTAGTTTTACTTCAGAGTAGTATTTCAATCTATGATGGGACCTATAAAATAATGAGTGGAAACTTTCAGGTGCAAGTGAAGTCAAGATATATATTATATGTAATAGATTTATTCTGTCACAGTTATTCATTTTAGAGAATTTCAAGATGAAAAAACAATCCACTGACAAACTTTTCTCTAGCTGATTAATTAGTTGCAGAGGATTTCATGGTTTAACAGGTGTGATAATCAATATTTTTCATTTCACGCCCGGAGGGTTTGCTCATAATTTGATAGACTTATTCTTTTCAATTGTGTTGCTATTTTAAGTATCCTTTACTATAAAATACAGGTTCTGGTGGAGTACATTTGAACTCATCATTCTACTAGGTATTTGCTAAAGATAATTGACCACACTGGTAATATAGTGGGTAGTTTTGTAGGCCCTGACTCATTCACTTTGAAAACTCTAAATAAGGTTGCGATGCCAAATCATCAGATGTCTGGATCACAATAGATACCGAAGTCCATTCGCTATCCACCTTCCAAGTGTGTCAATTGCAACAGCAGTGATAATTTTACGCCATGTTGCCCCGTCAATGGACATCCATCCAGACATGGAAAGACCACCTATAAAACGAAGAAGAAAGGTAGTTGCCCACAGAGATTCAGTCTTTGGCTTCACTACTGAAGCTGTGAACAAAGGTGCCAGTTTAATGTGGACAAGAAGGATCAAATTCCTGCATGACTGAGAGGCATACAACCCGCACAAACCCATTGAAGCCAACGAACTGATTCATTTCAGAGACCACCGAGTAGCTGTAGAATGGAAATGACTTTTACTGACTACAAATGATGCCTGGATTTGAAGCAGGGTCTGGCAGTTTTGATATCTTACCCCTCCGCCCAATTTGGTTCCTCCACCTACCCAACAAGGTGATGGAAAGACACTGCTACTTTATTGTGATTTTAAGGGTTGTGATGCTTTGGTGATCTTAGACAGATCTTCTAGCCTTGCATAAGACCCCTTCCATCAACAGGGTTTCAGTACCTATAACTGATGGGTGGAGGGGGGGGGGAATACCAATGTCACTCAGAGGTTAAACTGGGTCCTAGACAGAGATCTGAGACTGCCTGTTTTGGAATAAAAATAATAAATGGGTAAATGGTAGCGCCACAATCAGTAGCGGATCTGATAGTGTTATCTAATTAAGAATAGAGCAAAACCGATTATTCACTACAGCAAAATGAAAACAGCAGATGCAATTAATTTACAGCAAATAAATTACACATCAAAATGCTGTAAAGTTAAAGCATTCATCACTGTAGTCTGCCATGCCTTTCAAAAGCGCGTCTTTGACAACAGAACAAATTGTCCTTCCAGGACCTCCAAAAGTATGTTAAAGCTTCTGTGAATTTCAAATCTTCCTAATGGGGTCATTGGATGGAAATAATGAAAAGAGCTTTTTAGGGACTTTTTGAGCTCCAGCCAGACAGGTGAGAGGTTTCTTTCTCCATGCCTGCATCCCGGAACGACTCTCCATCTGTTTTCCTTTACTGCCGTGTTCAATTGTGTTAATGTCACCAATATTTTCAGAAGTGCTCCACCAATACTAAATTTGAAGCAAACCCAACAACCTTATAATAATAATGTGACTATCATCTTTTCCCCTTCTCAGTCTTTTCAAGAAGAACATTTATGGGGAGTCTTTTATATTATATTGTCCATTTTAATGTATAGGCGAGGCACCCGGAGTGTAGGTTGGCTGCCCATAGATATTTTTTATAAATAAAACAAACAATACATCTGAGGCTTTCAGAAAGTTTTACAAAGACAGACATGTATTATTATCACTGTTTTACAGATGGGGAGAAAAGAGATTGTAAGGGATTATCCTGGACCTTAAAAAACACAGGGGATCAGAAGACCCCATTCCAGATATTGGAATGAATAAAGGCCTAGAAAATGGCCTTAAAGCAGGAAACTAGGAGTTGGATGAGGGAAGAAAACCCCCCATCAGGGTTTCTTTAAAGCCTGGGACCAGGAGCTCTCTTGAGTAGGTAGGGGCGTGGCTCCCCTCTCTTCAAGCCAATGGGGGGGGAGGTCTCCGGAGGAGGGCAATATATAAGCTACCTTCTGCCTCAGAACAAGGAAGCGTGAAGGAGAAGGAAGCCTAGGATAGGGTTCCGGAGAGAAAAGTCTGGGGCTGGTAGCTTTGGGTGGAGTACAGCCTCAGAGAAAAAGGTCTGGGTGTCGCAGAAAACCAAAGCTAAATATTATCAGTTGAGTTATGATTTTGGACTTTGTGTTGACTATTTGGATTATTTTGTGGCTAAGGACTCTGAGGACTGTGTGACATTTCTTTGATATTAAGCCAGCCCTAGAAAGAGTGTTGTGAGCCCCAACAGAGCATGTCTG
The DNA here is from genome assembly GCA_030068395.1 of Apalone spinifera. Taxonomy (NCBI): domain Eukaryota; kingdom Metazoa; phylum Chordata; order Testudines; family Trionychidae; genus Apalone; species Apalone spinifera. The sequence continues at coordinate 68,493,485 of JANRFK010006693.1, forward strand.
GCAACCTTCTGGAGCCTCGAAAAGTGGGTGCTCAGTCAACAGCCACCCAGCTACAGAGATCAGGACCAACATTTTCAAACCTGGGCGCTGGGGAATATCAGATGCTGGGACCGGACAACAAGGGATGGGTTGCCTGATGACAGCCCTGTTCTGTTAATTCCCTTCGGGTATGTCTACATTAGCCCCCTAGTTCGAACTAGGGAGGCTAATGTAGGCAT
>JANRFK010006693.1:68504445-68517078 GCA_030068395.1 Apalone spinifera
GACACCATTTCATCCCCTGGCTAATAGCCTTTTATGGACCTAACCTCCATGAACCTGGGATCCATTTGAACCACCATCCTAAGAGTGGAAAGAGTCTGAAGACCACACACACACACACACACACACACACACACACACACACACACACACACACACACACACACACTGAACCTTGGCAACTCACCACTCACAATGTACATGACATCTCTTTGCAAAAATAACGGTGCACTTGCAAAATGCCTTCCTTTTGTGAGCAGTGTTATCTTTAGCTAAGCTTATTTCTGGAATGAGTGTTGCTTAATAGCTGTCAATACCTTAATCTGATTTATACAACCTATCCTCCCCCTCCCACCGCCAAAAGCAGCACTAACATGTTCTGATCACGGACTATTCCCAGGTAGCAGGATGACTGCAGTGGAAACACATCAGCTTTGTGGGTGAGTCTGGGATGGAGGTGAGACAACAGAAAATGGCTTGGGGCAGGGGGGGATGTTACAATTTTGTTTGTCACTTGTGGTTCTGCCTGTCAGAGAAACAGGTATAAGCAAAGAAATTACCTTTTAGATATCATTTGGTTCTAGTGAGGTGTGTCTATGTCAGTTAATGAAATTGTAGCAAATCTGTAAAAAGTGTGCAGTTGTCTATATGCATTTTGCATATGGGGAGATCATTTACACCACATGACATCATGGCCAGTGTTCCCTGTCAGCTGTGTGCTTGTGCAACCACTCAGGAGAGACCCCCGTGTTGCTCAGCTAATCAGCAGAGCACCCACAGCTAGTTTTTGTGGTTGTTGTTTCTACAGGTGGTGCACATTCACAAATGCCTGGATGCCCATAAAATTATTCCACACATGGATGTTAGCCATCCACACAAGGATGGAAAAGATTAGAGGAACATTGATTGTGGCCAGAAATAAAATCTAGGAACATTTAAGAGAAACTACCCTTCCGCTGATATACGGAACATTTGTCAGAGATTTTTCACATGGTCTTGAAATGTGCTTTGGTACTGGAGAATTTGGGCAGGGCAGATGAGAGCTTAGTCATTGTCTTCCAAGATGATGTTGTCACCTGACGTTTGTTTAAGTATGTTACATTGAGTATCATAGATGTGAGAGGTGATAATATCATTACCTCACAGACACTAACCTTCCCCCCTCACCCTTCCTCTGTTCTTAAATGTGATTTGTCAATTTTATATGTGTTCACTTTTTTTTTATTGTATCACTTTGGTATATATGGTCCTGCCAATTTTCTTCCACAAATTGATCTGAGGAAGTGGGTCTGGCCCACGAAAGCTCATCAGCTAATAAACCATCTTGTTAGTTTTTAAAGTGCTGCATAGTCCTGTCTTTTGCTTCAGCTAGACCAGACTAACACGGCTGCATCTCTGTTACTGACATGAGTATTTGCAGGACTAGGCCCTTGCTAGCTAGCCACTGTTCCCAGCATGCGGGGCCAGCTTTATCAAAACTGGCATAGTCTTATGAAAACTGGGACCACGACCCCACCTATGTGCCTTTGGAGAAGATGATTAAGTTCCTGGTGCTGCAGTGACTCTAGATGGACAATCATCATAGAGCTTAAGGCCAGAAGGGACAACCAGATCATTCTGATCTCCAGCAGCCACATACGAATCCAACATCCGAAATGAGACCAAGGATTGCAGCCCACAGGAGGCCAGGCTGGGATGCGCTACAGGCAGAGAACAGGAGGGACAGACCGGGAAATGATGGAGTGAGATACACACAGATAACCCTAGCAGTGGCCCACCACCAAAAGTGACACCTGTCTTTCTCCCCTGCTTCCCAACTCACTGCCAATTTGATTTGGGAGAAAATCCTTTCCTGACCCCACAGATGGCAATCTGGCATGTAAGAAGAACCAGCTAGTGAAATATCTGAGACAGAAAATGCTCAGTGCTACCTCAGTGCCTTACTGATATCCAATCTCCAGCCGTGGGCATCTCTGATGCTTCAGAGGAAGGAGACCAACTCCTTCTCCAAATTCATGGGGGATGGAGCTCTTCCTGACCCCTGCAGGTAGCTGGCTAGTACCCAGAAGTCTCAGCTATTCGAAAGAAACAGGCTCACGGAAAGTCCAGATGCAACTTTGGAGCTAAGCGTTCCTACGTCAATAAATATCAACCCTCTTTTCCCGCTGATAAAATCCAGTCTTTTCCAAGTCAGTTTCCAGCTCTGAAATCCTGCCTTTTAGCCAATTGTAAAGGGTGTGTTTTTTGTTTTTTGGGGGATTTTTGGCTATTAAAAGAGGGGTGCCTGGGAGTCCTGGAAGAGGACATTCTCTCTACCATCAGACTAGAGACGTGGTGTAGACATCTGCCTACTAGGAAGTGGACTGACTCCCATTAGTTCATTTCACGCCCATACCTGAACATAACTTCCAACCAACGCTATGCTGGGCCATCGGTAAGCCAACTACCTCCAAGCAAAAGGCTTCTTACCCAACAGTGGCCGCTCCACTCCACTTTCTTCCTTCATGAAAGAGACTGATGTATCAAAATACAGTTGGGACCATTCTAGTCCAGCACACTCTGGTCTAGTAACTTCCGTGGTCCAGCATGATTTGAGTGAGCTGGATGTCCACTTATCACGGGGGTGGCCAAGTTTCCCACAGTCCAATAAAGTTTGTTTACAGCCCCTAGTCCTGGCTCTCAGTGTCCTGGGCTTTATTTAGCTCTAATTTACCCCTCAGTGTCTGCTCAGAGCCCAGGAAGCAGTGGAAGTGTTGGTGATGCTGCTAGACAATATTGACCTCCTGTAATTTGGCAAATTTTCGGGTCAGGTCCCGAGGGTGCTGGACTAGAGAGATTCAATCTATAACGCATTAACCCATGCAAATTGCAGGAGTATATATCTAAAACTTACATACATGCTCCGGACAAGGGAACAAACAAGATGGGTACATTCACCAGGTACTTCTACCTCCACAAAACTATTTTAATGTTCTTCTTCAAATTCCCCCTTAAAACTCTCCTTTGGAATGGCTCCTATAAAAATTAATAGTGGTTGGGCTGATGAACTGGTGTGATAAGACCAGTCATGCTGATCAATACTGGCTCATTCTTTCCTTGTGCTCCCCCGTCTGTCTGTATCTACCTGTTGTCTCCTGTCTAATACTTACATTGTAAGCTTTCTGGAGCAGGTACTGCCCTATGTACAATGCCGAGCACCATGAGGGTCTTGGTCCATGTCTCACGCACCTAAGCACTACAGTAATACCCAGTGCTTTTTTTGTGTAAGGCTCAAAGTTGTTGAGCAAACAAAGAGGCAAAAACTTGTTAAGCAAAAAAAAAAACCTGTGCGGGGGGTGGGGGAGGGGAGGGGCTGAAATGCAGTCGCATGATATCACTGAGCTTAGTAGAAGTCAAAAGAGAAGTAGATATTTATATAGCTAATGGGACCACCCACAACTGCATTAGACATTATTAAAAGTATTAGGGATAGATATTTTCAAGGCATAAACCAACTACTAACTGTTGGGATTAGGAAGAAACATCACCTATGATTCTTAAATAATAGTTCACTGCTGGTTTGGGTTTTTTGTGTCTTCTTCTTGAACATCTGATACTGGCCAGTGTGGCTGATAGGATAAGGAGAGTGCTGGAATACTGGTTTGGTACAGCATTTCCTATATTCCTCTTGGAAAAAGGAATATTCATCATATTTTATTGTTGCAACCTTTGTCTTTTTAGTGCCTCTGTTATAACCTAGCTCTATACCCTTCTGCACAGAGACCAGTCCGTTACAAGTGAATCTGGCCTCCAGGTCCCACATGTTTCCAAGCCAGCTGGGTCTGGGAAACCGCTAGTCCTGGTTTCTAACTCTGGGTTGGTAAGCGTGCTCTCAGGCTTAGCCCACTGGCCTACCGCTTTCCTTGGGAGGTGGGACTCTGTCCAGCTACTTGGCCCTGAAAGTAGTGCCTTATGCTTCCTCAGGCCCCCCAGTCAGAGGCACATGCTCCTTCTTGAGGTTCATTGAGGCTCCGGTCTTCTCCCTTAACCCACTAGGGATGCATATCAGGAAAGTAAGGCTCACAAGCCGAGCAAAGGAATTTCTTACCCACAATCACGTCACTCTCAAAAACATTTGAGAGTTACAGCCCTCTAACAACTAACAAAAGGCCCAAGACATCTCCCTCCCTGTATCTGATTCCACGCCCCCCCGGGACTTTGGGGACTGTCCATGTTTCAAGGCCAGGCTCAGTTGGAAGTCCCAGCCCCCTCGCCAATCAGAAAACCCATTGTCCCAGGAGTGTGTCAGGAGCCGAGAGTCATTCAAAGCTGGTAGCCCGACACTGTAGTCCTCATGGCTTCTCCATGACAGACCTGCAGTGCGGTGTCTCGCTCCTTTCCTAGGTGTATCTGTAACGCAATGGAAAAGGCTGCCCTCTGGCTGGCTTCCGCACATAATACAAAATGGAGGTCACACTACAAAATGGAGGTCACCATTTGATACAGCCATTTCCCCCTCTGTCATGGACAGCCCCTTCTCTGATGTCCAACATCTAATGTCCTTCACAGAGCGTAAACAGTCTGCAGAAGGCACCAACCTTTTATTTGTATGTAGAAAGCCACGCGCGCTTACAGGAATAAAATAGCAGCATCCATCACATTACCCATCCCCTGAGCTATCCTGCGCACTCTCCCTCCCACACCATGCCTTTTAAAACCTGAAGTAGCTGTAAATCTTTCTAACCATTCAAGGTTCATTTTGCTAAAGCCTCTTCGCATCCATGTCTGACTTCAGAATGAGATTGACTTAGCTGGCCTGTAACTTATGCTGTTTTTCATTTCCTGAAGCACCAAAATTGTGCTTCCCCCAATGTTATTTTTATTAAGATGTGATTTGTCATCATATTGCCGAAAACAAGATCAAACGCAGGGTAATTAAATTCCTTATTTAACTCGACAAGCATCTGGTTTCTGTAGTCATATTTCGAAACAGCACCTTTGTAGCTGCTACTCAGTTGCCGGTCAGAATCAGATTGATTATGCTCCACATGAGAAGCTAAAGTACCGTAAACAAATACATAACTAACTTAATATTGCAGATATACTCTGCTGCTTATAAAAAACATGGCATTTATATGGTACTGTCACCCGGGATTGGCTCTCTGAAGTTGTCAGTCATAGAATCCTAGGGCTGGCAGAGACCTCAGAAGGTCAAGTCCAGCCCCCTGCCCAAGGCAGGACCAATCCCAACTAAATCAACCCAGCCAGGGCTTTGTCAAGCTGGGACTTAAACACCTCTAGGGATGGAGATTCCATCCCCTCCCTAGGGAACCCATCCCAGTGCTTCCCCACTCTCCTAGGGAAATAGTTTTTCCTAATATCCAACCTAGACCTCCCCCACTGCAACTTGAGACCATTGCTCCTTGTTCTGCCATCCGTCACCACTGAGAACAGCTTCTCTCCATCCTCTTTGAACCTCCCTTCAGGCCTCTTTGGGTATCTCTACATTGCAGATGGGAACAAGGCTCCTAACCTAGGCAGGCAGACTTGTATTATCAGGGCTTTATGCTAGCAGGATAAAATAGCTCTGTGAATGCTACAGCTCTGGCTAGCCCCTGGAGTTCGGAGCAGGAGGTCAGGTGGGCTCGGGAAGTTAGCCAGAGCCCTCAGAACTGTGGCAACATCCACACAGCTATTTGTGGCATGCTGCTGTTGTAACCCACACACCTAGGCTATGTCCTCACTCGTGACTTCTTGCACAAGTACGGCCGCTCTTGTGCAAGAATCTGCAGTGTCCACGCTGCCCGCCTGCTCTTGCGCAAGGAAATTTACAGTACGGCGTGGGAAGAGAGGGCTCCTCGTGCAAGAGCTACGCTCTTTTTTAACAGGTGTAAGCTCTCTTGCGCAGGGGCTCTTGCACAAGAGGGCAGTGTGGATGCTCGGCAGGGATTTCTTGCACAAGAAAGCCCTATGGCTAAAATGGCCATCAGAGCTTTCTTGCGCAAGAGAGCGTCCACACTGCCATGGGCGCTCTTGTGCAAAAGCACAGCTCGCACGTGGCAGTGTAGATGTTTTCTTGTGCACGGCTGTCTTGTGCAAGACCACTTGCGCAAGATGTTCTTGCACAAGAAGCCGTGAGTGTAGACATAGCCCACGTGTGGTGCGCTGTGCAAGGAAGTGGCACTTAGACCACGTACAGCGAGAGATAAGAACAAGGGAGCTCTACAGCCTAAGCTGAGATCCAGCTGGCTTTATAGCTCAAGCTCAAGAGGTTCCTACACGAAGCTCCAGAGGTCCCAGCTTCAAATCTGCTGGGTGGTGGTTACACTGGCTTGCTCATGGCTGCCATGTAGTCATGCCCCTGTGGCAGTTCTATGAAGAAGAATGAACAGAGCATGTGGGAGGTTCATTGGGTAAGTAAATGGGCAGCAGGAACAGGGCCTCGTAAAGGGTTACGAGGGCCTGGAAAACAGAGAAGAAGCTTCTGGAGACAGAGCTCTCCAGGGGCCCCAGGTAAGAAGCTGCACCCAGTGGTGTGTCTCTCAAGCAGAGGATCCTGGAGATTACAGACCTTTCCAGGAAGGAACATAAGAACAGTCAGACAAAAGGTCAATCTAGCCTAGTGTCCTATCTTCCAACAGGTGTCCCAGAGGGAATGAACAAAATAGGGAGTCATCCCCTGTCACCCTTTCCCAGGCTAGGGACACTAACCCTGCACATCCTGGCTAAGAGCCATTGACAGATCCCTCTTCCATAAATGTATCTAGCTCTTTTGTGAACCCTGTTAAAATCCTGGCCTTGACTACATCCTCTGGCAAGGAGTTCCACAGGTTGACCGTGTATTGTGTGAAGAAATACTTCCTTTGTTTGTTTGTTTTGGACTTTCTACCTATTAATTTCATTTGGTGATCCCTAGTTCTTGTGTTATGGGAACAAGTAAATAACTTGTCCTTAACTTTCTCCACACCAGTCATGATTTAATAGTCCGCTATCATAATCCTCCCTTAGTCTCCTCTTTTTCTAAGATGAAAAGTGCCATTTTAGAAGGGAGGCCTGGGAGATTCCCCTAGTTAGCAGGGGAGAGCCTGAAGAGCTGCAGACAATGGGCAATCCTGGGGACTTACAGCAGATGGAGAAAGCTTGTTTACAAACCATGTTTGATGGTTGATTAAATAAACTAGACCCCTGAAGAGGAATTGCTCTCTGTTTACAAGCTGTGAATACCCAGAGTTTCCAAAAAAACCCCAACCAGAATTGTATTGTGTGCAATGAATCAGGCAGCAAAAGAAAAGTGCACCCACCCACCCCCCACCCCAAACCACAAAGTAAAAAGAGTCTAGCAAAAGTGTTCTGGGGTGAACCGTACTTTCAAACCACCCATAGGGAATTAAACACAAGTAGTGCTGAGCCTGTGCGTTCCACAGGTCCATAGATGTGTTGCTGGGGTTCTCTCGGGTTTTGTTCCCCCCAGCATGGAGCGTTAGAGGTATGGACACACACCATGATGCCTGCTTGGGTGTTGGTGGGGAGTTCTCCTACCCATACTCCATTGAGCATAGAGTTCTCCAAGGATAGGGAAGGCTGGGGAGTTGCTGATTGCTGGACATATGAGTCAACATTTGTGTTTGTTGCTTGAGTAGACCCATGGTTTCCTGGTGCACTTCTTCATATGCCTCTTGGTCCTTTTCCCTCTCTGGCACCAGCCAATCCTTCCATCCTTGCTCCTTCTCCATTATCTCGGTCCTTCTCCACAGTCTTGGTCTTTCTTCACAGTCTTGGTCCTTCTCCATGGTTTTGGTCCTTCCCCATGGTCTCGGCCCTTCTCCATGGTCTTGGTCGTTCTCCACAGTCTCGATCCTTCTCCGCGGTCTTAGTCATGCTCCACGGTCTCGGTCCTTCTCCATGGTCTCAATCACTCGGCCGCACCAAGGATTTGTTCATTGTTCAAGGCCTGAGTTGACTGGAGGATCTTGCTGAACGTATTCCTCCGAGACCTCTTCTTTCTCCTCCTGATGAAGGACAGACACAGAGGGGACCTGTTGAGGTCACCCACCAGCCAGAGGCTACAGATTATAACAGACAGATACTCCAGTAGATTTAGTCGCAATGAGAAGGGAAAGATAAGTCTCAGAACCCCCTTGCGTTATTCCCATAGATACCTTTAATAAGAAATGCAAATCCTCTTAGTTCCAGTGCACCTTGCAACAGCAATCCTCCATAGCTCAAACCATGCGGAGGGCATCCTAGCCTTGTGGAGAGGAGAGGAGACATCCTCTGGCCTGGAAAAAGCTGGGCATAGGGAAAATGCAATTACTATTGGTCATATTTTCACATATTCTTGGCAGGTATCTCACTCCTGAGAGGGACAAATGTATCGAGAATCCAGCTGCTAGTGGTGTCTCCGAGCCAACCTCGCCCCTGTGCAGCTAGTCTGTTTACTGCAATGGTGCCAGCTGTTCTCATCACTGAGTGGCATGGGAACGTCTCCTACTGCTGGGAAGAAACAAGGTTGCTGCCCCTAAAGTGTCCAGGGGAGGATTACAGAGCAGCCCCAAGAATATTTCACTGAGATCTCTCAAAAGAACAGGAGAATTCCCAGTTTAGACAAAATACCCCACATGACCCACTTCATCTAGTCCAAGGAACTGGAAAGCAGGTACCAACTCTTCCTCCTCTGTTTCCTATGCCTCTTCTGAGCACAGGGCACTGATTGGATGTGGGTTGTGTCGCTTGGCGGCCACGCTATTTTGTAGGGCATATTCACTAGCACTGTATTTTTTAATACGGTACCCATAAAACAATCACAACTCAATGCCTTTGTTCTCTAAAGCTGCAGGTGAGATGGGGGGGCGTTTTTAAATGGAGAAGGGCGGCCGGGGGTGGGTGTGTGAACAGGTACATATTCAGGCATGTATGCGTGTGCACGCATGTGTCTGAGTGTGTGTAAACATGTGCCGGCAGAAAGGTGAGCCACTGGGGGGTTGTGTGTGTGCATAGATATTCCATGTGTGTTCTCTAAGGGATCGTGCATAGTGTACAGTACATTTATGGTTGTGCAGAGGAGCGTGTGTGTGTGTGTACACGCTGTGCCGAATGGATCTGTGAACTTCCATGGCTTCTGTTATTTGTCAAGTTGCACCTTATTGTTGTTGATTTCCTTGCTCTTTTTCCAGCTGATAAGCTCCTGACTAATGATGGCCGCTGCTTTTTAATCAAGAAGTAATTTAAGGATAACCTTTTAATAACGAGTAGAGAGATGAACAAACAAACCATAATAATTGATAACACTGCCAGCTGGCTTCCCTTCCCCCGTCCTGTGGGCCTGCCTGGTGGGAGAAAACTGCTCATGGAAACATGGTGGATCGAGAGCTCCACACTCAGCACAGGGGGACATGGACAATTCCCATGATGGGAAGGGGCGGAGGCTTCATTTAGGGCATGGCTAAACTATTTCATAATAACTAACATTGATGTAATAACTCCCAAAATAACAAAATCAAACTAGCATGTCCCCACTACGGGAAAACCTCGAAACAAGTCTGAGACAGGCTCCATTACTGTGGACGCGCTACCCCAGCAATTAGTCATTTGAACTAATTACTTAGAGAGTAATTAGTTCAAATGACTCTGGGAAGTAGTTATTTCGAAATAACGGTACCGGAGCATCCACACTACCACTATTTTGAAATAAGTATTTCAAAATTAGTGTTATTCCCCGAGGGAAGCAGGAGCCCAGATTTTAAATTAAGCGGACAGTTATTTCGAAATAATGGGCTTGGCAGTGTGGATGCGCCATTTATAAATTCAACCTAAGGAGGGTTATTTCAAAATAACGCCCTAGCGTAGACCAGGGCTTAGTGTAGTTCTCAGATTATATGCCTGCATTACTCCTGTTAGAACATAACACTGGCTATTCAGTATGGCTGTGTCTAGACTGGCGCGATCTTGCACCAAAGCTATGCAAATGAGGCTTAGCGTGGAATATCGCTGAGCCTCATTTGCATAGCTAATGACCCGCCATTATCGCGGAAGAGGCTCTTGCGCAAGACGGAGCTGTCTACATTGCCCCTTCTTGCGCAAGAAAAACCCTCTTGCGCAAAGCCGTTATGCCTGAAAATAATCAGCATAATGGCTTTGCGCAAGAGGGTTTTTCTTGCGCAAGAAGGGGCAGTGTAGACAGCTCCGTCTTGCGCAAGAGCCTCTTCCGTGAAAATGGCGGCTCATTAGCTATGCAAATGAGGCTCGGCGATATTCCACACTGAGCCTCATTTGCATAGCTCTGGCGCAAGATCGCGCCAGTCTAGACACAGCCTATGGGTATCCCCACTCAGTCCAGTCCTCCAACAGGAATTGCTTCCGGGGGTTCTCTTGTATAAGGAATACAATGAAACAGTGTTTCTCCACTTTTTCACACTGGAAATCCTTTATTCGACATCCAATATTTTCCCAACTTCCTTACTTTTGCTCTCCATGGTTCTAAGGTCAGAAGGGACCAATGCGATCATCTAATTATGCCACATCTACATTTCTGGGAAGTTCTACGCTCTGGAGGTCAATTTTTCAGCGTTCGATTTAGCAGGTCTGGTAAGGACCTATAAGTCAAACGCTGACGGGTCCCCCATCGACCTTGGTACTCCTTGCAGAGAAGTCTCTCCCGTCGACCTCCTGCTGTGGGGCTGCCCCAGAAAATCAGTGCAAGACACACAACTCCAGCTACATGAATTATCTTGCATCGATGTTCTCTGCCATTCTAGACCTAGCCTAAGCCCTCCTGCATAATGTAGGCCAGGGGATTTCCCTGAATTCACTCCTGATTGAACGGGTTCAGTGCTTCACGCTGGGATACAGACTCCCTTCTATCTCTTCTCCGTTGTGAGTTTCTCTCTGTGTCCTTCTGCTTCCCTTCCTGTATTCCTACACTGTTCTCTCTCTTCCTTATTCTGCAGAAGAGAAGAGTGAGGGCGGATTTGAGAGCAGCCTTCAACTTTCTGACGGGAGGTTCCAAAGAGGATGGAGAGAGGCTGTTCTCAGTAGTGACAGATGGCAGAACAAGGAGCAATGGTCTCAAGTTGCAGTAGGGGAGGTCTAGGTTGGATATTAGGAAAAACTATTTCCCTAGGAGGGTGGGGAAGCACTGGGATGGGTTCCCTAGGAAGGGGATGGAATCTCCATCCCTAGAGGTTTTTAAGTCCCAGCTTGACAAAGCCCTGGCTGGGTTGATTTAGTTGGGATTGGTCCTGCCTTGGGCAGGGGGCTGGACTTGATGACTCCTGAGGTCTCTTCCAGCTCTATGATTCTATTATTCCTTACCACGTCTTGGCACATGCATGAGTGTACAAGTTTACAGAGGGTGCTTGACCTTGAAAGATCAGGGTGCGCTGCTAGGAATTTTCTTTGCTTTAATTTGGAATTTGCAGCATTGTCATAGGTGTCTAGGTGTCATAGCATTGGTCTAGGGTATGAGAAATACAAGGAGGGCGAGGAAATATCTTTTACCGAACCCAAATTCTTTTGACAAGAGAGACAAGCTTGGCAGATACACAAAGCTCTTCTTCAGAAGCTGGCTGCCCAAGCAGTCTGGGTGAGCTCCGGAAGAAAACCTGAGACAAGCTCCGTGTAGCTTGAAAGCTTGTCTCTCTCACCCACAGAAGCTGGTCTAATAAAAGATCTTCCCTCCCCCGGCCTGGTCTCCTAGATGGTAACATTTCCAAAGCTTGCAAACCCCCGATTGCCTTTCTTGCCTCTGCCACCCCCCGCCTTGGAAATGTTACAGTCTAAGCGACAATGCAGGGAGGTAACCTGTCACTTTTGTGTTTGCACTAGGGCAGTGAGGGGCAACCTCAGCTAGTGAGTGGGCCGCACGAGGGGCCCTCCTTCAGTTCAGGCTGCAAGATTGTCATAACCAAGATGGTCACCTGAGATAGGGAAGTTTTGCTCCGTGCACGTGTGTACCTAGAATTTGCAGGGGGTGCGGCTTGAACCGGAGCAGCGCGTTGATGGGACGCAGAGGGAGCGCACGGCTCTCAGTGAGTGTTGCGTGCAACCAGCCCGCACCTCGCGTCACGCGTGCTTTGCTTTATGCGTGCGCCACTGGAGCACAACCCTGCGCGGGTGGAACCCAGCCGCATCCGGCGGCCCGGTGTGCGTGCAACAGTGAACAAGGGGTCTCCGGGTGGGCCGCAGGTTGCCCGCCTGTGCAGCTGGGCGTGGGTAGCACATTACACACAATTGGCAGGGGGGTGAGGAAGGCACAGCCCCTCACACACCCAGCTACGCACCGTTCATTGCTAGTATGAACTATATTATATTGGGGAAACTGAGGCACGGAGGGAGCCGGGCGGAGAGGGGGGTCCGGTTGCCCCTCCCCCGCCCAAGGCGTAGCCACGATTAGGCTCACAAGGGCTACTGATGGGGGCCTCGGGAGACTACAGCTCCCACGGTGCAATGGGACTACACATCCCGGCGTGCAACGCGCGCTCCGCCGGCCTGTCGTCCGTCCCGGCGGAGCGATGGCTGCTGGGAGTTGTAGTCCGGACATAGGCGCGCCCCTGGCGGAGCTGCGCCTCGCCCTGCGCTGGGAGCGGGTCGCGGCCCCCCTCGGCCACGCCACGTCGGTGCGCTGCGGGTGAGCCCGGGGCGGGGGGCTGAGCCCCAGTT
>JANRFK010006693.1:68555343-68568039 GCA_030068395.1 Apalone spinifera
TCTTCCCTTAGGAGAGTTGAAACAATTGCACTTGACTTTCATTTTGGGAGTGGGATTTAGAGTTCGCAGAAGCTGCTTAAGTGGTTCCCTAAAGTGTGTGTGTGGGGGGGAGGAGGAGGGTCATCTGAGTAATGAACATATTCAAATTTGGTTTTGCAGGCTGCTAGAAGGGTGATCTTGCTGTCGGGAACCCCGGCTGTGTCACGGCCCGCGGAGCTTTATGCGCAGATCGTGGCTGTCCGACCAGCCTTCTTCCCTCAGTTCCACTCCTTCGGACTCCGCTACTGTGATGCCAAGCAGGTACTGGAGCTTCTTAGTGGTGAAACAGTAGCCTTGGACGCGCGTGTTCAAGCTGTACGGCTCCGGCAGGCTGCTAATTTCCTTGTCAGAGCGGAGACCCTCACCCCTCTTGTGTTCCTCCCGCGGGTAGCCTCCGCCTGTCACTTTTACGAAGACTCTTCTCTTGCTCACAGCAGTGCTTTGAAAGCTCTCACGCTGTGAAGCATTTTGGGCTGTGTGTAAACTGTGTACAGGGGCTAGGGGAAGCAAAGCTACTCAATTAAAACCTGCCTTAGCGAGACGTGGGCTTAACAGCCCAAAAGGCAAATCGGTCATCACAGCAGTAGGCGAGTCTGATACGAGAGGGCCGGACCCCATGGCGTCTGACTGTGATGAGCCGCTGCAAGTTAGAGCTAGCCATCTGGAAACCAATTTCTCATTGGCTGTATGTTCATGCTTGTTTTTAACCGCCCGAGGGACTTGGCCGTTTGAGCGCTGGAGCTCTGCTCTTGCTAAGTTCCGAGACAGAGCAGCAATGGAGACTTTAAGCTGCCTTTGTGATCTGCCTCCTCCTGATGATTGTAGGGCTGCCGGGTTGGGACCTGGCCTATGTTAGAAACCGGTTCTCAGAGTTCATTGCACCGCAACCCCCTTCTGGCAACAAAAATTAGGACATGCCCCCAGGTTGGGGGACTGAACCCTGAGCCTGCTTGAGGCCCGTTGTCCCAGATGTGGGGGGCCAAATTGAGATTCAGGCTTCTGCCCCACGCCCCAATAAATTGAAGATGATTTGTTTGGCTTGTCAGACAACCAGACCCCAGGAGTCTGGTAGGCACAGAGCTAGGACCCAATGCTAAATTCTGAAACAGAATAAAGAAGCGAGTTGCTCTGAGTGTATTAATCTTGTAGGACCCTGTATCTTTGTTAACCCTCTGAGTCCCCCCCAAATTAATATTTGTAGTGCTTCACCCTTGCAAGAGAGAATCCTACTTTAGTAGTGTGAACACAGGCCGGGGAGCCAGGACTTCCTGAGTGCTAATCCAGGCTTTTCCATAGGATTCCCTCTGGGGCCCTGCTCAAGTCACTTAACTTCTCTGTGCTGCAGCTTCTGTAAAAGGGGGATAAAAGCTTCTTCTTTTCCATAAGGGTTTGTGCAGCTCAAACCACTGCAGCAGAAGATAACAATGTTGGGTGCTAAATAGCCTCCTTATAAGCCATAATATTAACTGTCTTTTGTTTTGCTTTACGTGGTTTGGTATTTGGTCACTGTCCTCACCTGAGAGCTTTGGACCTGAATTCCATCCTAAATGGCTGCCGAGTCCTGAATTCTGATTATACGTCTGAGAGCTGTGAGCCTGATAAGCAAAGCGCCTGCTCTCTCTTTGGGGCTAGCCTGGTGCCAGTAGGGATGCACAAGTGCATTGCATTTGACTAGCCCATTGGCTCCAGTACTAATGCACAGACACTGTTGCTTTAATGTGAGGTCACGCTGCATGGGGACTCGGGCTAGCAGGACTGCAATAGTGTTAGCATGCTCGGATCCTCCGTCGTCCGTGAAGAGGGTGGGAGACTGGACCGGAAACTTGGGAGTCAGGGAGGCAGGGTTTTGATTTTGCTAGTGCTGCGCCGGACCAGAGAGAGACCTTCCCTGCAGTGTGCTCTGATCCCGAAGCACAGGAAAGCAAATTAAGAACCGAGATTCAGTTTGAGGGCTAAGGCCCACTCTAGTGGGAGTGTTTTGTCTCCATGTGTCATGGTCATGAAGGATGGGCAGCAGCCTGGGGACTAAGGAGTTAACTGTACCTAGCCAGGTAGCAGTCAGCCAATAGAAATGCAGACAGGGATTTCAAACTGAGACAAAGGAATTTTGGGGTTTTCCCTCCTTTGTCTCTGGGTCAGTCTTGCTTTAGATACTGAGGGAGACAGAAGACATGTCTCTCTCTCCAAGAAAAAGACTCTTCATAATGTGTAAGTAGGGTAACGTTTGGATAAATCCGTCAGGTTTGATTGTGTTCTGTTGTGGGACTTTGGCTCTGATGTCTGTGCTGTTAGAAATGGGTTTTCCTCTCTTTTGTAACTAAGTTTTGAGCCCATGGGAAAATTCCTTATGAGTTTATTAATTGGTGGCTCTTACCATCTAGCTATTCCAACTATGCTTGTAACAGGAGTATTGTTATGATAATAAAAGTTCTTTCTTTTTTATTAACCTGGTATTGGTTCAGTTCTGTGTCCTCGAAAATCTGTCTGTGGGATCTGCAGGCTTCTGACTAGGGGACGGCAGCCACAGACTGCAGTTTGTATTTTCTTTCTTTTTCAAGCTCTTTGGAGAAGAGAACTTGGGGTACCCCAAGGGTTGGTTTCAAGTGTCCATCCTGTCTGTGGGTCCAAAAGCACTTGATGGTGGCAGTGGATTTTTTTATCCCCAAATCTAGATTTTTAGGATTTTGGGGGGAAGTTTTATACCAAAGCCTGGAGAGATACGGTTTTGGAGTACTTTTGCGGGCCCCCACTTCTGCATTTATCATGCCAGAGTGGGGAATCAGTCTTGACACCATGGCCTGCAGTCACATCCTCCTTCAGCTACGCGCCCTTTGGCTCTCACACATTCAGCCTGATGAGAAACTGGGATGAGAAAGCTCAAAGGAAGATAGCTGATGTGGCAGGTCAGGACAGAGCCAGCGTGTCAGTAGAGGGCGGCGGATGCTTTGAGGCTGCTGGCCATTTGGGGTTCCTTTGAATTCTTCCTAATAATTGAGATTTGGGGCCCGATATCCCGGCCAGATTCTAGTTTTGGTAACTGTTCTGCCTCCCTAAAATTCATCTTCCCAGTTGCAAGTGGTGGAGTGTACTGGCTCCCCGGCGTCTCTGTCTCCTGCAGAAGCAGCGAGGCGAGGGTAGTGAGTGGAATTGAACAGAGTGAAAGAGAGTTTGAAAAGCCTCTTGAAACCCACTGGAATGAAAGGTGCCATATAAATGAGTTATGAGTTATAATAAATCTTGTTGTAATCATTACATTAAACAAAAATGGACAAACCTGAACCGTTTAATTTAAAATAAAATCCTGGCAGTGCAGCGTTTAAAAAAAAAATGGATTTAGTCTCATGGCAGAAAACTGCACATCTCTGGCGGAGGCAATAAGAAAAGCTATAAAACTAGAGTTTATTTGTTTATGATCCAATTCCTTGGCACCTCTGTGTTTTTAAAAATGCAACCAATGTCAGCTGTTTATTTACAAGCCCCGCTCAGTTTCTTGAAGTGGATGTTGTGAAGCCATTTTTCAAACTGGTTGGGGTTGGGAAATAACCAATAAAAATTAAATAATGTTTAGCTCAATGCATACTCTGAATTTTGTAAAGGTTTGGCAGCTTCTGTTAACGCTGTAATAAATTTACTGACTTGAGTGAGATGCTTTAATACTTTGATGATAAATTCACAGTTGATGCATTTGTTCTTGGACATTAGGGATCAAAGCCAGATGTCTGGTGTCAGAATAAATTTCTATTCATTTTTCCTCGTCTTTTTTTTTTTTTAGTAGAGACTAAGGGGGGGATGAGATGATAGAGGTCTATAAAACCATGACTGGTGTGGAAAAAGTGAATAAGGAAAAGTTATTTACTTATTCCCACAATATAAGAACTAGAGGTCACCAAATGAAATGAATAAGCAGCAGGTTTAAAACAAGCAAAAGGAAGTTTTTCTTCATTCACTGCAGTCAACCTATGGAACTCCTTGCCAGAGGATGTGGTGAAGGCTAGGACTTTCAAAGGGTTCAAAAAAGAGCTAGATAGATTCATGGAGGGTTAAGTCCATCAATGGCGATTAGCCGGGATGGGTAGGAATGGTGTCCCTAGCCTTTGTTTGCCTGGAAACGGGTGACAGGGGAGGGATCACATGTTGATGACCTGTTGTGTTCCCTGCCTCTGAGGCATCTGGCATTGGCCACTGTTGGCAGACAGGGTACTGGGCTGGATGGACCTTTGGTCTGACCCAGTATGGTTGTTCTTGTGTTCTTATTGTTATACACCGTGTCCTGTTAAACATATAGCACTCAGGTAGTCAGGTTAATGATACTTTTTACAATGACCTTTTTAACTTTCTTGAAATGACCCTTCAGAACGCATTGCTAGGGTTAGTTATTAAGATTCACGTATTGATCTGGAATAGCGATAAATTTAGAGAGCCCGAAGGCCACATTTGCGAGGGTGTGACTCCAGCATCACAGGCCTGTAACCATGGAAACCAATCATGTAACAATGGCCTCCTCCTTGGCCAACTGTTGACAGAGCAGGCGCCGGGCACTCGGTGGTAGTGTCGTGATTACAGCAGCATCCTTTTCTTTACTAGCCGTGATCCTCTACCCTAAGCCGTGCCCTCCACCTTCCGATGTCACACGGCACGTCAGTGTCTTGGCCCACCCCAAATCTTAACGTGCTCTTCTATCCCCTGTAGTGTCCGCGTGTCTTCCTGTCCGGCATTAAGCAGCGTGAATTAAGTCTCTCGTGTGGTTTGTTGAGTCCTTGCCCTCTCTCCCCACCCCCAACTTGTGGGGAGAATTGTGTGGGGAGGGTTTTATTTTAGTGGGGTGTTAGTTTTGGGGAGAAAGGGTTGTTTGCTGTTTCGGGTTTGGGTTTTTTTTTGTTTTAGAATGAACACGCTTGGAGCAGAAGGTGTGAGGGGTTGTGATGGTCCTTAGTTCCTGAGACTGGAAGCTTTTTGGGACCAGGACTGCTTTTTAGTTCTGTTTGTACAGCACCTAGCACAACAGAGTCCACGACTGGGGCTCCTGGGTGCTACAGTAATAAATAATAGTAATAGAAATGTGCTGCTCAGTGGTGGAGTGGCCATTGAAGAACCTCTGTCCCCTGCAGACATACTTTGCCCTTATGATAGGAAGCTCCCCTGGGCCAAAAAAATCACACCCCCATTCCAAAACTTCAGGCTCTTGGAGAACTGCTGGCCCTGGGCCATTGAGCACCTTGTAGATAGGGACTTAGACACTGAGCTGGCTCCTTGCCCCCTCTCTAGCGAACACCAACGGGTGTGAGAATCGGCACCGATCACAGTCCTCATTTTGCACAGTCGGTTTTCAGTATGTTTCAAATGGAAAGTCAGTCAGTAACAACCAGACGATGGTTCCATTTGTGAAATTTCTGCAGGCGTCTCTGCTCACTGGCCTTGTAATCAGCCCTACCCAGAGCAGAATTGCCTGGGCGTTCAGGTGAGACAAAGCAACTCTCAGCTGAAATTCCATTTACCGCGTTCTGTTTAATTTTTGGATACCACGTAATATCGAGTTAAATGTTGTCGCGATCTACCTGATTCCAAGAAGGCCACGAAGGCTGATCCTTAAAACCCCCGTTGCTTGTGTAGCCTGCAGAGGGGAAACGGTGCTGAGGCATTTTGGTCAGAGACTAGATCCGTTTTAACGGTGTTGGTTGTCAGCACGGTTGTTCTCTGTGGAAGCAGAGAAGGGAGTGATAGGACGTGACACTCAGGAAAGCCCCCTCCAAAGCAGTCTTCAAAATCATGTTTCCAAACACGCCAGGCGCCAGTCTGGGAAGAAATCCTGCTGATTGTACTGAGATCGCTTCATACACATTAGCTCTTTCACCTCTCCCTCCCCTCCAAGAGCAAGATAATCTCGTTTTGCATTGGTGATGGTGGTGGTGTTTTTAGTACACTGCAGTGGGCGTACAGGCAGCTGTACAGGCAGAGAGACATCTGAGGAGCCTACAACCTAAATTTATGTTGTGCATGGCAGAGGATGCTGATAACGATTGGAGAAAGGACAAAGGTCGCAGCAGGGATGAGCCTGATGTGAGGAGTCCGGCTAGTCTCTGCCTTGCTGTGCGCCAGGTCTGGGAGGACCCGCTAGGCAGAACGGTAGCTGCTTCTGGGAGAAGGGAACAAAGAGAGCCCGTGGCAAGCCACCGTGGCAGAATTGATGCCAGGAAAGCGAGGTGCCTGGAGAACCAGCTGAGTTATGCGGAGATGGGGCCAAATGTCATTGCACCTGCTTCCTGCAAGCTACCTGGAGGCCTCTGAGCTGGACGAGGCAGGGGCAGAAGCCGGTGGTGTACTGATCAGGAGGGGTGCTGATCAGGAGACAGGCACAGTGGGGAGAGGTACTGACTCGGCATTCGATGGGTATGCAAAGTCACTTAACCACTGAGGGCATCGCCCTCCAGCCGCACCCTGGACACAGATGCTGGCAGGTAGCAAGCCTGCATGGATCCCTCTGTGGTTGGGCATTGGCCCCTGGCGCTGAGGAGTTTGGTAACCATTTTTATAAAGGCCACAGACCAACGGGCTGAAAGGGGAGCGGGGACGGAAGGGAATTCAGGAACAGTGCAACAGTAGCACAGTCCCTTCTCCACCTCTAGAGATGCCCTTCACCTTGGCCCCTCTCTCCCCTTCTGCTTCTGCCCCCCATCCTGAGGCCTCTCGCCCCACCAGTGATGCACACAGTGTTGAAATGCACTAGCCTGGTGAAATACATTGCACTTTGCTGGCTGCTCAGTCGGGATTACTGGCCTGGTGAGGTATTGCTCCTTGACCTGCCCTTGCGACCCCCTCCGTGTTCGCCTCTGTCCCAGCCTAGCACTGTCCAATATAGTCCTGCACCTGGGCTCTCACACACCTGCCTCCAGCACAGGAGAGTGCTTCCTTCCACCCATGTCCCCTCACACACTAGAGCCAGGATGCCTTCCAGCTCCTTCCCAAACTCATGGCCTCTTCTGGCTGCCTGCCCCATAAAGCCATTGCCCTTTCGTGAATAGCTGCGCACCTTCCACATAAAATCAATCGCAGCAATAATATCTCCTTATGGATATCATGGAGTCTCCGGTATTTTCAGGGGCAAACAGCTGCTTGGAATAGGGCTTTTGTGGGAAGGACTGGCGGATGAACGGGTCAGGTCTTACCGTGTAAAGGCTTTTTTGAAGGAGGAAGGCTGTGCAGCATTTCCCTAAAGACAGGCATGCTCCGGATCCACCTGCTCTCCTCTGGCAGTTTGCTCCCTAGCCAGCTCCCCCTGGCTGAGAATGTTTCTTAAACTTTTTAAGACCAAGGAACACTAAACACTTTTTTTTTTAAATGAGGAACACCAAGGATTGGGGGGAGGAGGGTATTGAGCAAAAAAAAAAAAAAAAAAAAAGATCGCCTGCCCCTTTAAGGGTGACCATTTTGAACTCTGTTCCCCACGGCACACCTCCAACTGCCTCGTTTAAGAAACACTGGCTTAAAGGCTCTGATAAGGTTTGTAACTGCTGATTGTGCTTTCCTTTTCCCCAGATGCCATGGGGCTGGATCTACTCCGGGTCTTCCAACCTAGGAGAACTGAAGCTTTTGCTGGAAGAGTCTGTCATGATCCGCCGCCTGAAATCCGACGTGCTCTCTCAGCTTCCAGCAAAGCAGCGCAAAATGGTTGTGGTGGCTCCGGACGGTATTAATTCAAAGACCAAGGCTGAGCTAGCCGCTGCTACAAATCACATGGCCAAAGGATACACAAATGTGAGTCCGAAACTGCTAGTGTCCTGGGCTGTTGATAGTTCAGGTGCCTCTGTTTTTTCGAGATGAGTGAGCATTTTTAGCTCATTTAAAATCAGTGGAGAGCAATTCCTAGATCCCTACGTCAGCATCGAAATGTACAGCAGACGTAATCAAGGGGAACTGTTTTAAATGGCTCTTGCGGGTATCCAAGAATGTACAACATCAATAATCCTAACAGGTCAGCTGCCTCTTTCTTCAGGTTCTGCTCTTTCATCTTCTTGTCATGCTCTAGATCACTTTCATTTCCCGCGTCACTCTCCCTAGCCGGGTGCCTTTTATCTCTTCTTCACTCTATTTATTGTCTTTCGCTCCTCTGGATTTACTCTCCTGCCTTACCTCATTAGCCCCACTTACCTGACAAATGTAACCAACAGGGCTGTGAATCACAGTTGTAGCCAACTGTTTTGTTTGTGTGTGTGTGTGTGTGTGTGAGAGAGAGAGAGAGAGAGAGATGCCTATTATAACCTGGTTAGAGACCTGTGATAGACTTTTCGATGGCACTTATAAACTGGCAAACTGCTGTTTACCCTCGCAACACCTCTGCTGTTTTTCCCATTTTACAGATGGGACTCTTGAGGCCTAGAGAGAGTTGAGTTATATCTATACGGGAGCTGGAGGTGTAATTTACCCACCTTAGGTCTGATCAGCCTCATGCACTGAAAATAGCAGCGTTGTGAGTACATACCTAGGACTTTGGTTGGGATGTACTGCGGCAGCTAGTCTGTACCGCTGCATAGGCATGGGCCATAGTGACAAAGCTAACACTCACTGAAAGGGACTCAAACTTACACCTAGAAACATACCTGGAGTGACTTGTTTGAAGTCTGTGGCTGATCAGGGTTTCGGAAGGGCTCTTATCTCTGGACCCATCTGTGCTAGCATTGGTTATGACGCATTTTTCTGTCCGCGTAGTAAGAAAAAAGCAAATTATGGCATGATTTGGCCACCCTGGTGCTTAAATATGGCTGTTTGTAGCGCAGATAGAGCCAGCACCGCATCTCTTGGGGAAATAAAAATACGGTTTGCTTGAGAGCGTATTCCTTCTGTTTTATGAATTTTAATTTTGAGCCGTTGGGGGCAAATCTACTTCTCCCCACTCTTGGGTGGTCCCCAGTCAGAATAGAACTGGTGCAGGTAGGCAGCAGGAGCAGAATTTTGGTAGTGCACGGAAGTGCTCAGCTCTGTGTGCGTGCATGCCTCACAGAGGTAACTGCCACGTTTCCCCCTCCATGAATGAACTCTGTTTTGTAAATACCACAATGTAGCGGTTGTCTGCTTTTCCCCAGCACAGTGCCCGAGGGCGACAGCAGGCACGCAGGAGTGGCTGACACCATGGAGGAAAGGCAGATTTGAAACTAACGTTCAGTTTTTCCCTCTTCTCAGAAGCAACAGGAGAAGGAAGCGCTACTCCTCTTGTATACCAGAACCGCAGAAGCCAAAATCCATGCCGTGATGTAAGTTGGGGGGCGGTCAGAGACTCATAGGACTGGAAGGGACCTCGAGAGGCCTTTCAGGCCGGTCCCCTCCACTCGAGGGAGGACTAAATATTATCTAGACCAGTGACTCTCAACCTGTTTATCATTGTGGGCTACGTGCATGGCCCATAATTTATGGGAGGTCGCAGGTTGAGAACCATGGTACCCCCCCCAAATAAACGCCCCCAGTCCTCTATGCCCAGCGCAGTCACCCCCAGAGCAGGGCCGGGCAGCAGCTGGACCCCAGGACCAGACAGCAGCTAGAACTCAGACCCAGGCGGGCCAGAAACCAGAAGCTGAGACAGACAGGAGCCCCATGTAAAACCTGCGGATGTTGCAGCAGCCTGGCAAAACTCCTAGTTCTCAGTGCCCCTTACCCCCCTCACTGTCCAGAGGCAGCCTCCCTACAGACCTACCCACAGATGATGTACTCTCCTGTCCTCTGCCCCCTGCAGCTTCTCACCAGCCCCATGCTGACTGGTGTGCTGGTGCAGGCAGCAAGATACCCTCTCCCCCTCAACAGCCCCGCCAGACCGGAGTGGCAAATTTTGAATGATTTTAGCACACAGCTGGGATGTAGTTGTGTGCTAATTGGGCCACAGGTTGAGTACCACTGATCTAGACCATCCATGACAGGTGTTTGGAGATTCTTATTACGATGACACAGTCCACATCCTCACTAGGCAATTTATTCCAGTGCTTAACCTCCCTGGCAAGACGTTTTGTAGAATGTCCAACCTGAACCGCCTTGGCTGCAATTTAAGCATGCTGCTGCTTGTCCTATCCTCGGAGGCTAATCCAGTGCCTCCAAGTGATCCAGCAAATTGTATTTGACTAGTCAGAAGAGGAAAAACTGCGCCTTTCAGACAAGATGGCTGCAAAATCAAGTGCAGCTTCAAGCCAGCCAACAAATTAAAAAAAAGAATTACAACGCACAACTTTCTCTTTTTCCAAGGTCTTTATACCTGCCCAGTTGTCTGATTATAATGACAGAGAGGCCCAAATTGAGATGCCTAGTTCTGTATTTCAAGAATATGGATTTGGGGTTAGGACATGGTCTTCTGGTTTGGGCTCTTCTTTACTTGACATTGATGATTGAATTGGTTTGCTCCTTTTAAAGAGAAATTAAAAAAAACTTTCACTGCAGCCAACCTCATTGTCAACTGAATTTAGTCTTTCGCTTCAAGACGTCCTGATGCATTTGTTCTTCATAGAAGTTTCCTTTGTGTAGAGAGACAACAGCATGAAATAAATGCATTCTGGGTAATTGCCTCCTGGATAACATAATGTATTGCACAAGATGTGTCGAGTTAGAAATACAAATGGATGCATGTGATAGATAAATGGAAATTACTTTAAGTTGGGCCACTTTGTGTTATCAAGGATGACTCAGTGACATATGAATAAAAATAGATACATTTGTCATTCAGTGACCAGCTGTCCAGAAAAATAATGGGTGATGTGTCCCTAGTTTTTGGGTTTTTTTTTTATATATATGTGGGTATCAAAGTAATGAATCAATGCATATTATTGAAATGCTATTTTCTGCTGACTGGTTTCCTGATTTCTGCCTCAGATGAACAATATTTCTTAGGATTTGAAAGTGATGTGTAGATGGGACAATAGAGACATCAGTAATATAACTTAGATTATTTGTTTTTAATTCAGAGAATACATCCTGGATTTACTGGAAAGTGGGAGAGACAAATTCCTGGTGTTTGCTCATCACAAGATAGTACTAAATGCCATAAGCAAAGAGCTGGAGAAAAAAGTAAGTTCTTAAATCAGGTTCCTGTTAATTTTTTTATTGTTCCAATGGCAAAGCTACTGAGAGTTCTGGCAAGTCTCCGACTGTGTGGTAGTTGGTGACACAGATATCTCTCCAAGGTGCCCCCTGACCGTGATACCTGAGCCTCCAAAATGAGACAGTCTGGGTGATGCACATTCTGTGTACATGAGATCTATTGCTGTAGATGTTTCTTGCTGTTTATCACCCCTGGAGTGATGTGTGTACGGTGCTGTTTTAGTACCGAATGTCGACACTGCCGCATTTCACGCCTCTTAGGAGAAGGTGGTGTGAAGGCAAAGACAATCCCAGCTATACCTGCATTTCTTTAGTTTCTTGGGCCTGTGTAGCTGTGATTATTTTTTTTGTGCCTGGGTAGTGCTGCATAGTGGTCTTCCTCCTATTTCTGTGTTGAACAGAGGTCAACTTTCCGTGCCAGTTTCATCTGATTTATCAGAGTCTCAAAGTTCATGAGGTGGGCTGTGAGCAATGTTCCCTTTAATCTTTTTCCGTCCATGTGCCGATTTTTTCCATCCATGTGGGGAATAATTTTTCATATGCACTGAGGCAGGTGCAAATGTGCACCACCAAGAGAAATACAAAACCTAAATGTGGGCACACTGCTAAACAGCTGGGCAACGCTGGAATCTCTTCTGAGTCTCTGCAGCCTTGTCGCTTCCCCAGTCACAAACCCGGATGAGGGGGAGGAAATTCTCTAAAACTTGGGTAAATAAAGACCCGCTAATGATTTTTTTCTCCTCCCTCCTCCCCCCAGCACGTGGGGTATATCCGCATTGATGGCTCCACACCTTCCGCCGAGCGCCAGTCTCTGTGCCAGAAGTTCCAGTTCTCCGAGAAGCACTCTGTGGCTGTCTTGTCCCTCACTGCTGCCAACATGGGGCTGACGCTCTCTTCAGCTGACTTGGTGGTGTTCGCGGAGCTGTTCTGGAACCCTGGGGTAAGGAGCCAAAGGTGCTGGTGTGACTTGAAGCGGTGCGCTCCAGCGGAGAGAGCGCTGGGTTGGGACTCAGGAGACCTGCGTTCTGTGCCTCGCCCTGCTGCTGACTTAACGGGTAGCCCTGGGGAAGTTGTATCGCTGCTCGCTGCCTCAGTTTCCCCATCTGTAAAATGGGGCTATTGATGCTAACCTTTGCTGTGAAGTGCTTTGGGAACGACTGGAAAAGGGGCAGTAGAAGAGCGAGGGGGTATTACACTTCTTATCGCCGTTCTGATCAGTAGCCTTCCGAAACAGAGGATTGATGAAGGGTGGAAATGCAATAGTGTGGTGATGGTTCTTTGGGAGGAATTTAGGGGAGCATCATCCATGGCTTTTGTTTGTTTGTTTCCCCACTTACTACTCTTATGCCTCCACCAACCGCCCCCAAATCTGACCAGACTGGCTGCTGTTGCCCAGCCAGCGGCCAGAGGGATCGCTCCAAGGCGACACATGATTGTTCCCTGTCTCTGAAGCCCAGCCCTCCTGTCCGGGATCACGAGAACCGCCATCGAGTAGCTGGTTGCTTTGAATGGGCCCTTCTTCAGTCGTGTCCTTCTTCCCCCTCTCTGATTATCCATCAGACGCCACTGGCCCTGGCATTTTGCTCC
>JANRFK010006693.1:68568049-68586611 GCA_030068395.1 Apalone spinifera
TCTGTGGTGAAGAAGTGGTCTGAGCTCACACTGCATATTCCAGGCCCTGTCTCTTTAGGTTTGCAGGTTCATGTTGCTTCCATGTTTTACTAGGTCTGGATTTAGACTCCTGGGACCTGATCCTGGAAGTAACTTCACTCCTCTGGATTTCAGTGGGCATAAGGGTGCGTGCAGCAGGTCCGGCTCCTAGGCAGCAAAGCCACAGGGCTCCCCACACCACCCCTGCCTGAGCAAATCCTTATCGGATAGTCGAGTCGACTCGTTGCTCCTCTCCCCTCCCCCGCCTTGCTCAGGTAGAGGCAGAAAAGGAGGGGAAAGAGGGAGTACTTCAAAGTGGCAGCGCCGCATGGAGCCCGAGGTCAGCTCGGGACTCCCTAGCTGACCCCGTGCTCCGTGAGGCATTTTCCACAGAACCCAGAGTCACCTGGGGAGTCCCTTGCTAACCCCAGGCTCCATGCGGGCACTTCGCTTTGAAATGCACAAGAGCCCCCACTGTTTGCTTTTTTGACTGCTGCTGCACATTGCGTGGCTGTTTTCAGAATACTAGCCACAAGGACTCCCAGATCTCTCTCTTGAGTCCTTATAGCTAAATGAGTCCCCATCATTTTGTATGTGTAGTTGGAATTATTTTTTTGCAGTGTGCAGTACTTTGGGCCAGTTCTCTCTCTCTCTTACACACACACAGTGTGTGTCTCTCTCATCTGGTAATGCAGGAAACTGAGTGAAGGGAATTCTTTTAGCAGCTGATTGTTTAAAGAACATGAGAAAAAGTGCCCTAGAGGAAGGTTAATGGTTGGGGTTCAGGTGCTGGCCTGGGATCTCAACTCAGATTCTTGCTTTGTCACAGATTTTCTGCATGTCCTGAGGCAAGTTGGTTCATCTCTCTGTCTCCTCAGTTCCTCTTGTAGAAAAGGGAGAAATAACCCTTCCATTCTCCTGTCCATTGGGCACTTGTCTGTTTAGGTTGTAAATTCTTAGGGGGAGGGGCTGGGCTGGGCCTGCGCTGGGCCCTGATCTCAGCAGGGCATGCCTGGTGCTAGTAAGGTATAATTAGGAGTCGTTAAGCGTCAGAAAAAAAGTCCCTATTTCCTGGGGCCGGTTTTGTAAATCCTTGTGTGTTACCCTGTTTGTTGCTTTCTCTGTTAAAATACAGGTTTTGATTCAAGCAGAAGATCGGGCGCATCGAATTGGCCAAACCAGTTCCGTTGACATTCACTACCTGGTGGCGAAAGGCACAGTTGATGACTACTTATGGTAGGGAGTGGCATGGGCTCTGTCCAGCTGTTCATCTGTCTCTTTGACTTCTCCATGCTGGTACCCTCCTCGGTACATTGGGGGGTGGCAGTAACGTGCTCTTGGGGTGCCGAGAGAGTGAGGCTTTCTAAAGGGCAAAGTCTTATTAACAGTCTGGCCTTGTCACTGAAGGTGACGAGCCAGTAAAACATGTGTATCGCCTTCGCTAGCGCTTGGCTTGGAAACCTCCAAGGAAAGGCCGTTGGGTGACTCATTCTGAGGGCGCATCTCCACTGCACCGTTATTTTGAGATAACGAGCGTGATTTAGAAATAACAGTGCGCGCGTCTACACAGCCGTTCCGTTATTTCAAAATAACGGCTTATTCCAAAATCTGTAAACCTCATTCTACGAGGAATAACGCCTGTTCCAAAAGAGCTATTGTCAGGGCTTGACAAACGGCGGCGAAAGCCGCTCACCAGCCCTGCACTGCGCATGCGCGGGCTGTCGGTAAACGGGGCGCATGGCTGAAATCTAATCGCCACGGGCAAGTAGATTCTATAGTTTGTTGAGCCCTGGCTATTGTAGACACTCCACTGGTGCTATTTCGAAATAGCCCCCCCTTTCCTCCTCCCCCGGGCCATTGTAAGTTATTCCTCCCCAGTGCCTCCTGGGGCTCTAGATCAGGATAGCGCGTCTACGTTAGGGAAGCCTGCCTCGGACTCATTTTGAGACTTCCCTGCAGTGTCAAATTAGTATGTTGAAATAAGATGCACCCAGAGTGTTCAGCAGAGATCTGGCCCATACAACTGCCTGCATCCTGAGTTGCTGGGCACACAGAGGAATTACGATCTGCTGTCTCCCATGTCGCTCTGCAGCAAAGCCGCCTCACCAGCTCACAAAGAAGCACTGATGTGTCCCGGCGGGAAAACAGTTCATCCCGCTTTCGCTTGCAGGCAGGTTGGTGGGATGAAGGGCTCACGAGGACTCTGGAAGTACAATGTGATGGGAAGGGAATCTACAATTGAGGGAGGAAAACAATCCACCAGCTGGTACTTGGTCCGAAATTATATCTTTCCATTAGCTCATCAGCAAGAGTAAATGAGCTGAAGTGAACTTCTACAGTTCCCAGAATATCATGATTGCAAATAATTACAGCCTTGCATCACAAGGAACTGGAAACCGACATGTCGCCCACATTTCAAGGAAAGCTAATGACAGTAATTTGGCTTTTTATTTGTACAGTTGCCGTCCATGCAATCGCTCATGCTTGACTGGAAGGAAATGTGCTTTTCAGAGGAGGGCATACTTATCCCTTGCTCGTCCTCCCTTTCGTGCCCACTCCGGGAGATTGGGGGTCATTTTATTAATGAAGGGTCATTAATTGTGCGTTGGTGTTCGCTTCTTCCTGGTTTCTTGTCATGTGCTGCAAATCCTAGGACTGGGAAATAGAAACTATCACTCCGGTTCCGCCCTATGGAACCACTTTCTCACTTGAAACTTTACACCCTCCAAATATTTGTCAGTTTCAATCACACCCTTTTTCCCCTTAGTTCAGCTGCCCACATGTAATTCTCCCCCTTTACATCCAGGTCAGTCTGTTTAGCCTCTCTAATCCGGTCTACTGCTTTTTTTTCCCCCTCTGAATTCCTCTATTTACTATCTCTGGCCCTATAGGGTACATCTAGACTACAGGCTTTTGTTGACAAAGCTTTGTCAACAGATACTGTCGTCAAAGCTTTTGTCGACAAAAAGCGTCTAGACGACATCCAGTTCTGTCGACAAAGCAAGTCACTTTGTCGACATGACAGCGTAGACGCAAAGGACAGTGTAGATGCAAGAACGCCTTCTGCCGACAGAACTCTGTCGACAAAAGGCGTTATTCCTCGCAGAATGAGGTTTACCGCCGTCGACAAAACTGCTGAGTTCTGTCGACATTATGTCGACAGAACTCAGCGGCAGTGTAGACGCAGGTATAGTTTTGTCGACAAAAATCCACTTTTGTCGACAAAACCCTGTAGTCTAGACACACCCGAGGTGCCCAAAACTTAACACAGCGTCTTAGGGGTGCGCATACAAACAGAAAGTGGCCTAGTGAAATTGACGTGGGTTACTAGGACTGGCTCTGCTAGCATGGTACCTGTCCTAAGGTGAAAGGGCTAGTGTGTGTCAATACTCCAAGATGGTAGTTTTTCATTGGCCCATGGTAAATGACACCACAAAACCAAGGATACGTCTGAGATACCCCAACGATGTTTTGATCCTCCAGAAAGACGACCAAAACTTCCTCGTATACTTCCACCACAAGCTCAACAGCCTCCCACTGTCTATCAGACTCTCGCTAGAACCCTCCCCCATCAGCATCAATTTCCCAAGCACCATGATCCACTTCAGCAATGGAACCCTACAGACAGCTGTATTCAAGAATCCCACAGAACCAGTACCCACCCCAGGACACCAAGACCTCTGTTATCCACAGCTAGGCACTCCTATACCACAGATGTTCCCAGGAGAGAGTCTGAGGCTACATCTAGATTGCACGCCTTTTTCGACAGAGGCTTTGTCGACAGATACTGTCGACAAAGCCTCTGTCAAAAAAGAGCATGTAGACTACGATCAGTATTGTCGACAAAGCAAGCCGCTTTTTTGAAAGAGAGTCTAGATGCTCTTTTGAAAAAGCACAGTTTGCATGCAATAGTGCCTTTTTTCCGAAAGTACTTAAAAAAAAAAAAAAAAAAAAAAAAAAGCATTATTCCTCGTAAAATGAGGTTTACTGCTGTCGACAAAACTGCCATGTTCTGTTGACTTACTGTGGTTTACTTACTGGCGACAGAACGCGGCGGTAGTGTAGACGCAGGTATAGTTTTGTCGACAAAAGCCAACTTTTGTCGACAAAAGCCTGTAGTCTAGACACACCTTGACTCACTTAAAATGGACTGTTCCAAGCAAGGATATACCACCGGAGAAATAGAGCTCGTCATGGAACGGACCACCCCAACGCTCTGAGAATACCCGCTTCAGTATATGAGGGGGAACCCTCCTCTTGCCCACTCTGTACCACATACCACCCCACGGTGGCACTCATATGGGGCATTATTAAACAATTACAACTCTTCCACGATGGGAGGAAAGAAATTTTTTGAAAAGAAGTTTTTTTGAAACTTCCTCTGCTGGCCTTGAGGCAGTACCTCAACCTCAGAAGCAAGCTACCCTCAGGCCATGGGTCACCCCCCAAAGCGGCCCCAAACCCTGCTAGCATCAATACAAAACCTGCAGCCATATCTCCGCTGCTACAATGATTGACATTCCCAACACAAACCTTGCAAACCTTGTGGGTCCTACAGATGCCTTTCACATTATTGTGTAAAAACTTAAAAAAAAAAAACAAAAAAACCCCCAATTAGTCTAGTAGCACCTTAAAGACTAACAAAACATGTGGGCGCAGCCCACTTCTTCAGATGACTGGAAGCTCACGATACCATCTACGTGTTTTGTTAGTCTTTAAGGTGCTGCTAGATGATTCATTGTTTTTTACGGTTTTCCAGTTACAAGCTAAGTCGGCTCCCCCTCTGAAGCTTTTGAACATTATTGTGTGTATCTCGTTCAGGGCACCAAATGCCCCAACAGCAACTACATGGGTGAAACCAGACACTCAAATGAATTTGCACGAGGAAAACGATAAAAGGCAAAACTTCCATATCACCCAGAGGCAAGTGCTTTTCTTCACAAAACCATCACTCGGTATCAAACCTCTCAGTCCTCCTCCTCAAAGGAAACTTGATAACTTTGCTTGGCACTGAAAACCACACAAGACATTGGACTTTTGGCTCATACAACAGTCTGTCACCTACTAACTCGCCTTTGTCTTATGATTGGAGAGGTGTTAACTGCCCACCTCACAGTGAATGGTCTCTTGTTGATTTACCTGTCCCCCCTTGTGTTTAGCTGTGACACTGAGGCTTTGTTCACATTTAAAAATGTATGCATTAAACTGAGTGTGGCCCATCCACAAGGGGAGTAGCTAACAGTGCTGGGAGCTACCTGGTTCACACTGGCGCTTAACAGCGCTGTAACTTGTTGTGCTGGAAGCCCAAGGGGAAGCGGATGGAGGTCACAGCCCTGAGCCAGAAAATTACAGTGTTGTAGAGTGCCAGTAGAAACTTAGCCAGATGGGAAGAATGGAAGCTCGAAAGCTTGTCTCTTTCATCACTGAAAGTGAGTGCGATGAAAGAGATCCCCCTCCCCCTCCTCCACCCTTGCCTCTCCTGACAAATGATTCTGTATTCTGCTACCAAGAGAGGAGCCTGTGACCTCTTAAAGGTTCCCACTTGCCTTTCGGGTAAGATTTGATCCTTGTCGTCTTCCCCTAGGCCCATGATTCAAGAGAAAATAAGAGTGCTGGGTGAAGCTGGTCTTTCTGAAGCCAGTTTCTCTGAAACAGCAGAAGCCACTGATTACTTCTACAAGGTAAGTGATGTGAAAGTAGGGCAGGCCTTACTGTTGACCGAAGATACTCCACTCCAGCTCTATGAACAGCATAGCTGGAAAGGACATACCTTAGGTCGAGATGTCAGGGGGTCTCCACTGCAAAAACTCTCCTGTCAACTTCCCTTTTACTACTTGTTCCGGTGGAGTACCGGAGTCAACGAGAGCCATCGGTGGTTAATTTAGCAGGTCTTTACTAGACCTGCTAAATCGATCCCTGGGGGAATCAATTGCCACAGCACCGATCTCTCGGTAGTTGAAGACCTGCCCTGAGATGTTAACCGGAGGCGTTAAACTGACCAAACGCGCTAGAGTGAGCTGTTAACAGACGAGGAGAGCTGGCCCCACTTCTGCCTTCAGTGCAGGGCACCTTCCTCCCTGAGCTGTGCTGGAATGGACCCTCCGTGCAAAGAGCCCAGTCTTGTGATGCACAAGGAGACACTGATGCCTCTGCCTCACCATTTCCTCAATCCCCTGTAGCCCTGTGGGCATTTCTCCCTGTGGTAGAGAACCACACGGGAAAGAGGGTGGGGTCAGGGCAGCCATGTTGTCCCCCAACTGTCACTCGGCAGGCTTTGTGCTCGTAATGTACATACAGCTCTAGGCTCTGTTACCGTCTGCTGAGCCCGCATCCCCTGAAAGATCAAGCACAGCCCTGACCAATGGAGTCCTTGCTAGAGCTACCAGGGACCAGAACCGGCAGGGAGCACAGGACCTCCATGTGTATATATGCCTGGCCTCTTGCCGCTCCTCACAGGGGTCCGTGAGAGCAGCCCCTTAGCTTTCACTGTGAGGGAATCTCCATGAGGAAATGCTTAGAGACATTCCCATGGGAAAAGCTCCCCCTAGGAGGGAGCCTGAAAGGGGGCCACAAAATGTTGCAGCTCAACCCCTTCCTTTCCCTGCACCTCTGAGAAAATGGGGGCATGCGGCT
This sequence comes from Apalone spinifera, assembly GCA_030068395.1. NCBI lineage: Eukaryota > Metazoa > Chordata > Testudines > Trionychidae > Apalone > Apalone spinifera. Next base: position 68,574,701 of record JANRFK010006693.1, read on the forward strand.
TCGTTGCAAAGGGCACAGCGGCCAAGTTGAGGTCAGGTGAGTCCCTGCCAGTCTCGCCCGGGCCTGTCTCGTGCTAGAATTCCATTCTCCATGGGTCAGGGGAGCCGTGAGGGAAACCGGAGCTGTGAGCGAATGATTTGGCTTGCTTGTTGCGACCCTGTGGGCGGAACCTCTCTGCTCTCGTTTCACAGCAAGATTCAAAGCAGAAGACCATTTACGACCTTTTCCAGAGGACCTTATCAGAACAGGGAGACGACCTCGACGAAGCTTTGCTCGTGGAGGCGGTTGACGCTTGCCAGGAGTCTGAGCCCGGAAGCGTGGGAGCGGACCCTTCCTCGACGAGTCCATGTAAGAAACGGTGTCTTGAAGATTTTTTTACCAGACGGTAACCAGAAAGGAAGAGACGCTTAAAAGATCTTTATTTATGTTTTAAAAAACTCCACTGAATCATTGTATTGTTTTGATTTTCCAAAAATAAAACACGTTAATGGGTTTGAGAAGATTTTCTCTTATTTCTGTAACTTGTTCATCCCCTCCTCCCCCAAAAGGGTGCGAGGAGGTGTGTGTCTGGGTGAAGGTGTGTATGGGAGGGCGGGGTGACCCAGGTCCTGAATCCTAACCCTGCCTTTACCAATGACTCACAATAGCCTTGGGCAAGGAAAGTCACTTCTGGGCCTCAGTTTTCCCACCTGTTTGCTTTGCAAATAATGTTCACCTGTTCCCATTGCAGGAGTGTCACACGGAGGAACTAGCAAATGGCTACAGCTGCCTTGAACAGTGAGAGAGCCAAATCAAGGCAAAATATTGCCACCCCAAAGACCTTTACCCACTACTGATATATACAAGAGCCAATCCCCCCCCGCCAGGCAGCTGTTGCTGAGATGGTAGAGAGCAGCTTAGCAGCAATCTGGGGCACAACAGAGCAGAACTGGAGGAATTTTGGATACTGGAGTAGTTCTGGGGAATGTATGTGTATAAAAATAGTAACCATGTAACCAATCAAAATTCTATTGGTTACACAGTTAAATGTGTTACCTAGGAAGGGTGCTGTAAAATTCCAGGCTACCGGCTCTGCGCTCCCTAGCAGAGTTGAACAGTTAACAGGAAACCAATAAGCATCAGCTTATGGGTTAACCAGTTAACTGGTTAAACTCTTGCATCCTTAGTAGGTCTCTAGATCTGCAACAAGTGCAGAGGATCATTACCATCAGGACCTTGAACTCACATTTTCCGAACTGCCTGGGCTAACAGGTAAGCCTATATGACCATCTATAGCAGTAGAGGGCACCCTGCAGCCTGTTGGGACTCTGTATGTGGCCCACAAGACATTTTGATTATCGCTGCTCACACACAGGGATGCCACATTATGCTGGTTTTTGTCAGTGTCGGTTTTTTCCCCTACCGGTGTTACTAAAGTGACACGCACTTACAGTAATGGTATGTGAAGGGCGGGGCATGCTGATAACACACAGCATTGACTGTGAGAGCCGTGCGCTCCCTCTGCCTCCAACCAAAGTGCTGCTCCAGTTCAACCTGTACATTCTAAGCACACAAGCACAATTAGCAAAACTATCTTATGTCGGGAGACTGTCTTGGCTACGAAAATCTTGTAGCCCACTGAGATGGAGGAGGGTCATTCATGTGGCCTGCTCACTAGCCCAGGTTGTCCGTTGCTGATCTACGTGCAGTTACTGCAGACCACAGTTATTAAATCACATCCTGAAGACCTCCATGCAGTTTAGAACTTGATGTGTCTACCTTGGGATAGTGAAGGGCTGAAATGATCCTACCAAGATTTGAATCCGTTACTACCATGGATTTGCCATAGCCTCTTGTTAAGCTTCCTTCTGCCCCCATGTTTTCTATTCATTGTGTCTGGTTTTAATTGACCTGCCCAATTTAGGCTGAAAATCATCTCTGCCATCCAAAGACACGTACGTAAACGCTTGTATGTGCTCTCGCTCATTTACAGAAGAAACAGCACATCAGGAAACAGGCTTCAGACCAGGGACTGGGCAATAATTTTTGATGGGCCACCCCAAAAAGGGTGGAGCCTCAGGAGGAAGGGGAGCCAGGACATTTCCTGCTTCCCCTCCCACAGATCCTGATTGGCCTGGGGGTGGGGGAGTGCATGAAGTCTCCTCCTGCCCCGCCCCCATCCTGCAAGGAGCTTGTGGCACTTAGAAGTGCCTTGCCCCTCGCAGGGTGGGAGGAGACTTCGCACACTCCCGCCAGCTCCTGATTGGCCTGGGGGTGGGGGAGCGGCAAGGCCTCCGCGGGCCGGATCAACTCACCTGGCAGGCCGGATCCGACCTGTGGAGGCTCTCTTGCCCACCTCTGCTTCAGACTAAGCCCTTTGCGTGAAGAGAAATTGATTCCACAGTTATCTTATGTGCTCTGTGCACCTGCTGCTGCTTTGATTTGGAGTCTTGTCTCACATCGACGCCTGGAGGTCTTGAGAAGTACTCGAGCCAGTAGAAGCATTCGCATGTATTTAAATTATTTACAGTAGTCATCGCTCGGATCTTTTTGGTGAACAATTCAGTCATGTTTAAGTGCTTGAGCTCTGATTAGGCACATTTGCTTATAGACCGGGGTGTCCAACCAGTTCTGAAGCAGTGGTTACTGCTATAGCGAACTAGCCACGTTATTCTGAAAATGTAAATCATGTTGTGAGCCAGCTAGCCACCCTCAACCAGCCAAATAGCCACATGGGGCTAGCAGCCAGCCTGTTGGACACCTTGGGCTTCTAGGCTAGGTGCCAACCAGTCCTTTGATGGGCATTTTGTATCCCTCTAAGACCGCTATTATATTGGCCCCTTTAGGACCCGTAAGTTGCTACCATCGCAATGCCACTGTGGAGTGGTGGAGGTTTTAGTATAGAAAGGCCTGTCGGGCATTTGTGCTACCCAACTCTGCTCTGACTACAGTTAGATGGCATGGTGGTGTACCCTCCCCTGTTGCTACTTTGCTGCCGTGGCGGTGACTTACGGATCTTGAGAGAATCTGCCAGACTACGGGAGGTCAAGATTGTCTAGCAGCATCACCCACGCTGCCACTGCTTACTGGGCTCTGAGAAGACATGCAAGGGTCAATTAGAGCTAAAGAACAACCCAGACACTGAGAGCCAGAACTGGTGGCTGTAAACAAACTTTATGGGACTGTGAGAAATTTGGCCACACCCGTGATAAGTGGCCATCTGGCTAATTAAATTCATGCCGGACCACGGAGGTGGCCAGACCAGAGTTTGCTGGGCTAGAGAGCTTCCACCTATAGAAGATGCCCAGGATTTGGCTGGGCATGTGTAATTGACAGTGCAGTGTGTTATGTAAGAATGAATAGGAGTCAATTGCATGAATTTTCCACAGTGACAGTTAGTACATCTCCCAGTAACCATCTGTGGAGAAAGGAACAAACTCACTTCTTACACTTTGCCTCTCACTGCTGCTGTTTAGCCAGGGTCCTTAGCTGCAGATGATTACCAAACAATAGTAAAAGCATTATTGACACCTAAGCAAGAGACTTCTGCCATGTGAACAGATTACCAATGCCAATGCTTTCCTTAATTAAGGGTTTGTCGCATCGTTGACTGCAAATAGCAGCCCAGAAGCATGAAAATGTCCTACAAGATTCATATGCAACTGGTCCAAAGTCTCAGTGGTTCATTCATGACTATGCAAAATGAGTTCTCACTTGTAGGCTGCAGATTGAAAGGTTTGTAGGAGGCAAGTGAGAGAGGAGAAAAGTCCAACTGTGGACATTCGATTGAAAGAGCCACATGTAGAAGACTATTGTCCAGCCATCTGTTAAATGAATGGAGATACCTCTCTCCTAGAGCTGGAAGGGACCTTGAGAGGTCATTGAGTCCAGTCCCCTGCCTTCACAGCAGGACCAAGTACCATCCCTGACTGACTTCGCCCCAGATCCCTAAATGGCCTCTTCAAGTATTGAGCTCACAACTGTGGGTTTAGCAGGCTATCCCTCCCCCCTGTTGGTGCCTACCTGCCCGGGCCTCTAGATCAGTGTTTCTTAAACTTTTTGAGCCCACAGAACACCAAACAATATTTTTTTATGTGGAACACCTATGAACATTTTATTAAAAAAAAAAAGAAGTCAGATAAAAAAAGACAAAAACAAAGAAGAGGTCGCGGCACACCTGCGAGTTGTTCATGGAACACCAGTGTTCTGCGAACATAGTTTAAGAAACACTGCTCTAGATGACATTGGTGGATATCTCTCCCCAGTGGCTCTCAACAGCTTGCAGCTAACCTTTTACAGACGGCGCTTACCTGTGGCCATTTGAAAGAGGGTTGGTTTTCACGGGCTGCAGGAAGCGGTGAAAGGGAGGGGGAGAGGCTTCATGCACAAGTCTTGTCTTCTCCGAGGAACGATTCTCTTCCTCCCGTCAGTGCGAGGAGCAGGAGCGGCAAATAACCGCCTTCTGAAATCTGCGTCTTTGGAGAATTCTGTCTCCCATCAAAATCTCCATTTACTCTTATCTACACGCTGCTAAATCTCCAGTCCCGTGAAAGGACATCCGGTATACTCTTGCTCTGGAATGGGGCTCATAAAATCACAGCTGGATCTCAGCAGAGTCGCTGAGACTCTTCAAGAACATTTGACATTCGCGTTGCCCTTTCAAGCGTAAAAAGAGAAGAAAATCTTCCCCTGGAGAAAAGTGCTTTTAACGATTTAGTCGAGGGAGCTTGTTGCTGGTACACAGCCTGTTTATACCCTCCAGGTTCTCAGAAAAGGTCCATTTACAGTGGGAGGTGGGGTGAAATCTTGCACAAGCTTGCATCCGACTATAGCCACTGAGTATGTGCCTCAGATCCCCAATGAGTACCGTAAATTAGCGAATATAACATGCGTCCAAGTATAACATGCACTCATATATTACCCACAGTTTTTCTATCGTGTAAAAAATATATTAGAAAACCCGCGGACGTACATAACCCACAGAGACTTCTGCCACCTTCATAAAAGAATCTGGTGGTTTTTGATGTGGTTGCCACTTGCCAGCTATAAAGATTGAAGATTACGACGTCCCGCTAATACTGGGTCTTGTTACTTTATTTTAGTAAACACAACAACATTGCTGCTCTTATTAAATTATTATTACATCGAAGATGCTGACTTTATTATGTTGATCTTGTTGTCTTGTAATATGAGTAAAAATCAAATTGCATTAGATATGGACATATATACCCTGCAGAGGGGAGGGGCGTGATAGGTAAAAACATGGACAACTCGCAGGCTATATTCGCTAATTTACGGTACATACTCAGGCAGTTAGCCCATCCTGTTGCCATGGCTGCTTTCTGTTTTTAGCACTCCAGTTCGATAAGAGTTAGCATGGGTACAGCACCCCCAGCTACAAGTACAGACATTTCTGCAGCCAGTGCAGCCAGTTGGAGACAGGCACCAGGGCATTCCAGAAAGTCTAAGGTCTCCATTCTTGGCTGTGTCCAGTTGCTTCCCTTTTATTTTAAGAGGAATCCCCATTTGCTATCCCATAATATATTGAACAGAAGGGAAAAAAGCTGGAAAATGCAAGACTTGGAGAAACCAGGTTTTTGGGGTTTTTTTAAGTAGGAGGATGCTTGCGTGGATCTGGTACTATCCTAGGTCTCAGGGATCTGGGTTCAACTCCTTGTGTCACAAACCACGTAGGGACTAAGCCAAAACCCAGTGAGGTTGATGGAAAGCCACTGATTAATGAGACCCTTAATCTCGGGTCTTCAATTCTTCATCTGTAAAATGGGGACAATATTGGATAATTTCATTTTTCCTACCTTGATTGTCTTTTTCTCTAGTTAGACTAAACTCTTCCAGGTAAGGACTATCTCTTTGCCATGTGTCTGTACTACACAACAGAGCCCTCATCCTGGTTGGGGCGTTTAGGTACAACTCCAATATAAATAATAGTAAGTGTAACATACCCCAAAATACCTCACTATAGAAGAAGTATTTAAACTAGGGATGTGAAAGTAACCATGGATATGATTAACCAAAAATGAACCTAGTCTCCTTGGTTAACTTTCACTATTACACACAGGCTCCTGCTATGCATGAGGAGCTAGCTTAAATGCTTGTGCACCAGGTCCCTGGGGAGCCGACTTCCCCCTCCCTTGCTGCCTCTGTATCAGAGGCAGCAGCATGGTGGGGGGGGGGGGGGGCAAGTAGGATCCAACTGCCACCTGCATGTAACCGCTGAAATCTTCTGCAATTACACAGTTGCTTAATTAAATGCGTTTTAACATCTCTAATTTAAACAACCACAAAAATCTTTCCAACGAGTTTAAGTTCAGAGACTCTTGAAATTACTAAGCCTGAAATTGTGATTGCATTTTGTCACTTGAACTTCACCACAACCTCGGCGCGTCTCATTAGGATTATTTACCTGCTGATCCATTTCGCCATTCCCTTCCTGGCCCCTCAATAGAAAGGCCATTTTAAGATCCCAACTCTGGCCCTATTGCTGTCTCTCTTTCAAGTCTGTTTGTTCTGCTCCAGGCTTCTGTTGAATAACTGTTGGGTGTTAAATATGCATTTGGGTTAGAACATCGTCCAGGCTTTTACAACAAAATTAATGTCAAATTGCACAAGGTTCTTATGAAAGGAGGGGGGGGGGAGTCTATAAAAGTGTCATTGGAGGGTTAGAGGAGATTTCCTCCAGAACTCGTGTATGCTGGGAGGTTAATGTTATTACTACATACAGGGATTCATGGCAAACAGTTTGCCATGTGTATTAATAAAGTGGACCTTGTGGAGGTTTAACTACAGTTTTTTCCCTCAAAGGACTTTCAGAAATGAGTAATTCGAATATTAAAAGCTTTTGAGAATTCTGTGTTGCCTATTGTCCTCAAACTAATCAGTTTCTATAGACGCATAGATTAATAAGCCAAAATTCATAGATTCATAATTATAAAGGGACCACTGTGGTTATCTAATCTCATTTCCTATATAACAGAGACCATAGGACTTCTCTGAACTCTTGTTTGAACTAGATTCATCTCTTTTAGAAAAATACCCAACCCCAATTTAACTTTCCACTACTGGAAAATTTATATCACAAAGTTTGGTAAATTGTCTAATTCCAAGTTTCAGCCACTGACTCTTGTTATATCTTTTGTCTGCTAGATTGAAGAGTCTACTAATATCAAATCTGTGTTCCTCACGTAGGTACGTATAGACTGCGATCAAGCCAGCCCTTACTGTATTCTTTGTGAAACTAGACACGTTGAGCTCCTGGTGTCCGTGGTGAAAGGGCAGGTCTTCTAATCCTTTCATCAGTCCCTGGCTCCTGTCTGAACCTCTCCAATGTATCAATGTTCTTCTTGATTTGTGGAAACCAGCACTGGACACACTGTTTCAGTAATGATTGCTCTTGTGCCAAATACTGAGGCAATGTAATTCCCTTTACATACTGTTTGGACCTCCCTAATCCGGCATCCTTGGGACCGAGTGGTCCCGAACTAGGGAATTTGCTGGACTGGGGAGGTCAAGCCTCTGGCTCTCCTGGTACTCCCCTCCTGACGGCAGCCTTAGCCACTGCGCTACTTTCAGCACGTATGCTTGGCTCTGCTGCCCCCAGCCCTCCTGGTGGGGCTCTTCTATGGGCTGCTGGCCCCACTCTGGCCAGCAGGGCTCCCTGCCCCCTGCCAGGCTCCTCTCCAGGTCGCTGGTCCAGCTCTTAGCAGCGGGGCTCTGGGCCCCAGAAGGCAGGGCTACTCTCCAGGCCAGTCTCCCTCCAGCCACGGCAGGGCCCCCAGCCCACGGCTGCTAGTCCTGCTCTGGTCAGCGGGGGCACTCCGGCTGGTAGGGCTCACTGCCCCCAGGCTACTGGGCCTGCAGGTTGCCAGCAACCTCTGCAGTGGGAGCTCACTGGTCGGCCTACATCATCTCTGTTCCTGCCTGACCACAGATGTTGCTGGACCAGAGAGTCCCAGACCATAGAGGTTCAACCTGTCCCCATTTATGCGTCCAAGGATCACAAGTTTTTTTTGCCAACAGTTTTGCACTGGGAGATCTTGCCCATCTGATTATCTAACAGGATAGCTAAAGCCTTTTCAGAGTCACTGCGTCCTCGGAGAGAGTCCCCAGCCTGTAAATATAGCCTGTGTTGTGGGGGGTTGGCTCTTTTTTTTTTTTTTTTTGGAGAGGAAAATGTGAGTAGCAACGGAGAAGATTCTTTGCTTGCATCCCGTTTACCAGTTGATGCAGATCCCTATCGTTTCTTAATTAAACCAAACTGGATTCTCCTATTATAAGTATTGACAGAACTCAACAGCACTACTAGTCCACTGAGTTTGGATTACTCGAGCATTTCCTTCATGGATTGTACAACACGGCCGTCTCTTCATAATTTTCCACATAGCACTGTATTCGGTTGCTGGGTTTGTTTTTCTATGGATGCTTTTTTTTTTTGAGAGAGAGAGAAAAATTTCATGTTGTTTGTGGGATGCTTTCTTAATCCCACGAACTCCCTTTTTTGATCTGAAGCTAGGTCTAGACTACAGGGCTTTATCGGAAAAAGCTACGCAAATTGCGCTTTGCTATTTGCGTAGCTTTTTCCAATCGTTTTTGCAGCAGAGGCTTTTCCACCATTTGGCCCAGTCTATACGGGGTCAGATGGCGGAAAAGCCTCCCCTTTCAGCAGAGCCCTTATGCCTTGTGAAACGAGGTATTTCTGAAAAAAAGCGGAAGAGCAAATCCTTCCTTGGATGTGGCAGGGGTTTTGCGGGATAACTATAGTCTAGACGTAGCCTGAAGTGAGGGACATTGAGGCCTTATGTATGATGATCGAAGAATTTTTGTTTTAAATCCAGTTTGGGGGTTGGGAGTGGGGTAACATAAGAATTGTTATAAATTATCATTGACTTTTTGTCTCTTAAAACTCCAAATGTGCTGTTCCCCTTTTTATCGTTCTTGTAGCTACTGTGTTCTTTGATTTTTCTTAAAAATAAAACCAGCTAACCCCTCTATCCATTTTTGGTTCATGGGCTTTTAGGCTAGGCAGTCAGAAATCTGCATTCTGTGGCTAAACTTCTAATCCAATAAAATCCACTGTGATATAGATCAATTTTACTGTCTGGATATGTGCTGTATCCCTGCATTAATGTATTTCGACAATATTTTCCAAATGATGGATCATTCCAGCTCAAGCTGCAAATAAATCCCATTTTGTGAGTTTGAAGGCTTTAGATAACCCTATTATCACAGGACAGATTTACCAAATTTAGCTGCATAAAACTGAAAAGCATGACAGATGTTTTGTGTGGGACTCAAAACTCTGGGAGGGAAGTAATTCTGAAAGTGTCATAGGTAGCTTTGCAGCAGCTGAATCCTTGGATTGTCAGCATGGAAGCAGAAGTTCACTTTTGTGATAACTGCTTGTATATTGTGATTCTCTTCCTCCCCCCTCCGTCCGCGCCATAGCTTTTGTTAGATTAAGAAAGATAAATATTTAAACCTTTTTCATCCATTATACCTGCTGTATCTTTTTATATGTGTTAGAGGTGTCTGTCTGTCTGTGAGTCCGTTTGTTTGAGTGCCTCCTAAGCCAGGTGTGGGAACTGTTTTTGGGTTGGGGGCCACTGACCTGCAGAACAGTCAGTCAGAGGCTGCACACAAGTGAGACGCGGAGAGACTAGAGCACCAGTGCACGGTCTCCAGTGCTGGAGGGCAGGACCCTGAGCCTTGGGGGTCTGGAATCAGGCAAGCCGGGGGCCTCTGCCTTAATCGCTAACAGCTAGGACCACCAAATTTAGTGTGCAGCTTCCTCTTATCCTAACTTAAGAACACAAGAATGGCGATACTGGATAATACCAAAGGTCCATCCAGCTCAGTATCCTGTCTGCCAACAGTGGCCAATGCCAGGTGCCCCAGAGGGAGGGACCAGAACAGGGAATCACCAAGTGATCCCTCCCCTGTCATCCACTTCCAGCTGGACAAACAGAGGCTGGGGACCCCATTCCTGCCCATCCTGGCTAATAGCCATTGATGGACCTAGCCGCCATGAATTTAAAGCGAAGTCAGGGTTTGGTTGTGGCAGGAAAATGGGATGTGCCTGGAATTGGATTGTTATCCATAACATGGAAAGGGAGGGGATTGATCGGAGGGACGTGATACTGCACAGTCACCACAGGGGGCAGCAAGCGCTGGGGAAAGCTGTCCCGCAGAGTGACCAGTGGGGGCAGCCGCACCAGGAAGGGAGTGGCCAGCTGGGGATGGGGCTTGCCATCTTGCCAGCCACCGGCCCAGGTAAGTGATCCCCCACTCCAAATCCTTCCTTAGCTGGTCCTTGGTTCCAGCGCTGAACCGGTGCGGGGGAAGCCCCACCACCACGGCCATTCCCCCTGGAGCACCACTGGGGCTGGGCAGTACAGCTCCAGCTACCTACCCCCAGCACCCACAGGTGCAGCACTGTCAGGCCACCCCGTGTGGCTGCACCGGCAGGCCTACACTCTTCCCCCCTGTACCCCTGGGGATCTCTGGTGGGAGGCATTTGATGTCCCCCTCTCCTTTGGCCAGACCTGGGCAATACCAGGCAAGTCTTCTAGTATGTTATCTCCTGTTTTCTTAACTCCACTTAGCTTTAGATCATAGTTTTCTAATTGTACATTTATTCATGAGGTGACATCTCTGCTCACTGATGGCAATGAACCTGTTTCCTGTTGAATGGTCTTATTGAATCTACTAATCGTCTTTTCCTTTTGTTCTTTCGTGATAGCCTCTCCTCCATCCTCTTGTGTGTCACGCTGCTAGCTAATCTGTATAAATAGGATCAGATGTCTCACGGCAGACAGTTGGGCGGTCAGACCTGGGGTCCTGCCAGCTACATGGGTTAACATGTACTGAGGGGGGAAAACCCATAACCCAACCTGCACTTCTGTGGGAAGAAGATCAAAGCCTAAGATTTGGTGTTGGACTCACCACTTAATATTTATTCAGGAAAGAAGTACTGGTCATAACATTATTCTGCATCTTTTAAAAAAACAATTGTAGTCTTTGACCCTATAATAGTGAGGGCCACAGCTTGCCTGCATGGGAAACAATGAGGCAGGAGACTCAAAGCCCTGGTGTTTTAGGGCATCTGATTATCTCTGACTGGAAGGGGTTAGGAAGAAAATTTCCCTAGGGCATGGTTCTGTTATTGTTGTCCAGCGTGGGCGGTCTCATTCCTTCCGCTGCAGCATTGGGTATTAGCCCCCCGCTCAGCTAAAATACAAGAGTAGGTGGACAAGTGCTGCTTCTACTGCAATTCCTCTGGTCGTGGAATTAAAGGGCACAATTAAACTTGCTATATTGTTGTGTCATTGTCTGTTCTAATTCTCTGACTTTTCCTTCTGCTTGTCTTTGCCTTTAATTCCTCAACATTTCCTGCTCTCCCACTGCTGCTAGTGCAACTGTTGTGTGTGAGCAGAGAAGTAGGCTGCAGGCTACATGTGTCTAAGCGCAAGGGCTTTTAGCGAGTACACCAGTGCTCACGTATCCTCTCCCTGCTGCTATTAAACCATCACACAGGTTTGCCCTACTACGGGGCCAGGATATTCAGCATATTGCCCCTGTGTAGAAATGCCTGGGTCCTACCCAAGGATGGTCTTTGTAAAGAAATGCAATTGGGGAGTTCCACCAAACGCTGTTGCTCACCTAGCGGGTGAAGGGGAGGCCGGCTGGCGCCTGGCAAAATAGGTCACATCTCCATGGTAGGCTGCTTGGAAAAAGCCAAACAAATACCGCCTGCCTAATTCCCCCAGAGGGGGGCTAAGCACCAAAGCACCAGTGTCAGAAAGTGGGGCTCCCCCCTTCTAAAGCAGGCCTGGATGAGCCAGACCCAGCAACGTGTGTTCCCTAGAACAGCTGCAGCAGGGCTCCTGCTCCCTCGGGCAGGTGGTGCAGCAAGGCG
>JANRFK010006693.1:68592237-68609457 GCA_030068395.1 Apalone spinifera
GAAGCTGGGTTTGTGGGGTTGGCTGAGGCAGGGGAAGCTTTGGGGCTGCTTGGCTGGCAGGTTTTGATGGGATTTGATTATGACCCACTAGAGACCAAGCTAAGTCTGGACTGCTTGTTTTACTGGTGACCTAGGAAAGATTTGCAGGTAGGTTTCTAGAGGAGAGAAGATAATGTGTTTTCTGCTGCTGTTCTTGACAAAGGCCTTCCTCCCACTGAAGTCAGTGACAACAGGCCATGAAAGCTCAGTCCAGTTAGGAGCAGGCCATGAAAGCTCAGTGTTAGCCGCAGGGATTTTGTTTACTCAGTGATGGTCCACCACTACTTTACCAAGGGATCTGACGAGTTATATTCCTTAGCCTGAGAGAAACTCATTGATTAGGGAATTTTGCACCTGCAAAAGTGAGACTGAAGAATTTAGTCATTTCTTTTCCTGTTTGAACACCAGCACTTCCTTAATTACAGTAACTCAATGAGGAGTGGCATCAAACATGATGCACTTTGCTGAAAATACATAAACTTTACTCCTGGAAAACATGCAGAGTGTATTGAGGGCAGGGCTAAGTGGGGTCCTTGTGGTTAAAGATGTTCTTGCTGTATCTTTCCATAGGAATTATTTTAAAGGTCTGACCCTTGGTGCAATCTGGTCAGTTTCAAAAGCAAAAAAAATCTGTTCTTCAGATGTTCTTTCCAGGAACTTCAGGATAAGTCGTTTCTGGCAGGGATGATTAGCCAGGGCCCAGTGGTTTGAGCTTCTTTGGAGCCAGGAAAATCAGCCCAACTTACCTTTCATTGAGGTGGCTGAAAAGTCCTTAGGGGCTCCTCCTGTATGATACTGAGGTTGTGTCTCCACTGGCGCGATCTCGTGCAAAAGCGGCTGCTCTTGCACAAAAACTTGCTGCCTGTCTACACTGTCTGCGTGTTCTTGCGCAAGTAAACTGACGTTCTACTGTATGAAATCAGGGCTTCTTGCGCCAGAACTCTGACACTCCCACTCAGGAATAAGCCCTTTTGCTCAAGAGCTCTTTCAGAAAAGGCCAGTCTAGATAGGCAACATGAATTTCTTGCACAAGAAAGCCCTATGATTAAAATGGCCATCAGAGCTTTCTTGCGCAAGAGAGCATCTACACTGGCATGGATGCTCTTGCACAAAAGCACATGCCAGTGTAGACGCTCTCTTGCGCAACTACTTTAACACAAGAACTCTTGCGCTAAAGAGTTTTTGTGCAAGATCACGCTGGTGTAGACGCAGCCCCTATGTATTTCTTATTACAGTGTCAGAGATGGAAAAGGTACAGGCCTACTTAATGATGGATGAAGATGACTTGCTCTCTGACCTAAGCAGTGTGGACCTAGAGGTAAGCTTCTGTGAGTGGGATAATGCGTTTCATTATGGTCCATATATGTGTGGCTTTCCTTACAAATCTTATTTTTAGCCATTTAAACAGCCTCTTGACTGTTGAATTAGCACCCGGCTGATGAGTGTGCTCAAAAACACGTCACCACTACTTGCTGTTGCCATTCTGCATGGCCCTGTTGAGGTGACCTGCTCCCAGGCCTGTGCTAACTCCATGACATAGACTTCTCCTGGTTTAATGGCAGTTAATGTTATAAAAGTATTAATTGAAATAAAAACCCACAGGACTAATGAGGGTGTGACCAACCACACCCATTCAGTGTGGCGCTCTGTCCCCCTTTGCTGGTGACTGGGTTACATGTAGAGGTTGATGATCCTGCTATAGTTTTGGCTAACAGAGCTGGGTCTTCTATCTCAGACACTAGAGGCTTTCTGAAACAGTTTGACAACCCATCCCCAGTAGTAGTGCTCTGTGTGTTTGAAGAATATATTTTCCCATCTACCTGTGGTGTCTGAGTAGGAGACTGTTAGCTGCTGGTAAAGTTTCGCTTTGCTGATGTCTCAATTTTAATTGGTAGTGAGACTATTAAGGTGCATTTTCACCAGCACAACTTTGGAAAAGGAAAAAACTAGAGGCTTCAAGGCAAAAATAGATATTTTTTTTTAAATTATGATTTGAGACTAATACCAGAGCTTTCAAACTCCACCTAGCAACTGTGGCTTGTTCTGTGTTTACTTGAATTTTTGTCCCTATTTTTGCCTTTCCAGATGTTACTGTCATTCCTGGTAGGCAAGGTGCATGAGAACGAAATGAAAGTGAGCGCAGAGAAGGATGAGATCATGAGACTTGAGACAGAAATAGCACAATAGTAAGTCTCCTAATAAATCTTTTAACATTTCTCATTAATCAGCATCATGGTTAGCTTTATGTTTTAATCACGACTATATTTTAATCGTACTTGCAGACTGCAATGTTAAGTAAGAAACCTATGTATGTTGATTTAATGTCAGTGCCACATCACAAGGTCTTTGATTGGCAGGAAGCTTTCCGTAAATGAACGTGAAAGGGCTTTTTACAGTACACCAGGTTTCCCTCTAAGCTGCCCACCTGCGTGGCTGTGCACAAGAAATGTCAGGCCTGCCCAACTCGCCTGCAGGGGTGTGCAGCAGCGCTCACAACCATTCACTTTGCTGCTGGACAGGAAGGTGAGTGGTGGTGGCAGCGGCCTGGTGAGTTCTGGCAGGGCCACGTGGCGGCAAGTAGCTGGCCTGCCCCACCCTCATTTGCTCCGGCTGGCACCAGGATGCAGTAAATGCCTCGTTGGGCAGCCTCACTGGCCCCAGTTCCAGCCAAGGCGGCAGGACGCTGCAGCCTGGCCAGAACCGGACCTGTCACGTGGCAAGGGAGTCACTGGGCCCTGCACCCCCAACCTCAGCCAGATGTGACTCTCAGCCGGCAGGTAGAACAGAAGGTTTATTAGTTGACAGGGACACAGCATAGAGCAGACTTGTCAGCACAGTAACCGGAAGCTGTCAGCACCATCCATCTCTGGGAAAGGGCCCCTAAAGCTAGGGCCCTGGCTCCCTTCCTGCTCCCCAAGCCAACCCAGACTGCTCCACTTCCAGCAGCCCGGTTCTGGCCCCCCAGCCAGGCTCCTTCTCCAGCCTTTGTCCTGTTTCCTGGGCAAAAGCTGTCACCTGGTCTCACTTTCTCCTGGGCTTAGATTACGAAGGGCATTGACCATTGTGTAAGGGTGGGAGGCTATCACACCCAAAATTCCTATCCTGGTACAGTGCTCCAGGAAACTGAGGCACACGCACGAGGTTACTATAGGACAGCAGAACTCACCTGCAACATACCAGCGTGAACAAAATCCCCACTCCGTCACGTGTGGGCTAAAGCAGTTTTGCCATGTATAACTAACACGTAGTGTAGTCAATGGAACAGTGACTAGGAACGGAAACAAGCTTTTCTATTCTGCTTTTGTAGTGCCACAGAAAGAGACAGCTGTCTACCTCTAGTGGCGCAGATTGTGCATTTGCATCCACTACTGGAGGAGGAAAGCAAGACTCGAGAACAACTTCAGGCTGTTGCATCTGAGCTGAAAAGACTGAAAAAGGATATTGCTCAAGATACCAGGTATGGATATACCCAGTTCGAGCAGAGGGTGTTTGGCTTGCAATATAGTGATAGAGTGATTAGCAGGGCACTAGCATGGTCTTTCAAAGATGATGATTAATCAGGTACATGTATCACATCAGAGCGGGTTATATCGTTGACACAAGGACAGTACGACTGCTGTAAGCTTAAGCAGGTTCATTAAATGAAATCAAATAGTAGCATTTGAGCAATTAGTGTCTCTTCTACCAGGGCATGAGAGAGAATAACCAGAGGGGTGGGCTAGCTGGTGAACTGCCAAGAGCCCAAGGGCTGCCCTTTATGTGCCTGAATGATTCAGTTGTGGACTGGGGTTGAAGCTGCAGGTATGTGATGTGCTCTCTGCTTGGGTAGTGAGGTGACATTGCCAAGTGGACTCTGTCGGGCCTATTGCTTGTGCTGCTTTAAAGGCCAGCTGGCCCTTGCTCTGGACTAGGAGACTGCTGAGAGGTTTGATTCCTTTGACTAAGTGTTTCTTTTGCTCCTCACAATATAAACAAAGGAAGGCCCTGTGGCTTAGTATAAGCCAGTGGTTACTAATGATGCAATGTTAAACTTGGGAGGCTGTCGTCTTCTTTGAACTTTCCCTATGAATCTTCCATTCTTCAACCGTTTTAAAGCATGGTGGGCAGGAACAATCAGATTCACTTAGACCTCAGTGGTTCTTTGTCGGTTCATGTATCAAAATACTGCGGCAAAGGGCATGTTAGAAATGTCTGAGAGCATTGATGTGCTCTACCATTTGCAGCAAGAGTGACAAGCTTTCATCTAAAGCCAGGAGAATTCTCTCCTTTACTCTCCCTCAATTGCAGAGGGAGTCTGCCAGTGGGGTTGATTGCCATTTCAAATAAGGGAACATGTACAGCATATTTCGGAGGCAACATTTTTAGTTCCCTGCATTTCTTTTCAAAGATGCTGTGTCGGATCCTGGTTTCCTTGTGTATCAGCTTTGCCTTGCTTGCAAAGTGGCAGGAAAGCTGTCCTAAAGAGTCAGTCCAGGGATTTCCCCAGAGTAAGGGAATCTCCCGGTGGCATAAATCTGTTTCCAGCTGGCTGTACACAACCCCTTCTACTTCTCTCCTTCCCTTTCCCAACAGGTGAAGGAGGCATGTCAGGGTGGAGGGATGTGGGCTGAGGGCATGGCAGGTGGTGGGACAGGTAGGGTTAGAGCACAGGTTTCTCTGTCTTTATAGTGGTCCCTAAGAGATTGCTGCTGCCAATGTGATTTTGAGCAGGCTCTAAGTTATTAGGGTTCATTTTATATACCCATGATTTAAGAAAAGACTTAGCGCTATCTTCCCATACTTTCTCCCCAGCTGTGCCAGGCAAGCTCAGTTCAGCTGGGTTCAACCTGTTTAACTGTTAGGTTACTACTACTTAGCTCGCTTGTTCAATCAAGCGTCAAAGCTAAACTGGAGAGTCTCTAACCTGCCATCTTCGGAAAAGAAACTGGACAAATGGCACATTCCTGTAGCACAAATTGCTCCTTGCATGTTTACAGAATTGTCTTGCTCAAAGGAGCGACAAAAATAAGTCTTAACGCCTCCTTGTTTTGCCAGGCCAGCACAGTTAGGAGAGGGAGAGCCAGATTCTTCCATCTTGTTCATCAGAATTGTTTACCAATTTGCACTTAATTACCCCTGAGCAGCCCTGCTGAATGTAATAGGTGGCAGAGGTATCACTGATGGCCGAGTTTGGCCTTTAGAACTCTTTTACCAGTCATGATATTTGAGGTGGAAAGACCCCAACCTCTTCCCCCCCACAGCCACCCAGCAATGACTGTCAGGATACATCTACACTGCAACGCTATTTCGGGATACCAGAGTACATTGAAATAGCTATCCCCCATCTTCTTAGCAAGCCCATTATTTTGAGCTCGCTATTCCAACGTCCCTGTCAGCCTCATTCTACGAGGAGCAAGAGACGTTTCAAAATAGCGCTATATTTCAAAATTTGATGCTGTGTAGACCAGGCTGAGTATGTTGAACTGACAGGGAAAAAAAATCCTATAAGTTGTAAACTGTGTGTGTCTGATCTGCTGTCTGTGAGAGACGATGCACACAGAGCCCCATGGTACCATTTTTGCAGTCACATTTTAGAGTAAAATTGCACATTCAGACGAACACATCAGTGACAGACGGTCCTAGTTTGGTGTGTGGTGCTCTGTGCTTGTATTGTATTCTGGCCCTACAAAAACCCCAAACATCCAGCATGTTGCTATGCACATGAAAACATGATTAGGGACTGTAATTGTAAACCCTGTGGGGCTGGAGCTGCCTTTTTTTATGCGGCTGTCCAGTGACTAGGTCTTGAGCTTGACTGGCCTTGTAGGCACTACTGCAATATAAATGATTCGTCTACGGGACTTATCTGCCCTCACTCCCTTTAGGATAGTATCTGAACAGCTCTCTTTACTGTATTTATCCTCGCAACCTCCCTTCGTAGCAGGGCCGTGCTGTGATCCCTCCAGATGAGTGCCAAGCCCTGCTCATCTCACAACCCATTCGTAGAACAAACCCATTAGTTGATGTCTCCTGCAAGCACCTCAGTGCTTTCACTCATGCTGTCTCTTATATCTTCCTCTCCCCTCCCCCCGAAATTCTTAAGGTCACCCACCATGTCTGCTGTGATGCCTTTAGAATGTTTCCATATGTGATAACAGCGAGACGTGGCACTTTTGTTGTGTGTGCAGCTAGTCTGAATGAATAGAGCCCTGCAAATCTGAGGATATCAGCAATTTTTGTAACCGCAAAGGAGTCTATGAATGTAAGCAAGCATACTATTATCATTGTAGCACATAGGAGCCCCAGCCAGGAGCTAGGGGCTGTTCAAACAGAGCACACAAACATTATTGCCACTCCAGGCAACACTAAGTTTCATCCTTCTGTTGTATCTCATTGTTAAGAAGCTCTTCAACTCAAGAACTGTCATTTTCCTATTTGTTTGTACAGCCCTTAGCACAATGGGGCCCTGAGCTCTGACTGGAGACTCCAAGGATGTTACTGTAATAAAAACAACTTTTTCTGACATACCTGCTTTTGGGGAAGGGTGATGTCTGCTTGGTCTATGGCCGCACAGAGGATGTCAGCTAATTAATGTTTGTAAAGAGCTTTGAAGAGGAAGCGCTATGTAACTGCTCCACATTGCTGATATTCAGTGTGTAGGGCTGTCTTTCCATCACATTACACAAGAATTACATTCACACAGAAAAAAAAACATGAATGGAACTTGTCAGAACTGCTAAATTCATCCTCGCTGTTGTGGCATGGATGTTGGGTTGCAGTACTGCAAATGGCCTATTGGGAGAGTTGCAGGTCCACAAATCCTATGATTTACCTTTCCATTGAGACTGTTGCTCTTGAAAGACAGGCTGGACGCTTACTTGAGTATCAAGGATATCCAGAGTTGTTTTAATTATCCATACCAAATCTTCTGGGAGAGATATTGGGTCACATGCTTCAAGAGCTTGGTCTAATCTCACTCTGAGATACCAGGAAGAGACCTAATGGGGGGCAGATTATCCCACATCACCTCTTGTGGGGTTCTTAGACCCTCTTCTGAAGAATTGGGACAGGCCACTTGTTGGAGACAGGACACTGAGCAAGAACAATCCAATCTGGCAATTCCTGTGTGCCTGTTTTCCTATAAGATTTTTGTATGTCTAATTGAATTAATAGGGTCAACTTACGTTAATTCTATTTCTGGTTACTTTTTAGTGAGCAGTCAGATGCCACCACATTAGAACAGTTGATAGCGGAATCAGAAACCAGAATAGCTTCCCTTCATCAGAAAGAGCGTATGTTCAAAAGCGAGAAAGCTCACCTGACTAAGGTACTGGAGACCACCCAAAAAGCCCTTTCTGAGGCACAGACAGAAAGCCATGCAGGTAATTGACTTTGACCTTTGCTTGGATAAATGAAAGCAGATATGTATTCTTGAGCTTAAGATTTTTCTTAAATTGATGTTGTCATTGTTCAACCTAGTCACTTTCAAAAACTGAATTGAAAGTAGGTTCAAGTATGATGCTGTCCCTGATTCCCTCTGACAATTTCTGTGGTTTCACAACAGTATTTTCTTTAAAACATAATTTCTCTCCTTTGTGGCTTCCTGAAAGACTCCCAAAAATGGACTCTTGGAGATTGCTGGTAACAACATTTAAAAGAAATTTTTTTTTAACTTGAAGTGTCCCCTTACTATCTTAACTCCTGTGGATGATAATAGATATGCACAGAGCTTGGATCCACATAGAAACTTCCTCAAAGATCTGAGGTGCTTGGGTCTGATTTAATCACCTTCATATTTAGTCTCTATAGAAGAATTCTGTATGGCTCCTTTCTTGATAGAACCGAAATGTGATTCTTCCAAGTACTTTGGAATTATAATACCATAACATGGTTTTAGGATCTCCTTGAGACCATGTACTTAGCCATGTCCAGACTGGAAGACCCAGTAAGGCTCTGCTTTTTGGTGTTAGGCTTGACACCAATATATACCTTTGTCACTTCTTTTTCAAATTGATGGATGTGCTGTGTTAAGGTTGGCTGAGTCGGATGTCCAGAGCGGTGGTTCGCAATGCGGCCAAGATAGTGTCTTCTCCAAAAGTCAAGATCTGTCCCTAGCAAATCAATTTTTAAAAAGCCTGTCAACCTTGTACCCCCGCCCTCCCGCCCCCCAACTAGGGGCCAGTTGATCCATGGGTCAGCTGAACTCCCTCTTTTGAGCAGATAGGGCTTTGCTGTCTGTACCCCTTCTCGTGGAAGGTATTGCTTGTAATGGACAAGGCAGCCACAAGTGTCTTGAAATTGCAGGCCTAAATGGCCAATTGCTTTTTACCATTTTTTACGAAGGCAAAGTGGTAGTTAGGCACTAACCTGATTTTCTGACAAAATGATACTGAGTTTTCATCTGTTTAAATCACACTCTGTGATTTGCCCCAAAGACCCATAGGTGTCCTGGGCAGTCTTGAATATGCACCCTGCATGTCAAGACCCATTAGCTACTCACAATTTTTCAATTTTAGAACAGGCTATTGATGGCCATCCGAGGAAAATCCAAAGATCAAGCCATTTCTGGGTGGAAAAGATCATGCATCCAGCCGTATATGTGTAGGACGCATTCGTCTGGGGAGATACTTGCTAGCACAGCAGCTTTCCTTGGTGTGCAGCTCCTCTGACATCATTACAGCTGCTGCCTGGAATTCAGCTCACACCTTCATGAGCAGCTACTTGGTGATCTTGGCAGTACCGGGATGGGTGGAGGACGCTTGTCTTTCCACGAGTGGCTGTGGCAATTGTCCTTCAGCCTCATGCCAGAAAGGACACCCAGGCTGCAATGGTTTCCAGCTCTGAGCACTCTTCCCCAATTGCCTCTGTCAACATTCCCCTCCCCTGATTATCCAGAGAGTTACCCCTACCAATTTGCCTAAAGAAGGAAGGGCCTAATGACTGCCTTTCCTCTCCACAGCTGATCAGGAGCTGCTCTGCTTGCAGAAGGAATGTGCTGGGCAAGCTAATGTGAAGTCTTTGGGGGATAACGAAGCTGACAGACAGCTGGATGCCTGCGTCAGACAACTGGGAGTGTTAAACCTCCTCCCGAGGAAGAAGTGAAGGGCTGTCTCCAGCAGGGGGGTGTTGGCCAGCAGGCCTGCACTTTAGAATTCCACTTGCAGAAAGGCAAGTAGGAAGCTTGTGGCTACTAGTACACAGAGCTCCTCTTGTGGGAGGCAGGGGAAGAGACATCACCTTGCACATAGATGTACTGGGATAAATAGCCTGAAAGCTCTCCAATAGGATTCTATTTCATCCGAATCACCTGCCAGCTGTCCATTGGGAAATAGCAAAATAATTTGATTGGGGGGGGGGGAGGAACAATCTTGTCTTGCAGCAGGGACCTGAAGCAAAATCCGCTGTATGATGAAATGTGCTACTCATATAGTTTGGTTATGCCTGGTTTTATTTTCACAGTTATTGAGACTACCCCAGTGGTTTGTCATGGGTGACAGGGATGCAGGGACTAAAGGAAACAGATGATTTAAGAAGGCCCATTTCAGCCAAACTCTCCTTGCATGAGGCGTTTCCACATCAGCTCACCCCAGTTTGTGTGGTGCCTCTCGCCCAACAGTATAGTTCCCTTTCCAACTGGTAGTCTAATTTCCCTGTTTAGATAGGGCATAGCCAGTCTGCCAAAGCTCTCCTGTTACTATCTCGTTCCTCTTCACATGGACCCATTGCCATTCATTATACTCGATTGCCTTGAAGTTTCTCCATATTGAGAGTGGGATACCTCCAGGAACTCTGTGAAGATTACTAGGTGTATGTGAAGTAGAACTGGAGACAGAAGCCACTTGCTGATCTGGAAGCTGACCAGGGACTATGTACAAAATTGTGGCTAGCGGTAATTGTACGGTGTGGCCAAAAGCTCTGAGCAGAGACATGGTTTTGCATGACTTCAAATTAAAGACAGCTTTCTTAAGTAAGCAGCAGCTTTTTCATTCAGTTCATTGTCGCCTGAACGTGCTGAAAAGCCCTGCATGCCAGCGGCTTCTCCTGTCATCACTAAGCAGCATGGGTGAGCTGCTCACAAAGGTGGCAGAGGCTGTGCAAGGAGGATGCTATAGAAATGTAGCAGCATCCAGCAGGGACCCTGCAGCACTTCCCACATGGCTGTGCAGCAGTAGTTCTTCACCCGTGACCCAATCAGCATGCAGCTGCGGTCCATGTGACATCCTTAGGGCCATGCAGGTAGTGCGAGTGTGACCCCTGGTGGTGGATAGGTTGAAAGCCACTGCTCTGCTGGGATCACAGTAGCCACCCTGGGGTAGAACCTGGTAGTGGCTTAACTGTAGCCAGGGACACTGTAAAATAGGGTTGTAAACAAGAAGGGGAAATACTGTTTTTAGTGAAACTATAGCAGAATCTTTAGACAGGCACAGGGTAACTGCTCTCATTAAGAAATAGCCTGGCCCATTATTTGTATTACTGTAGAGTCTATAAGCCTCAGTCATGGACCAGGACGACAGTGTGCTAGATGTTGTACAAACACAGGACAAAAAGACGGTCCTGCCCTAGGGAGCTTACATAGGTCTAGTGTTCCTGGTAGAAACTGCCGTGGGATCTCTAATGAATAGTTGTGGTTCCATCGCTCAGACCTTTCCAACCTCCCTCAGCCCCCACACACACCTCCCGTGCTATTCTTGAGTATTGACCTAGTGCTGCAGCTCCAAAAAGGAAATACCACTCACCCTTTTAAACACATGGATTTTTCCTGTACTAACCCACCTCCAGCCCTGCTTTGAGTAAGAGACCTGGTTAAATCACAAACCAAGATGGGATGGTTGCAGAGGCTGCCTATAAATTAATGAACTGTCCCTGTAAACTTTGCATATACCTGGTCATAAATAGTTGATGGACTGTTCAGAAATCATGCTAGACCCCCCCACAGTGGTGAGATACAAGATGCCGGGGGGAGGGGTTCCCTTTCACCATCCAGATTTTGAGCCATTAGAGTGCATTTGGGTCATATTTTCAAACTTCTGCTGAACTCTTGGAGGCTAGAAATGTACTTTTTGTTTCACATGAGCGTTGAGATTCTTACGTAAAACACCATGAGATTTGTGATAAAGTTATGAGAAATGGCATTGATATACTAGTGGTAGGAACTGGAAATGATGCTGCTGCCATCTATAATTTCATAAATAGCATTGGGAATATAGATAAGATAGAATCCATTATGAGTTTATGATAAAAACCCAGCTGGAACTAATCTCTGATATTAATAGGAGGGAAGAAGCCTTTGATTGCTTACTGAATGTCTTGGGGAGATGGCACTGATCATACTGCATGGTAATGTGACGTCCATTCCCCGGGAGAAGGGAATTCAGTCTTGTGTAAACTGGATGCTCTGAAGATGGCATATTTTACTTGCTGAGGATACGGCGGAAAGGGAGAGTAACCACGCACAGAAAATGCTTTGCTATTTGGTTTACTTGAAACGAATGACTGTTACCCATCCTTCCCGGCACCTGCTTCCTGCCGGGTGTGCCCTTGGATGCATCCAGACATCCCTAATGAACCCGTTAGCTCAGCAGAGAGGTGCAAACTGAACTGGCAGTGGAGAGAAAACTCTGCCTCCACCTTACAAGCTTCCCTCCAGGGCAGCATTGAGGCCCATGAGTGGGGGAGCAGCGTGAGGAGTCATGCCATGATGCATTTTTTGTGGCTGGAGGAGTCTAGTCCTGCTTGTCAAGAGCTCTGATGGGGAAAAGTTCTGTGGTGGTGCCAGTGGTATTTCAGTTTGTGGGAAGGCTAATTCGGCACACTTCATGAGTGCAAAAAACATTTTTTTTTAAACGAAGGACAAGGATATACTTTGTGTAATCCTTACTAATGCAGAGTGCTCATTAATACCAGTTAATGCTATAGCATTCATTTCAGTCTGCACTACTACAAACAGCCTCTTGGAGGGCACTGCTGCTCTACTGAAATCCAGCTTTTAAAAAGTCTTTTTTAGTCCACATCTTTAAACCTCCCTTTGTTTACCGGTTAACCGGCGCCCAGCCCGGAGCAGCCTGGCTGGGCCCACTCTGCACATATAGCCGGTTAACATCTTCAGCAGGATTTTGCATCCCTCCTTTGTTTGCCTTGCCATTAACCATTTAGTTACTTAGCTCATAAGAACATAAGAATTGCCATACCTGGTCAGACCAAACGTCCATCTAGCCCAGTATCCTGTCTGCCGACAGTGGCCAATGCCAGATGCCCCAGAGAGGGTGGACCGAAGACAAGGATCAAGCAATTTGTCTCCTGCCATCCTTCTCCAGCCTTTGACAAATAGAGGCCGGGGGCACCATTCTTTACCCCCTGGCTAATAGCCTTTTATGGACCTAACCTCCATGAATTTATCTAGCTTCTCTTTAAACTCTATTATAGTCCTAGCCTTCACAGCCTCCTCTGGCAAGGAGTTCCACAGATTGGCTGCATGCTGTGTGAAGAACTTTCTTTTATTAGTTTTAAACCTGCTAAAACTACGGTTCCCTTTAAAAACAGATTTATAATGCTGAGATGCGTTGTAGATGAGACCAGTCTTTTGTTTCAAAAAGAAGTTTGGAAGCCAAGGACCTTGACATATTGTTACCGCTTGTAATCTTTGGGGAGTTCCGCTTACATGGTAAGAAGCGAATCCTGTATTTTCCTCAACAAAGCATCCACTGATTTTAGGGGAAGATTTGCCTTCTTAAGGACTGAAGGACTTGGCTAAGTGACCACCATAGAGCTTTTATTTCAACCATGGATCTCAAACTTCTTTATAAGTAAGAATCTGGACCCATCGGAGGGATTATTCAGAGGGAACTAGGGGTTGCACTCTATTAAACTGCCTCAGCTCCAAGCTTCACTCACTTGAGTCCTCAGAAGGCCATGCAAGGGTTAATATGTTAATGTTTAAAAAGAGCAACAAGAACTTTGGATGGTAAGGTTTGTTTATTATTTGTATTGCTGCTGCCCCTAGGAGCCCTGTCATGGGCCAAGACCTCACTGAGCTAACTGCTGTACAGACACAAAGATAGGTCCTGCCCCCAAGAGTTTATGTTCAAGTAAGTGGAGTCTTAACCCCCTTGCTGCCGTTTTTGTAATAATGGCCTCAGTTTGTGTCACTGGGGAAAAGAATCAGACTTTGAATAGTATATGACAGGGTCAGGTCGGAGGGATACAGAAATGTAATGGGAGGGAGGTATATTAGCCTCAGACTAAGAAAATCTCTGTTCCCAGGGTAACTGGCAGGGCCTCGTCTAGAACCAGCAGCATCAGTTGAGCACCTGGGGCTAATTGAGGGGGCTTTGCCGAGTCAGGTGAGCCTGGGCTGATTAGAACACCCGGGGCCAATTAAAGAGCCAGTTGAGACCGGATTTAAAAGGAGTTTTCCCGCAGGGTGCATGAGTAGCAGAGAAGACGGAGGAAAGCGCTGCCTGGAGGGTAGGGAGGACGAGCCTGAGAGAAGGAAGGTGCGGAGAAGTAGCCCAGGGGTCTTGTAGCTATCTCGCAGCTGGTACTGGAGACTCTCATTGCAGGGCCCTGGGCTGGAACCCAGAGTAGAGGGTGGATTCCCCCGAACACCCTCTCCCCATTTCCACTGAGGGAAAAGACTGTGAAGTAGATTCTCCCTCTGCACCTTATGCTGGAGAATGCTGAGAGGAGCTCAACAAACAGCAAGCTGGTGCCCTACTTGCCTAAAATTGAGGGCTGCTGCGAGCCTCAGGCAAGCAAATCTACCTGAAAGCGCAGGGCCCACCAAGTTCAAGTAGGAGCCATGACCCAACGGTGACTCTGCAGATCTGGCTCAGCAGCAGCAGCCCGCTGGAATGACTTTGAAAGCGAACAAGTTAGAGCAGTGCACCCCTCAAGTAGCCATCCTTTACCTCCCACAATGCATTGCAGACCCGCCAGCCTAACCCAGCGGGCAGCAGTTAACGAACAGCGAGGTGCAAAGTGACCTGTGACCGGGTGGGTGGGAACGGATGAATTGGGGCGGTGCTGTGAATCTGAAGAGGGAATCAGCTCCGTCGGGCTATGGAGTTGGCTCACACTCGACTTGGGCTTGAGCCGAAGTATCTTGGAGTCTCTCCTGGAGGAGCTCTGCTCCTGGACAGTCTGACTGTTCGGGTCTTTTCAGAGCTCAGTTTATAGCTCCCTTGTCTCTAGCTCCTGGCAGCACTTCCCAGGACCCCTTACAGGAGAGTGGCTGGAAGCAGACTCGTGGGTCTCATAATCCCCATCATCCATGCGGGGGAGGTTTGAAGGAAAAGGTTAGCAACTGCCTGAGGCTAAATCATTTTATTACTGGAGCTCACTCGGGGTCTCAGGCAACTTCTCTGTTCCTAGAAATACTGCCCCTCTCCATGGCCAGTTTCATCCTTTTAAAATTCCACTTCTCCAGGGGGAGCATGTGTGCAGCATGGGCACTGCCCGAGACCAGGAAAGCTTGTTAGCCTTTCCACCCGAGGGGCTATCCTAGCACTGGCAGGGGACTGATTTCCAGCACTTAAGGGGGGGGGGGGGGGGGGGGGGTTGTTCTTGGCCTCTGAGGACAGGACAAGAAGCAACGGGCTTAAACTGCAGCAAGGGAGGTTGAGGTTGGACATTAGGAAAAACTTCTTACTTGTCAGGATGGTGAAACTCTGCAATAAATTGCCTAGGCAGGTTGTGGAGTCTCCATTGTTGGAGATGTTGAAGAGCAGGTTGGACAGAAACCTATCAGGGATGGTCTAGAACGGTTTCCCAACCTATGGGTTGGGACCCAAATATGGGTCGCCGTTACATTTCAAAAGGGTGTCTCCCCAAGTGGCTCTTAAAGAGCCATTCACACATTTTTTTGAATTGCCCTGGCTCACCAAGTCTTCCTGAATTGTCAAAATGGGTCCTGATCTGCAAAAGGCTGGAAACCGCTGGTCTAGACGGTGCTTGTTCCTGCCGTGAGGGCAGGGGACTGGACTTGATGACCTCGCGAGGTCCCTTCCGGTTCTAGGGTTCTATGATTCATTCAAGGAAATGAGATGGGCTCCGCTAGTCTGAACTCATCCATTTTTGAGCGTTCTTGGGACCAGCTTGCGCTGAGGGCGTTGTAAGAAAATACTGAATGACTGGGTGGGAACCAGAGTACAAAGGCTCAGGCACTGTTTGTAGCAGGCACTTGTTGCTAGGAGTTACCATGCATGTTGCACCTCACAGTTGACATGACAGACACGCCCAAGCCCATGTGATCCCTTGCAGGCATGCACAGCCAGGACAAGAACCCCGGTGGGTCACGTGCAGAGGGGAAAGGAAGCGGGTGAGCCCTGGTGTGCAGCTCCAGCAAGAGCTGGCTGAGCGGTGGCAAAAGCTGTCAGAGAGCTATTGAAAGAGCTGGCAGGGACCCGGGTTGCAATAGAGCAGTACCTGCAAGAAATTGTAAGTTATTTTCACCGCTGATCACGTGTCTACATCAGGGCAACTGAAGTTTGGAAGCCCCGGGGGCCACAGTGATATCACAGCACATGCCGAGGGCTGCAACTTAAGTGTGGTTGCATAGACTTGCAAATATATATGCAAATAACTTCTTTCACACTGCTGGGCATGAATACAAAGATTAAGGCAAGACTGCACAACACACAGGCCCCATTTAAGCCAGTTCTGCTGATATTAATAAAATGCAATAGTTACCTGATTTCCACCTATGTGACAGCACTTTTAATGAGCAATGACAGTCCAGGACTTTAACTATTAAAACGCATATCGACAGAAGACCGTTATATTGACTACTTTTTTGTTTTGGCTGCTACCCACGGGCCACGTGTTGAGCCCCTCGTACACTCAAACTGCATCTTGGGCCAGCCCGCGGCCACATATTGAGTAGCCCTGGTCTACATCTTTGCATCTTCGGACAAGCAGTTAAAACCCAGCTCCGCTGCACAGGCCATGAGGGGAAAGCTACAGAGATGTGACCTGGGAAGACCGGGCAAGAGAGTGGCTGTGAGGTGAGGGACAACCAAGCTGATTGTTTCGAGCTTACCCGAGAAGGATGAAGACGGGGAAATCTGGAGAGTTTGTGCAAATTGTGTAACGCCCCAACTAGCATATTTTAATGTGATTCCTAATTTACATAAACAACTTGCCTCCTGAGTCCATCGCTGAGGCCTTCTAGAAGCTATTTTCCTGTTGTACAACCAACCGTATGCCTGATACGGTTGCCTGATCCTCCCTTCCTGCGTGCCACTTCTCCGTTGGTGGGGCGATGTTTTCTGCCACTTCCTCAGACCTCATACAAAATAGGAGCAGATCACACGGGCGCACAGAAGCTCTTGCTTTAGAACTGCAGCCCACTAAGGGCTCTCCGGGGTTTTCATCTTGTATCCAGTGTGCCCCGTAAATTGAGTGCTTGTGCGGCCGGAGAGATCCAAATGCTGCCCAGCTGGTAAGCAGAGCGCCCACCGCTAGGATTTGTGTTTCTACTGGTGGTGCACATTCACACATGCCTTGGTGCACTACATGCATCTGACGAAGTGGGTCTTTGCCCACGAAAGCTTATGCTCCAACACTTCAGTTAGTCTCTAAGGTGCCACAGGACTCCTCGCCGCTTTTGCAGATTCAGACTAACACGGCTACCCCTCTGATATTAAAAATGATTACGCACATAGATGCAAAAAATCCGCACGTGGATGAAAACGATTGGCAGGAACGTTGGTTGTGGCCCCGAGGTGGTGTGTGGTGAGTGGCACCTGGCAGCACTTCATAAGCAAAGATATCTCTGGAGATCATGTGAAATACTCTTCCCTCCCTGCACGCCAGCGGTGCTGCGAGAAGGGCTGCAACCGATTCCCTTCTCCAAGGAAATGTATAGCCCACTTTCTAAGGAGGAAAGAGCTCTGCCTTCTGGGTCTAGTGGATGCAGCATGCTGGAGACAGAAGGCCCAGAATGGGTAGAGCGGAGCACCAGCAGGTCCTCAGCTTTTCCACGAAGATTGTTGGCCTGTGCAGAGTGGTTCAGTCAGATGTGATTAGTTGTGATTGGTCCTGCTTTGGGCAGGAGGCTGGACTTGATGACCTCCTGAGGTCTCTTCCAGCTCTATGATTCTATGATCCGCCTTTTGATTTCCCATATGCTAGCAGACAGACTTCAGAGAGGAATCTATTAGAGTTCTTTGAAGGGGTTAACAAACATGCGGACAAGGGGGATCC
>JANRFK010006693.1:68618431-68631584 GCA_030068395.1 Apalone spinifera
GGAGATATTTAAGAGTAGGTTAGATAAATGTCTAACAGGGATGGTCTAGACATGAGGGCAGGGGACTGGACTCGATGACCTCTCGAGGTCCCTTCTAGTCCTAGCATTCTATGATTCTACAAGAAAAGCGTAGAGTCCAAAAAGAGTGTACAACACCCACAGAGGGTGGGGTTTTATGTGACATGGGTAATCGGATTTGCCGGTCGAGATTGGGTTAGTTGCTCACCAATGGCATCATAGAAGATGAGATCCGTCAGTCGAAAGCTTAGTCCGTTCTCAGAGCCGGCCCATGGTACGGGCCAACCGGGCCACCGCCTGGGGCACCCCATTGTAAGGGGTGTTGCGCGGGACTGCCCGGCCAGGTGGGGATGGGGCCACGCATGCGCCGGGCACCCGGGGGCGGGGCCACGCATGCACCGCGCGCCTGGGGGCGGGGCCACGCATGCACCGCGCGCCCGGGGCTGGGGCCATGCATGCGCCGGGGGGGAGGACGGGGGCGCTGTGCGCCCGGGGGCGGGACCACGCATGCATCGCACTCCCGGGGACAATGCCGCGCTCCCGGAGCGCACAAATAGCTCGGGCCGGCCCTGTCCATACTCATTCATACCTCCTCCTCAAATGCTGGGAGATGGCCATTTTCACCCTGCCTGAATTGGCTTGTTAGTACTGGTCCTCCAGTTGATAAGGTAGCTCCCTTCATTTTGCACGCTAGTATAGGGATGCTTGCCTCTGTCATTTCCATGCCAGGCATCTGACGAAGCGGGTCTTTGCCCGCGAAAGCGTACGCCCAAATCAATCTGTTAGTTTTTAAGTTGCCACAGGACTTCTCATTGTTTTTGCAGATACAGGCTAATATGACTGCCTCTCTGATACCTGTCTACACTGCTGGTTTTGGTAGCGTTGTGTCCCACTGCCTTCCCTCAGGCAGAGCAGTTCCCTGCAGCATGTAGCTTACACACCAACAGCATGGACACAGTCTACTTTTCACTGTGGCGTGTGGCTACACCTCCCCTACGTGCTATCACCAGGGTAGACAAGGCCTTAGAAGGAAAGAACATCAAGAGCAAGGGGATCAATGTGGTGATCAAGAATTTTGTCACTAATTGTGCAAGTCCTTCTTCATCTCTTAGCAGTCACATGAAGGAACAACTGGAGAATTCCTCCAAATGATCTTTCTGGGTAGAAACCAATGCCAGAGCCAAGTCATTGATTTTCGGAGGAAGCACACAGAACCTCTCACCCCATGTGCACCTGCCTTCTGGAATCTAATTATTAATTTGCTGTTAACCAGTAGCTATCTCCTGGCTTGAACTCAGGACACTAGCCAAACGGACAATTGAAAAGAGAGAGCACGCAAAAGCAACAACAGCAGCAATACCCGAGGTTTATAGTTCTAGAAAAGCTCATATGAGATTAACATTCCTTGTGTGTTCCGTGGTGCTGTGCTGTTCATTGCTTGGCCGCGCCATGGTTAAAGTGGCGCAGACTTTTCTATTCAGAACATGCCCCCGGATCCCTTGTGGGCTTCTAGCACAGCTCCTGACTGAAATGTCTCCTGCTAGCAAAGGATGGGGCAGGCTCAGGGAGTTTGAAGAAAAGCAGACAGGACGTCCTATGACAGATTTTTGAAAATAAATGCTTTTATTTGACGTGTTTAAAAAATCACTACGTGGAAGAACTGACTTCTGGGAAAAGTGCTTGTGATTGAGCTTTATGGCCGTGGCTCTCAACAGAGGCGACTGGTGAAGGGGGGAGAGGAGGCCTGCCAGCCATGTGACCCTCCCCCACCCAGGGAAGGGCTGGGACAACCCTCCCATCCCAGGCTCTTCCTCTCCCCACCCTCTTCCTGCCTTTTCCCTGTCTTCACTCCGCCCCCATCTCTTCGCCCTCCCCCGAGTGATGCAACCTTAGGGCGATCCGGTGCCCTATGTCAATATCTAAATCATCAATGAAGATATTGAATAGAACTGGTCCCACAACTGATCCCTACAGAACCCCACTTCTTATGCCTTTCCAGCATGATTGTGAACTATTGATAACTACTCTCTGAGAGCAGTTATCCAGCCAGTTATGCACCCACCTTACAGTAGCCCCATCTACGTTGTATTTCCCTAGTTTATTGATAAGAATATCATGGGAGACCATATCAAATGCCTTACTAAAGTCTAGATATACCAGGTCCACCGCTTCTCCCTTTTCCACGAGGCTTGTTATCCTATCAAAGAAAGTTATCAGATTGGTTTGGCATGATTTGTTCTTTACAATCCCATGCTGGCTGTTACCTGTCACCTTATTATCTTCCAGATGTTTGCAGATGAATTCCTTAATTATCTTTCCTGTCACAGAAGTTAAGCTGACTGATCTGTAGTTTCCTGGATAGTCCTTATTTCCTCTTTTATAGATGGGCACTATTTTTGCCCTTTTCCAGTGTTCTGGATCTCTCCCAACTTCCATGATTTTCCAAAGATGATAGCTAATGTCTCAGATACCCCCTCTATCAGCTCCTTGAGTGTTCTAGGATGCATTTCATCAGTGCTTTTTTTGTAGTTAAAAAAAAAAGTGCCGGTACTCCAGGGGAAAAGTTGTTGAGCTCTGACAGGAGGTGCCGGTACTGCGTACCAGGCAGTACCGTCACAACAAAAGCACTGCATTTCATCATATCCTGGTAACTTGAAGACATCTAAATTCTCAAAGTAATTTTAACTTTTCATATTTTAACTTCTAAGTTCTGGGGTTCTAGAAGTTTTTGACAAGTCCATCAAGGTATTGTGGATCCTTATCCAAACACCCTGGGTTTTTCTTTTATTTGTATTGCATTCCCCCATTTTCTCCCCCCAAATACCAGCATCTCCCATCAAAGTAACCTGCTTGTACTAGTGCTGAGTCCGGGCGCAGAGGAGGATCCATGGAAGGGAAATGCAGCTGGGCAGAAGGAAGGGGAACATGTGTGTCAGAGATTTCTCTATGGCCAGGGGGTCCAAACCATTGAATGAAGTGGTTGTGATGGAGAAGGAGGTAGGGCACTGGGAAGGAGGGGAAATGACTTGTATATGTATTTCAGTGCTTTTCCTACACAATTTGAATCCTTGGGATAGATCAGTGCTTCTCAGACCTCAGTGGTTCAGAAGCCAAATTAGCTAGTAGCTTTTCCCCAAAGACCCACAGTTGTGTTCATTTACTATAGTAGCATATATTCCTATTTAAGAAGGTGTGTGTGTGTGTGTGTGTGTGTGTGTGTGTGTGTGTGTGTATTATTCACATAGCAAAATGACTGACCGAGTATTATTATTTTATCAACTACAATTGGTTATTAACATAGTAGAAGCCTCCTGATTGGTTAATCACTTAGATTGGTTAATAATTAAACCACACAGTGTTTTAGTATGTGGTGCAAAAAAGCACAGGAGACACATTGCAGGGCCCTGTAGCTCATGGGCGTCAGTCTGAGTATCACTGGCAGAGTGAGATTTGATGAGGCTGCGGTGTCGGGGTGGTGCCAATAGGAACAGTCTCTAAACAAGTTTACCAGTCACTGCCCCGCAGACTTGCACATCTCCCACTTGAGGATTAGTTTATTGTAGAGATGTGAACGCTTAACCAGCTGGAGGCTGAAGCAGGTCCCTGTCGGCCACAGGCAGCAGGCGCAGCCTGGCACGCCATGTGCAGGGGGACTCCTGCCTGGCTAGATTTTACATCCCTATTGCCCCTAAAGCAGTGTGACATTTCTGTTTAATCCGCTATTCCTTTAAAAGAGCCTCACTCGCTGTTCACTCTATAGAGATGGCTGGGTATGCATTGAATGTTTTCCTTTCAGGGGTTTGTATAGTGTGCTGAGGGCTTGGGGAAACTGCTAAGCTGTAGAATACTGCAAATTAATTCCCTCAAAGTCAACAGCAAATTCCAGGCCAAAACAAACAGTGCAAAGCATGCGTTATCTTGTTTTCGGGAGCATGGTTATGTGCTATTTACCTGCTGTCTCAGAAAGAGAAACAGTCTGGTGTATAAAAACAATGAGGAATCCTGTGGCATCTTTAAAGACTCACAGATTTATTTGGGCATAAACTTTTGTGGACTGGAGCCCACTTCATCAGACGTCTGAAGTGGAAACTTCAGTTTGATAGGGATATAAACACATGCAGAGATGGAGTGTTACGCTATTACACTAACACCCACCTATGCGAAAATAAATGTATTAATCTTTAAGGTGTCACAGGACTTCTCATTGTTTTTTACTGAAATCGACTAACATGGCTGAAACCGACTAGCATTGGCAGTGATACTGTAATGGCAGTGATACTGGAAGACATCACCTAGTTTTTAGAGCTGGTCACCATTTTTAATTGGAAATGTTTTTAGATGAAAAATAGCATCTTCTCCAAACCAGATATTTCTGCTTGGAAATGTCTCTTTTTTGATGAACATTTTCTGCTTTTGCACTGAAAACCCCAAACTGATTCACCCCCTCCCCCCCCAGTTTTCAGCAAATCTTTAACTTTAGTCACGAAAAAAGTGTGGGTTTTCATTGAAAGAGACATTTTTTAAAAAGAGAGATTTTTTGAATGGGAACCTTTCCCCGCCTGCTCCAATTTTCCAGCCAACTTTGTTAATTTGCCCGTGTTAATGGCTGAGCTATGCCCCCTATCTACATTGTCATTAAAGAGCACTAATGGGTGGGTTCCACTTGGTGGACGTAATCACGCTGTCACACATTTCATCAGTCCCCGCTTGGCCTGTTGTGGTAACAGTGTTGCCAGCTCTCCTGAGAGAGCATTGGGATTTTGACCCTTGCTGGAGCAAGTCTGATAAAAGTGTTCCAGCAGGGGACAAAATAGCTCCAGCCTTATCATCATTTCCAGCCCTGGCCAGAAACTCTGACTGGCTGTTTTTCCCACTGTACCACCTCCTGGAGAAGAGCAGCCAATCAGAAGAGCTGCTCCACACCATTCTTGCAAGAAGAGAAGAGGGGAGAAGAAAGATCCCAGCAAGTCAGGGTAAGCTTGCGCCTCTACACTGTATTTAGTCCCTTAAAATAAATGTCCCAGTTTTCAAAAACGCTGGGCTTGCAGCAGCTCCTGGTAAGAGAGGCCTAGATTCAGCAAAGCACTGAAGTATATGCTTAATTCCCAGGGGCGGGGACTAAAGAATGGGTTTAAGCATGCACTGAAGTGTTTGCTGAAATTGAGCCAAAAACCTAATGCATGGCGGGTCTATACACAATTGTTGTACAGGTTGGACCTCCCTGGTTCGGTCCCAAATGAGGGAATTTGCCAGATCAGGGGAAGTCCCCTGCTGCTGGCTTCCTAGTCTGCCACTGGCTCCGCTTCTGGCCCTGTTGATCACCCGGCTGACGATCCCAGTCCCCCTGCTGCACTGTTGTGGCCCCAGCTTCAGCTCCAGCTCCAGTTCCCCAGCTGGCATGGCTCCTAGCCCTGGCTTTCCTGCTAGGCTGCTGGGCTCCCAGCCCAGTAAGGCTCCCACCTGCCAGACCTCCTGCTGCCTGACTCCCAGCCGGCCCAGGAACATGCATAATCCTGCAGGAACACAGATGTTGCCGGACCAGAGTGTCCCGGTTTAGGGATCTGCAGTGTGTACTGTGTTAACTAACATGATGCCTACAATCAAAGTCTGGCTGTAGGCGTTACTCTAGGGTAAAGCTGTTCATGTTGGTAGAGCCCTACTTACCAAACTCTTGGCCAGTATGATGAACGAAACTCCAACCCCCGTAAAGACACTTAAGCACATGCAAATCCCCTGCTCTTTCCATTCCAACAAGACCAGTACATACGCCCCGGCATGTTCTGTGGTTCCAGCTGGGAGGGTCATGGCTGGGGATGGAGATGCCCATGAATCAGAACTGAGCCCCTCGTCTCTCGTGGTGTTTTAAATAGAGTTTAGAGTCCGTCTTTTTTCTGTCTGATTTCAAAGCCCCAGAAACTCCATGCTGAAGTAAGTTTACGGGATGGATTACTTTTGTCTCCCCCGGTGTGTGCCCAGTAGGTTGCCGTTGTCTTGTTTAGGGGCTCTGGCTGCGGGTGTTGGAATGGAATTGTAGGGTTGCTCACGAGAGTGGCTCACGTTGATTTCATTTCATTTCAGAAAAAAAACCCTGCTCTGGGCTATTTGTTTTTAGAAACAAGCAAATTCTAGGGACCTTTGCAAACCCACGGGTGAGAGGCAATATAGGCCTTTCCCCGCTGAACTGATTTTACCATGTGTGATACCGGTAGCTCATCACGCTTGACTGGGAGCAATAACTCGCTCTGTAGCTGTAAGCGGCTGAATCTGCAGATGCCCAGGTCAATCAAGTGTCTGGTGGCCCCTAGGGATGTTACTTTTAGATTAATGAACTAATCAAAGAGTCAATGGAATTTCCATCGATTATTCCATTTGTCGATAAGGGCGCCTCCGCCTTTGAACTGCAGCAAGAGCCCTGCCAGGGCTCTTGTACATATCAAAAGCAGAATTGCAGCAGAAGCGATGCGAGTGGAGACTGCTTCAGTCCCCGCTCACACTGTTTCCCGCTGTACCGCTACCTCCCCTGCCCTCCGCGGAGGCAGTGTTGGGGGGAGCCGGCTTTTAAGCAAGCTCCCCCCAGCACCAGCTCCTGCTCCGCCCAATTGCTGCCTCTCTCTGATAGAGGCAGGAAGGTGGGGGGGAGCGACTCGTCACATCACTAGCTGACTATCCGATAAGCTTCTGCTTATCGGATAGTCAACTAATCACTTACATCCCTACTGAGCGCTAACCCTGGCAAACCACATCCATCCCACGGACTGCTTGTGGCCCGCCCTTGAGCCCCACCTCACGACCGCTACGGGTTTGAGCTTGCACTTTGGAAGTGCAGAATTGGCTGACTGACCTGTGTCTGATGCTTTTCCCTGTCCGGACCCCTCCCTTTTCCGATAACGGTGTTCTATGTTAGAAGTGGAGCAGATAGAAGGACTAGTGACGCACTCACACTGGGCCAGGTTAATGCCTAGTGTAACTTCACTGATGTCATTTTCTTGATGAGGGCCTGAGGAATAGCAGCCCCACAATGAATGGGGTAGCACAGGAAGTCAAACCCATCCTGGCTTTCATTTAGCTGGCACACGTAACGGTAGCAGGGAGGGTGTGGCCTGGGCACGTCTCTAGGTCCCCAATGGGTTTGTACCGGAGCAATTGGCCCATGCTGAAGCCTATGCTCCCATGCCTACCCTAAAATTGGTCCCTAGGCTAGCTAGATCAGCGCTAGTCTGGGCACCAGTGTCCCCTATAAGCTGTGTGCTTGGGTGGCCACCCAGGAGAGATTCAAATGCCGCTAAGGTGACTAGCAGACAGCATGCATTTCTATGGGTGGTGCACGTCGGCACATGCCTCGGTGCACAGAACAAAATTTATTCTGCACATGGGTGGGAAAAAAATTCGAGGGAACATTGGTCTTGACTCCTAGTCCCTGGGGCTTCGATATCTTGACCCTCCCATTGAAAAAGGACAAAGCTCTTCCACGAAACTGTGGAACAGGGAGGACTGTGTGTTTAAATTAGTCCAAAGACTTATGAATAGGCATGCGATTGTTGTGAGGAAATAGCTACATACTAGTTCTGCCAGAGGCTGGTAATGAATAAAAGAAATGCCCACATTTCCCCCAATGGTCCTAAAGGTGTCCTGTTCAGAACACTGTGATCCTTACAGTAATCCTTAAAAAAGTTAAACCACAGGGAGCAAGGTCCAGGAACCAATGTCATTTGTTAGCTGTTTCTGAGCTGTCAGCCAGTGGTATATCAATGCCCGGAATTGTAATACTATACACAGAACAGGGTAGCACCTCACTGAGTGAAACGAGACTATTTCAGTGTATCATAGGCCCTATAGTGCTAACAGCTTATAGAGATTCTTTTTTAGTCCTAGTGGTATTGACCTCTGCTGGTGGCATAGAAAGGACTGGGTTTTCTTCTACCTATCAGCTGGTAGACTGTTGAAAGGAAGTGATTTTACATATATCTTAGACACTACATTACTAGAACTGTTTCCCTTTCTTTCTTGGATGTTTACTTTTCAGTGATAGGTTCCATCAGCTAGTCTACTATAGGTATCAGAGGGGTAGCCGTATTAGTCTGAATCTGCATAAACAACGAGAAGTCCTGTGGCACCTTATAGACTAACAGATTTATTGGAGCATAAGCTTTCGTGGGCAAAGACCCACTTTGTCAGATGCATGTAGTAGAAATTCCAGAGGCAGGTATAAATATACAGGCACATGAAAAGAAAGGAGTACCAATCAAGAGGAAGGCCAGAGATAACGAGGTCAATTCAGTCAGGGAGGATGAGGCCCACTACTAGCAGCTGATGTGGAGGTGTGAACACCAAGAAAGGAGAAACTGCTTTTGTAGTTGGCTAGCCATTCACAGTCTTTGTTTAATCCTAAACCAATGGTGTCAAATTTGCAAATTAATTGTAGCTCTGCAGTTCCTCTTTGAAGTCTGTTTTTGAAGTTTTTTTGTTGAAGGCTGGCTACTGTGTGTCCAGGGAGAGTGAAGTGTTCTCCTACAGGTTTTTGTATGTTACCATTCCTGATATCTGATTTGTGTCCGTTTATTCTTTTACGTAGGGATTGTCCAGTTTGGCCGATGTATACAGCAGAGGGGCATTGCTGGCACATGGTAGCGTATATTACATTGGTAGATGTGCAGGTGAATGAGCCCGTGATTGTGTGGCTGATCTGGTTAGGTCCTGTGATGTTGTTGCTGGTGTAGCTATGTGGGCAGAGCTGGCACCGTGGTTTGTTGCATGGATTGGTTCCTGAGTTAGAGTTATTGTGGTGTGGTGTATAGTTGCTGGTGAGAATTTGCTTTAGGTTGGTGGGTTGTCTGTGGGCGAGGACAGGCCTGCCTCCCACAGGTCTGTGAGAGTGAAGGATCGTTGTCCAGGATGGGTTGTAGATCACTGATGATGCATTGGAGAGGTTTTAGCTGGGGACTGTAGGTGATGGCCAGTGGTGTTCTGTTATTTTTTTTGTTGGGCCTGTCTTGTAGCAGGAGGCTTCTGGGTACATGTCTGGCTATGCCAATCTGTTTCCTCACTTCCTCAGGCGGGTATTGTAGTTTTACGAATGCTTGGTGAAGATCTTGTAGGTGTTTGTCTCTGTCTGAGGGGTTGGAGCAAATGCAGTTGTACCTTAATGCTTGGCTATAGACAATGGATTGTGTGGTGTGTCCAGGATGGAAGCTGTAGGCATGTAGGTAAGCATAGCGGTCAGTAGGCTTTTGGTGTAGGGTGGTGTTTATGTGACCATCACTTATTTGCACTGTAGTGTCCAGGAAGTGGGTCTCTTGTATAGCCTGGTCCAGGCTGAGGTTGATGGTGGGGTGGAAGCTGTTGAAATCATGGTGGAATTCTTCCAGAGCCTCCTTCCCATAGGTCCAGATGATGAAGATGTCATCAATGTAGCATTAACAGAGGAGAGGCGCTAATGAACGAGAGCTGAGGAAGCGTTCCAGGTCAACCACAAAAATGTTAGCATATTGTGGGGCCATGAGGGTGCCCATAGCGGTGCCACTGGTTTGGAGGTATAAACTGTCCCCAAATCTGACATAGGTGTGTGAGAGGATAAAGTCACAGAGCTCGGCCACCAGTTGTGCTGTGGCATCATCAGGGATACCATTCCTGACAGCTTGTATTCCATCTACGTGTGGGATGTTGGTATAGAGAGCCTCCACATCCATGGTGGCTAGGATGGTGTTTTCTGGAAGATCACCAATGCATTGCAGTTTTCTCAGGAAGTCAGTGGTGTCCTGGAGATAGCTGGCAGTGCTGGTGGTGTAGGGTCTGAGTAGAGAGTCCACATAGCCAGACAGTCCTGCAGTGAGAGTGCCAATGCCCGAGAGGATGGGACGTCCAGGATTTCCAGGTTTGTGGATCTTGGGTAGTATATAGACTAGCCCTGATTGGAGCTCTAGGGGGGGGGGGGGGGGGGGGGGGGGGGGGGGTGTCGATTTGTTCCTGTGCTTGTGTCAGGAGTGTCTTGAGCAGATGGTGCAGTTTCTTTGTGTGTCTCCTCAGTGGGATCAGAGGATAGTAGCCTGTAGAATGTGGCATTGGAGAGTTGTCTGGCAGCCTCCTTTTGGTAGTCCGATGTATTCACGACGACAACAGCGCCTCCTTTAGCAGCCTCTTTGATTATAATGTCAGAGTTATTTTTGAGGCTGTGGATGGCATTGCGTTCCGCACGGCTGAGGTTATGGGGCAAGCAATGTTGCTTTTCCATAATTTCTGCCTCTACACGTCAGCAGAAGCATTCTGTGTATAAGTCCAGTCTGTCGTTTCGAGGAGTCCATGCAGAATTCTTCTTGTGCTGTTGGTGGGAGAGTATCTTTGTGTCAGTGCACTGTTGAGTGTTGTGTTGAAAGTATTCCTTGAGTCGGAGATGGCGAAAGAAGACTTCCAGATCATCACAGAACTGTATCATGTTTATGGGGGTGGTGGGCAAAAAGGAAGTCTTTAAGACAGGACAGACTCTTCTGCCGGGCTGCGTGTGTAGTTGGATAGATTGACGATATTGCTGGGTGAGTTAAGGGTACTACTATTGTGGCCCCATGTGGCAAGTGGGAGTTTAGATAATTTACAGTCTTTTTTCCTCTCTAGAGAAGTGAAGTGTGCAGTGTAGTCTACTATATATTTGAGAGAGTCTGCCTCTCTGTCCCTGTGTCCATCCGTCTGTCTGTCTGTCCGTTCGATAACTCCTCCTGAACGGTACCAAATTCATATGCAGTTCCCTCTTCTCATAACTTAAAGCAAAGTCAGGGTTTGGTTGTGCCAGGGAAATGAGCTGTGCCTAGAATGGGATTGTGTCTCAGGAAACCATATGGAGAAGACAGAATCACCAGGCAGTCTGGACCCCACTCGCCTGAGAATGGTGTTTTGTGCTATGTGTGGAGAAATTAGAAGGCCAAATGACAACACCCACACTCACAAGTTAATTCCTAGCATAACTTCACTGGTGTCTGCATTTCAGCGCCTCCTCCTCTCCTCATCCGGGACTGCCCTATCCCAAGACTCCCACTGCCTAAGTGGGGGGGAGGGATAGCTCAGTGGTCTGAGCATTGGCCTGCTAAACCCAGGGTTGTGAGCTCAATCCTTGAGGCGACCACATAGGGATCTGGGGTAAATCTGTCAGGGATGGTGCTTGGTCCTGCTGTGTGGGGACTGGACTCAATGACCTCTCAAGGTCCCGTCTAGCTCTATGAGATAGGTATATCTGCATATTTAAAAAAAGAAAGTGCCCCTTAGGAAGGGTGGGAGGGGGCTGAAGTTCCTCCCTTCCTGATTCGTATGGGGATGTTGCTGGCTGTTCCCCTTTGCCAGGGGAAAGTGCAGAGTTTGCTGCATTCTCACTCTGGCTGGGAGTGCAAAGGGCAGATGAACCTGGATCTACCCCAGCTGAAGAGTATTTACCCCTCCCCTGGCTGTGACCACTGGAGCTGCAGTGGTCACGGAGTGGTGCTACTCCCCTGGCCCTAAGCTGCTGGGGTAGTCCTCTCTCCCTGGGGCAGCCTGTATCCTGAACCCTCCTTCCCAGCTCCACCCCCCAGAGCAATGGTTCAAATGAAGGAAACCAAAGATTCACCGAGGTACTGACCCAAACAAGGGCAGGCAAATGTGTCGTATCTCAAAATGCAGAAGAGGGACCCCACCCAGGCCAAAGAAGTGGCTGGTGCAATGCCTCCTCCTCCTCCTCCCCTGCCCCCAGGCAGTTACTTACTCACATGTGAGCACCAGAGCATAACTGCAGAGGCAAACAGGCTGAATCCCAACCCCTCGTGCTTTTCTCAAACCCCTCTGGCACCAACCCCTCTGGCACCTGCCAGCCATTACAAGCCCGGGGGCGTGGCAGTGGCATTGCCTCCTTCCACTGCGGGGGGCTGAAAGACAAGCGTTACCATGAAGGGATGCACCTGTCCGGGCCCAGAGACATCAACTTGCCTAGCGGGACTGGTGACCTTTGCTGCTTTCCCTTCACTCGCTCCTCTGTTTGTTTGTTTCGTTGACACACCAAAGGGGCAGGGACGTGGGCGGAGGGCGGGCTGCCTAGCCAATCCACATCCCCAGCTGTTGCTCCCGCCCATGCCTTGGCGCAGACTGGACCTCAGGTCAAGAAGACGAGTGGGCCTTGTCCTCGAGTGTGATCCGACCCGGAGTGATAATTAACAGGAGATAAAAGCGCCGAGTGTTTGCTTTGTGAAATGCCAGCCGGTGGCCGGGCTGCAAATAGAGGGCCGCTGGAGCTGAGCTGAGTCGACTCTCTAGGAAAAGAAAGACCCACGAGGAAGTGGGGTGGGAGATG
This sequence comes from Apalone spinifera, assembly GCA_030068395.1. NCBI lineage: Eukaryota > Metazoa > Chordata > Testudines > Trionychidae > Apalone > Apalone spinifera. The sequence goes on from JANRFK010006693.1 coordinate 68,630,754, forward strand.
TAAGACACAAAGCAATGGCGGCTGGGGTTAGCTGGCGGTGGGGGAACCCCCTAGGGACCCTGACAGGGGAAGCGCTTCCTCGCCAGACAGCCAGGAGATGAATGCTGTATAAACCCCACGCCAGACCAATGGCCCAGGAGAGGGAACATTTCCTCTGCAGGCAACGCCAAGGGTGTCTGAAGCCTCAAACCAAAATCCCCTTACCCCACTTCCCACCTAGCAACTGGCCTTTCCCTTCCCCTGGCTGCAGGGAGCCAGGTAACCTCCACTCAGGGAGCCTGAGGTTTCGTGGACCAGGAAAAGCACAGCCGCCGCAGCGCTCCCATAGCAACGCTTCACACCGAATGGGTGGCCACGGCACTCGCGCTGGGAGAAAGATCTCCCGGTGCTCTGTGGAAACCACCTCCACAAGGGGAGTAGCCCGGCTCCCAGCGCTGCCGCCCGGTCCATGCCGGCGCGTTACGGCGCTGTGCGCGGGGAGCAGGGGGGGTTCACACTCCTGAGCCCGAAAGGAACATCATAACGGCCAGACGGGGTCAGACCAAAGGTCCATCCAACCCAATATCCTGTCTGCCGACAGCGGCCAATGCCTGATGCCCCAGAGGGAGGGAACATAACAGGGAATCATCACGTGATCTCTCTCCTACCATCCATCTCCACCCTCTGACAAACAGAGGCCAGGGACACCATTCCTTACCCAGCCTGGCTAACAGCCATTAATGGACTTAACCGCCATGAATGTATCTAGCTCTCTTTTAGACCCTGTTCTAGCCCTCACCTTCACAACCTCCTCAGGCAAGGAGTTCCACAGGTTGACTGTGCGCTGTGTGA
>JANRFK010006693.1:68633587-68646577 GCA_030068395.1 Apalone spinifera
GCTGGAACAAGGCTGTGGAAACCCCATCGACAGAGGCTTTCCGGAGCAAGTTGGGCGCACACCTCTCAGGGACAGCCTGGGTTTGCTTGGTCCTGCCTCAGCGCAGGAAACTGCCCCGACGGCGTCTTGAGCTCCCGTCCGACGCTGCATTTCTGTGATTTTACGTTCTGTGCCCTAACGTGGGAGCCTTTCCCTAAGAACGTAACAGGTGCCGGCCCCAAACGGTGAGAGCACGTGTCCCTCCCGAGTCAAAATAGCTGCCGGGGGGCAACCAGGGATCAATAGGAGGCAAGGAAGCCCGTACTATGCTCCTGGCGCCAGCCAGGTTGAAGGGGGGATGTAGGAGGGGCTGTGTTGGCTCTGTGTCCCCAGGGAATTCTGCCCTGGGGTGATGCTCTGAGACCAGCTAAAGGAGCATTTCATTCAGAAGCCACCCGGGCACAGAGAGTGCCACGCCCCATCCTAGGATCCTGGGCGATGTTTGCACAGTGCTATAGAAATGAAGGTGGTTTTGTCTCATTTAGATAGCCCCACAGCCGTACCCATGGCTTGACAGGACACAGGTTCTGCCTCGGAGCAATCTACCCTCTAGTATCGCTAACGTGTTGACTGATCCTCAGAGGCGCTAAGCAGCTTGGCAGCTGCAAGGCACTAGCGCAGGGCAAAACAGAGATTACTGGCGGTAAGGATTGCCGTCAGAGGTGGATGATTAGGGATGTGAACGACTATGCAAATGCTTATCGGATAGTCGACACACTAGTCAACTAATTGCTTCCTCCCCCCCCCACCAACTTTGCTGTCTCTATCAGAAAGAGGCAGGAAGGAGGGGGAAGTGGAAGGGTGCTTTAAAGCGATAGTGTTGAGTGGAGCCTGGGGCCAGACCCTGGGCTCCCTGCGGCGTTTCGAAGCGGCAGCACCGCATGGAGCCTAGGTCAGCAGGGGACTCAGAGTCCACAACTGGGCTCCATGCAGCGCTACCACTTTGAAATGCCACAGGGAGCACAGGGCCAGTGGAGGACGGTTGGAGTCCTGCGCTGGCCCCGTACTCCCCGCAGCGGTTTCGCCTTTGAAGTGTCGCAACAGCCCCGAGGCAAATTGCATCGACTATTCGATTAGCCAATTAATCGAAATGTAACATCCCTAGGATGAACCAGTTTGGATACAGTACGTCTGAGCTTTGGCATGGCATTCAAGCCACGTTTTTTCCCCTGGGATTTGAAAAAGTTCCTCTGACTTATTTTAAAAAATAGGTTTTGCCTGTGTCCCCATCTCTGGCTGGTATAGCTGAGGGGTGTGATGGTGTGACCCCTGAGCAACTGAGCTGGGCCAGCAAACAGTCTAGGGCAGGCACAGTTCGACCTGGAAAACTATCGGTGATTTCACTGAGGCGGAGAGGAAGTTGCTGGAATAAACACTGCGGAAAGCGCATTTGTGCTGAATTAAGTTGCCCCCCAACGAGTTGCGTTTTGCTGGTGTAGTTTATGGGATAGCTGCACTGGGGTAGACTTGGTCTCTGTGTTACAGCATCTGTGGCTCAGACACTACAAAGGGCACAGCACACACTCAGCAGGAAGGGGCACGGGACCACTGTCAAAATAGCTGTGGCCAGAGCCCCCACTCTTTAACTCACTGGTGGAACTCCATGCCGCATTCTCCAGGCAGCACCAAGGGATGGGGAAGAGGCATGAGGAGGAGGGAGGCAGAAGGAGGGGTGCTTGGCTGCCAAGTGGGTGCTTAGCACCCACTAATTTTTCCCCTTGAGCCCCACAGAGTCAGTGCTTATGCCCACAGCCTTAAACTGTGGTGCCTTGTTGCACAGAGCTACTGGGTCTTCCGGAACCACTTCTGGGATGATACGTTCCATCTGCATCTTGCTTTCCCTCCCCTTCTCCCCCGCCCTCAGGCGAATGCCTGAATTTCTCTGCTGGTGCTGCAGTTTTTGAAGGCTTGAAGCAGCAGGTTTTGCGTTATCTCTGGAGAGCCGGTGTTCCCAGCCAGGGTGACTCAGGGGCATACCTTGGGGTTTCTTCACCGCTTCTTCAGCCTCCTGCGCTTCCCACTCTGCTCAGGGCGAAGGCCACCCCCTACCAGCAGCTCTGGAAAGATTTGGCTCCCCTTTCTCTCCAGGGTGCCCAATGCCAGACACCGAGGGTGTCCAATTGATTCTTCAGGCGGGTTGGCAGCCCGTTGAACCCTTAGCCATGGGTGTGATGTGACAAGCTGGGATGCTAACCCCCAGGTCGTTGAGAATTGGTCGCCAACACAGGGACTGCACCCGTTTTCACGAGGACATTCCAGACATGGATTCATTTTCACTACACTCCTGCAAAGGAAGCCGAGTGCTACAGACGGGGAAACTAAAACTCGTGTGGAGGTTAAGTGACCCACCAAGGCCATGCCAGACCACATAAACAATTGAATCAGATGCCCTATGCTTCTCCATCCTGAACCATTTTCCCACATCTCTAGAGAGGGCTCAGAGAACCTGCTGGATTCAGATCTCGACCTCCCTAAAATTCACCTCCCGGGTTTCCTTTGGGCTGGCACATAGGGATGGGAGGAAGGAAAGTTGCAGCTGATGGACAGGCTGATGGAGGGAAGTCTCTGGAGGGAAGATGGGGCCTAATGAATTGCTCTGTGCGTGGAATGTGCCTGCCTTGCAAGAAGACCCTTCCGACTTCCTCTCGGCGGTATTGTTGTGGCTGTGAATAGCATCAGCTAGAAAAGCCAGTGTTCCCCTACAGCCTTGATTTAAATCTAATGGGGCCCTTGTTCAGGCTGCCTTTATTATATGGACACGGAGACCTTTGTTAGCGCCTATGCTGCTCCACGCTGGGAACGGCTGACCTCCACCCGTGTCTGTCCACTGAAAGGAGAAGACGCAGGGAGCTATTTAGTAGGGGACCTTTGGTCTGGTTGCAGGGGCAGGCTCACAAAGAGCCAAAGGTTTTGTTTTTGTTTTAGCAAGGACGGGAGTAGGAGGGGGAAAGCCTCCAAAGTCAGTTTAAATACAAGATCAAGTCCGCAGGGCGCGCCTGGTTCGTGGAATAACTCTGAGCTTCGTTTCTCCAAGCGGGGCCGCACAGCACGGAGAGCATTCACCTCCCGGGCGAGGAGGAGGAGACCTGGGCATTTTCACCCCGTCACAAGAGCTGAGGAGTTAGCCTGGGTGTCCTGCCCAAATTCCAACATCTGGACCCGATCTGCCCTGTCACGGAAAATGTCCCCGAGGAAGGAGAATTCCGAGGCTCCCCTCCACTGAGCTCTCTTGGCGGGAGGAGTGTGATGTGGGCGGTGGAGGTTGAGTCCATCACACCACTGCCCAATGCCACAGACCTCAAGGCCCCAGGGGGCAGGAAGCTGCTGGTTCCTGACTCCACTGACTATCCCCTTTCTCTTTGGCAGAGCAGCACCTGGTGAAAGCCAGCACCTCTGGGGTCAGAGAGAACAGAACAAAAGAACATGAGAACAGCCAGACTGGGTCAGACCAAAGGGCCATCTAGCCCAGTGTCCTGTCTGCCGACAGTGGCCAATGCCAGGTGCCACAGAAGGAGTGAACACAGTAGGTAATCCTCACATGATCCCTCCCCTGTCACCCATTTCCAGATAAACAGAGGCTAGGGACACCAATCCTTCCAGTCCTGGCTAATAGCCATTGATGGACCTAACCTCCATGAACTTATCCAGCTCTTTTTTGAACCCTGTTCAAGTCCTAATCTTCACAACATCCTCTGGCAAGGAGTTCCACAGGTTGACTGTGTGCTGCGTGAAGAAAACTTCCTTTGGTTTGTTTTAAACCTTCTGCCTATTAATTTCATTTGGTGATGCCTATTTCGTATGTTATGGGAACAAGTCAATAACTTTTCCTTATTTACTTTCACCATACCTGTCATGATTTTATAGACCTCTGTCTTATCCCTCCTTAGTCTCCTGTTTTCTAAGCTAAAAATTCCCAGCCTTTTTAATCTTTCTTGATATGCTGCTTGTTCCAAATTCCTAATCATTTTGTTGCCCTTTTTTCGGAATCTTTTCCAAGGCCAAGCTATCTTTTTTGAGATGAGGAGACCACATCTGTACGCAGTAGTTGACATGTGGGCGTACTATGGATTTATACAGAGGCAATAAGATATTCTCTGACTTATTCTCTGTCTCTTTTTTAATGATTCCCGACATTCTGTTTGCTTTTTTGACTGACGCTGCCCATGGAGTGGATGTTTTCAGAGAACTGCCCACAATGACTCCAAGATCTCTCTCTTGAATACTAAAGGAGCAGCAACTCCTCAACACACAAGAGAGGGGCAAGCAGAAATGTAGCCAGTACTCTGGGACACCAAGTACTCTGGGGAAACCCCCCTTCTCCTACAGAAAATGTCCTGGGACTGTTACCATGCGGCAGAGTGGAGAGGCCCTCACTTTTGATGATTTTCCTGGGAAACTCGGCGTATGATGAGCGGGGATGTTTTCAGGCCAGCTGAACGACGTGTTCAGCTGTCCAGGGAATGTTTCCATCCTGATGCCGAGACCACTAGGCATCTAGCTCACTACTGTCGGGTCCTACGTGCTCTGTAACCCGCCAACACTTTGCTCGCCGAGGCCTACAAATCTCAGAGAGGCTGACTGGAGAGAGGAGTCGCATCTCCTGTGTTTGTTCAGTCCTCAGTTCCTTTTGCTGGGGTGTGTGACAGGGCCAGGCTGGAGGACTACAACTAAGAGAGAGAAAGGCAGCCCTGAGGCAGTAAGAGCCCTGGTCAATCGGGAGCAAAGGAGCTAGGGCTGCAAATTAATTAATCAGGGCCAGCTGATCTCACCGGAGGCTGCCAGGGAGCCTTTTAAAAGGAGGCCCTCCATGCAGGGAGCATGAAAGAGGAAGTAGAGTGAGAGAAGGCCTGAGCAGACTAAGAGAGGTAACAGCAACATTGCCAGAGAGAGCAAAGAGCGTGTGGGGTGCTCCAAACAGGGGTTTCAGGCCCACCTTTTCTGGGCAGCCAGAGAGCCCAGCTGGGAGCTGGAAAGGACTGTTCTAGCAGCTCAGGCTGACCCCGGGACACTGGCCCCCAATGTCCTTTGTGGCAGAGGGACCAGAGGTTCAACCCTGCCAAAGGCTAGTAATGCAGGATGGAGACCGCCTGGTGAAGGACTGAGCAGGGTACTGGGGCCCGGCGTGGGGTTACTCTGCCACAGATGGTAAATGCCAACCATAACGATCCGGCATCAGTCAATGAGACCGTCGCAGGTGATGGCTTGTCTACTCTGTATTGCCTGCACAAAACAGAGCTGCTGCCTTTTGTGCTGCGGCCGCCTGCCCGCTGGGAATTGGAATAAGACCAGACACTCACTTCGTAGAGGCTCTGGGGGCTGGTATGATAATGACTGTGTCATGGGAAAACTGTCCCCGAAAAGTTACACGTGTTTGTAACCCCCTGGTATCATTTGATGTACCGTCAGGGCAGTCTCATTCGAACACAGACCCATGCCGTAGGGGGGGGTCAGTATTCCCTGTTTCATCTGCCCCAATCACTATTTACACTTCTTATTGCAATCCCGCCGCTCGCCAGGGAGACGCGCACGCAGCCATACGCAAAATAGCCCAGCAGGTTAAATGAGCATGTTGAAAATGTAGCTCGAAATATTGCCGATCTCTTGCCTTCCAGCAGAGGGCAAAAAAGTTAGCTGATAAATCCCCTATTTGCTATCCAATCCCATGCTATAAATGAAAGATACATACTCTAGATTCGCAGCTTGTTAGGCCATAAAAGATCCCTTGAGAAGCACTCTGAGCCTGTCTACATTGTACTGGGAATCCTCCTTTAACATGTCTAGTAACGGCGTTTCTAACCTATTCTTGAATCTTTGCACTACTGGGCTGTGTCTAGACTGGCCAGTTTTTGCGGAAAATCATCTGCTTTTCCGCAAAAACTTGCCAGCTGTCTACACTGGCCGCTTGAATTTCCGCAAAAGCACTGATGATCTGATGTAAGATTGTCAGTGCTTTTGCGGAAAAACTATGCTGCTCCCGTTCGGGCAAAAGTCCCTTTTGCGCAAAACTTTTGCGCAAAAGGGCCAGTGGAGACAGCAGAGATTTCTTTTCCGCAAAAAAGCCCCGATTGCGAAAATAGCGATCGGGGCTTTTTTGCGCAAAAGCGCGTCTAGATTGGCAGGGACCCTTTTCCGCAAAAAGTGCTTTTGCGGAAAAGTGTCCGTGCCAATCTAGATGCTCTTTTTCCGAAAATGCTTTTAACAGAAAACGTTTCCGTTAAAAGCATTTCCAGAAAATCGTGCCAGTCGAGACGTAGCCCTGGTGTCCTCAGTGGTACCCAAGTGGTATCCTTCTATAGCTTGAAAGCCAGAAAACACCTTTAATCTGTTGAAAAGAGCTGGAGGTTTTAAAGGGATCTCGCTTTCCTCTGGTCCTTTTGGGTCATATGTTATTGGATCTTACACCCCATCCCCTGACAAAGTTCCTGCTTCCAAGTATATTTCCTGCTGTGTATGCTGACAAAAACTGGGAGCAAATATGGTCGCCACGGTATGCAAATACAAGTCAAACATTGTAACGGCTGATATTGAAAGCTACAGTGCACATATGCAACCACAATATCGTCCATCCATTGCAGTTATTGGCGACAGACACAAACCCCAGCAGAGCTGTAAGTATAAAATGTTCTCATTGAAAGTTCTCCTTTTCCTGGCTGCAGAAGTCTCAATAGGATATATTACACACCTGCATGTGATACCAGGAAAGAAATGTCTCCCTAGGTGATATGTTTTGTCTGTGCTACAAGCAGCCCTTGCACAAAAGAGCTGTTCTTGTAACCTTGCTGTGTGAATTCATTGGAGCGAGGCCACGAATTAAGAAAAGGCGACTTTAACTAAAAATCCCAGCATCAATGATCACACTATATTCATGCATCTTTTTAGTTCCGTTAGTCCCACAACGCCAGCACAGTTAGGAGAGAGGCAACTTAATTCTATTCCCTTTTGTACCTCAAAAGAATTGTTTAGTAAATTCTGCTCATTTATGCCTGTGCAAACATATAAAAAGCAACGAGGTGGCCCTGATGTCACAATAGGCATAATTTGGCTTGTCGAACCTGTCTTTGTGGTAGCAGAGGGTAAGAGAGAGTCAAATTCTCACACAAAGTTGGCATGACGGACTGCTAGAAAAGGCATCTCTTTAAGCCAAAAAATTTGATCTGGAATCACTAAGGCTACGTTTAGACTGCAGGCGTCTTTCGGAAGAAGCTTTTCCAGAGAGATCTTCTGGAAAAACTTCTTTCAAAAGAGAGCGACTACACAACAAAAGTGCAACGAAAAAGCGATCTGCTTTTTCGAAAGAGAGCATCCACATTGATTGGATGCTATCTAGCATTTCGGTTGCGATGACTGTGGCTGGAGTGGCCACGAAGGTACCTGTGCTTTTTCCTGGAGGCCTCTTCTTTCAAAAAAACACTCTCTTCCACGTCCACACATGCCTTTCTCTGAAAAAGCTTTTTCGGAAAAAGGCTTCTTCCTCGTAGAATGAGATTTACTACTGTCAGAAAAACCCCTCCATTCTTTTGACAGAAAATCGAAAGAACGCAATACCGGTGTGGACGTAAGTATTGTTTTTTCTGGAAAAATGGTGGGTTTTCCGGAAAAACTCTGCAGTGTAGACATACCCTTTAAGAGATGATAAAGCGGAAACCCCAGAATGCCAGTTTTACAGTCACGGTTTGTTATGTAGTTTGTTTTGCTGTTTGCTGCTGGATTTCTACCGTTTATGTTTGTCCTCTGAGTAACATGATAGAATTTGGCCTATTGTGAATGTGGCCCAAAAGTCCTGGCCAAATTCCATTCTGGGATAATTCTGTTTTACCTAATTAAATTCCCATTGCTGTGTCAATTGGATGCATTGTTTTTCTTCGTTTTGTAGCCTCAGCTTAAAAGTATGTAGCATTTCTGTGAACTGTTAACCAGCAAGCCATGTTTCAAAACAAAAGTGGCTGCATTTTAGTAAGGAAGTGATTTCCGGGTATCATGTGTAAGGTCTCTAGAAATGTGAAAGCATATGATACAGGAGGACACTAGAACCTTAAATAAAATAGCAAAAAGGTTGGTTGAACACTGTATTTCCTGTGGCACTTTGCTAGGGGAATATTTCATGCTCTGTTTATTACTTGTGTCATAGAAGTTATATCCTCCATCCTATATTAGCATTGAATTATTTTATGCAGATATATATTGCTGTGGCAGGAATTGCTAGATAGTGCTGTTGTGTTTGGATATACAGGTTCTTTTTCTTGATGTGCAAACTGCACTGTTCCTTTTCAGATGCATTTTTTTTTTTTTTTTTTGCAAACAGCAGGAGAGTTTGAGCTCTGCATCATTCGCTCTAACTGGAATCCATTCTTGGTGCAGAGTTGCTCCCTGTGAACCAGGCGCTGCTGTTTGTGCTGAGATTTTGGAAGGAGAGTTTTGCCTGCATGCTGTTTATGACCACCTGTGTTTAAGGACTGGTACACACAAAAATGTACACAGTATACTAAGAAAATAACCAAAGTGTCACATAACTTATCTCCCCTCCAGTTGGAAGAAACCTGGCTATGCCCCAAAATCTGCTCAGCCTTGGGGTGACAATATATAATAGTGAATGAGATCATATGTATCAACCGCGTTGTTGTGCTTGAAACCTTGTGGTTGTGTGGACAGTCCCTAGCTTAAGCACTGTTATAAGTACAATCTTATAATGCTCAGAAGAGAGAATTCAATGAGTGCAAGTAACAGAAATAGAAAAATAAAAGAATTGTGAACATTTATATTTCTTAGAACCATAGAACATTAGAACTGGAAGGGACCTTGAGAAGTTACCAAGTCCGGTCCCCTGCCCTCACGACAGAACCAAGCACCATCTAGATTAGTGATTCCCAACCTTTTTTATACCAGCAAACCCATTCACAATCTTCTGGCAGACCGGTATGAGTGTATTTGCATATTTATTATGCAAATAATGAATATGCAAATATGTAAATACAATATTGCCAGTCTGCCAAACCTTATACCCTCCTGCCCTGACTCCTGCCCCAGGCTCCTCATATACTCCAACCCTGACTCCTGCACTCCCCCATATTCCCTGCCCTGAGCCCCCTCCACCCCACACATATTTCTTACAGGTACTGTTGTATCGCACTGCCCCCTTCCCACCCCCCCGCCTCAGAGGCCAGGTTGTGACAGGATAGTACTGTAAAAAATGTATGTTATTTTCACCACTCCAGCCGAGTATCTCATGAGCAGAACCATCAGCAGCAACCATATGGCAGACTCCTACGGGGCCAGGACCAGAGCAGGGCTACATGCTATGGGGCTGCATCCCTCGCAGGGCGGACTCTGTGTGGAGCCAGGCTCATGCAGGTGCCCAGCCTGGGAGCACGCGCAATGGGGAAATTCCCCACAGCAACACGCACTGCCACCAACGCGGCCACAGCCAGCCCACACAGAGGGCACCACAAGCCACCTCCCACGGACCCACCCTTCTCACCCAGCACTGTGTCCCAGCTCCACTCGAAATCTTGCATACGCCCCTCCCAGAAGTGCTAGTGAAATCCAGCATCCAGCCCCCGGTGACAGCCTCCACCTCCTCCAAGAGTACAAAATTATATATATATAATTATATATATATAATTTAAATATGAGCAGAAACATAGAAAGCTAAACAGATCCTTGTGCAACATTTAAGACTTCTCGAGGCTATTGGATTAATATAAACGTGCAAGAACTCTAATCGTTCTGTAGTTTTTAGTTTCTCTAGTTGCTTGATTAATTCCTCTTTGTTCCAGGATCAGTTGTATTCTGATTTTCTCAGTAGAGACTCATGATGTTGGTGTAAAATATATAGAATAGTTTGCCTTATGCTAGCCAGGAGAAAGAGAATGAATAGGTAGAAAACAACACCCACAGAGATCACTGTTTAAAAGGAAGAGCACAAGGTTTCCATGAAAATGTTAGAAAACGACTGTAAACCTAGATTGATGGTGATGGAAAGGGGAGCTCTCTCTCAATTTCTCTCTCTTCTATCTTATGCCCGAGAGAGCAGACAACAACCTTTGTATGGTGAAGTTCAGACCCTGACTAACTGGGGTATCAATGCATGATATATATACACACATAGATACATTGCCCATAATAGTCTTAAAGTTATTGTTTTTCGCTCAAAGGAATCTAACCTTTTACAGACTATTATGAGAAATCCAATGCCTACCAGGAAGAAGGTGGGAAAGTGTTTTATAGATAGAATTGGAATCCCCTGATGGTAATTTTATCTCAAAACAAATACAGTAGAAATGGAAAAGGTCAAAGAAAGCGCAACAAAAATTATTAGCGGCCGCACGGGCTCCACACCGCCTCCATCTATTGCACTCCTCTTTGCTCCGCCTCCCCCTCCGCCAACATCCTGGGGAACACCTAGCTGTGCGGGTTCTACACTGCCTCCTCCATGCCCCTTTCTACCTGCCCGTGGGGCTGCGCGCTGCCCCACTCTGCCTCAGCCCCGCCCCCATGGGTGTGGCCTGGCAGTGTGCACGGCTGTTGGGAACCGCTGATCTAGACCATCCCTGGTGTCTGTCCAACTTCCTCTTAAATATCTCCAGAGATGGAGATTCCACCACCTCCCTGGGCAATTTATTCCAGTGTTCCACCACCCTGACTGGTAGGAAGTTTTTCCTAATGTCCAACCTCAACCTTCCTTGCTGCAGTTTAAGCCCATTGCTTCTTGATGATAGGACAATTTGCTTCTAAATATTTTTCTTATCAGTACTGCTGATGACCAGAGGGGACTTTGACCAGGTAGATAAAACCCATGGAGGGTGGCACTCTCCGATCTCTAGATAGGAGACCTCCATCAGGAATCTGTGCTTATTCCCCATGAGTTCAACCATGGGGCTAGTGATGGGGAGAAATGTGTCAGGAGCTCACCCGAGTCTATAAAAGAGCAACCCAAGAGCCCAATTCTGGAGGGCACTCTCCTTTCCCACTGAAATTAGCGGGATACGAGGGCTCTCAGCCATCCCTAGAAAGTTCTCCTCATCTCACAATCTCATGGGATCAGGCTCACCATGGGTAGCAGTTGTCCTGGGATCTGGGAAAGAGAGAGTTTGTGAAATTCTTCTTGGGTGAGGGAAGGGTCGGGAAGGGGCAGAATTGTTCTACAAGCTTCCTGCTAATGGACTATTTCTTTCTTGGGTATTCATTTGGGTTATTTTGGCACCACCCGAAGTAGTAACGATTATGTAAAGACCTATGCTGACTTTTTAGGCATCTGTACATTGAATTGTAGATTAAATACTTAAATATCCCATGGGGCAGGTTGTTGTCTTCTCCTTTGCCCACCCTGCCCCGCACACACTTGATCCCGACATTTTTTTTTTTTTGCTTTGGCCAGTCCTGTTCTATTTGTTCCAAGAGATGAGACTTCAGCCCCTTCCTCTGGGCCATTATCCCACAACCTACTAGATTCCACCAGCGAGAAACATTTCTTGAGTTCTATTCATCCTTTTCTGAACTTTATCCCCTTCCACTGGCTCCTGCTCCATTGGCTCGCACAAACCATTCCATTCCCTTCAGTGGCTTTCTGCTCCTTTCACACACTCAGTGACTTTTTGTCACTTTGTAGGTGCTTCATTGTTACTCAAGTTAGTGACGTAGCTTAAATGTCTTTTGCCTTGGAAAGGGGGCTTTTCACTCCTGGGGAGGCTCTCTGAAGTTCTACTTTTCTAACAGAAAAGACAAATCCAGTGGCTGATACTTATTACCGAATTCTCATGACTCTGCTGGTGTTTTGAAACATGGCCATCCCTGCCGACCTGATTCAGGATTCCCGGATGCCAACAGAAAGTTAATGAGCATAAAAGTCAAGAGTGGCTTTGTCAGATGGCGAAGGAGAGGTCTTGCCAATGTCTTACTGTTCCTGCACAGGGGAATTTGGGAGACTGCCTTCCATGGAGCCAATCACTGTAGCATCTAGACACCACAACTTATGAGTTTGTGAAATCGTGCACTTCCTCTCACGATAACAGGTAAAACCCTAATCCGCGATAGATGGTTTGGAGTAGTATTTCCACATTTAAAAAGTCCTCTAACGTTGTTGAAAGATGCTGGATTGACTAGCCTGGAGAATGATAGTGAAAACTCAGAGCGACCAGTCTCAAGGTGAGAGGAAACTCTTGTTCAGTCCCACAGCCCATTGAGTCTTTTCGGCCTGTGACTTTTCTGCTTAGATTGTCAACAGAGGTCTAGGCCAACAGACGTAGCAGGGGGAGTTTTGTGACATGTTCCGCTGCCCACTGGGAACTTGACTCAGACCCCACAGCTCATTTCCCATGGGCTGTTAGACAAACTTTGCTCTCCACTGATCTACCATGGATTGGAGTTGGCAACAGAGAAGGGAAAAGATTCGTATCTCCTTACTGATCGTGTTAGCCATCCAGTCCGCCAGCTGTCAGCTCCCATATTCAAGCATCACTTCACAGAGAGACATTTTGAAGCAAGACTATGGTTGCAGAGACACTCTGGGATTTGGGCCAAGAGTTTTCCTTCCGCTCCCTTGTACAACTCCTCTCCGTGCCCTTCTACTCCCTCCTTCCACAGAGAGAGATCCAGGAGCCGCTGGAAGTGATCGATGCTGTCCTTGAGACGCTTCCGTGGGTAACGCATGCTTGCCACATGTTTATTCCCCGTAGAAACAATGTCACTCTGCCCGACTACTTACAACCTGGCTTGTTTGACCTCCTCCCAGCGTGGTGTTTTGTTGCAACATGTTCTTTACGTTTTTGGCCCCAGTTAAGACATTTTTGGAAAGTTTTTAGAAATAGATCCTAGCCCTTTGGTACTACGAGGAGTTCTGATTTGCAACTGTAACCCACACACCTAGGCTATGTCTCCACTGGCGGGTTCTTGCGCAGGAATACGTCCACACTGGCCAGAACCGCATCGTAAGAACGCTGAGCTCTTGCGCAAGAA
>JANRFK010006693.1:68702920-68713655 GCA_030068395.1 Apalone spinifera
GGAGTTTGGAAGTGGGGGGCTAGCTTCCTTTCCCCATGTGTCTGAGAACATTTTACAGAGGGGCTCAACCAAACAAGTCAGTGAACTTCTGGCTTAGGGCCTGCATTTTATAATAGAAACAGTAAGAGCATAAGCAATACGTTTAACGACAAAATTGTGGCAAACACAATCATGCATCTGAGTTAATATTGTTATACCATTAAACCTTTGCATTTCCTGACTTTTAATGTTACGCTATTGTAGAGGAGTTTTGTATTTTATTTCTTAGATTTTTGTTTTTAACAAACTTAGAAGAAGTGGGGGGAAAAAAGGGGATTAAAAAGGAAAAAAAAAAAAGTTGGGAGCTACTTAGCTTCTTGATTGATGGAAATTACAAGCCCTTTGATTTCATAAGCCATGCTTTCAAGTTCACTGCTAACATAGAGTCCCTCTATATTAAGGCCGTATCCAACTCCCTGTCGAGTTAACAGGAGTCTTTCCATGGTTTCCCGGAGGAGCGGGATTGCACGCCGTGTGAAGAATTAGGGAACCTTTCTAGATACCTATGTGGCTTGCAATTTTCAAATCTAATTTACGTTCTTATACGGGTCATAGTACTTAGCGTCTCCGACAAGTATAGAAAGGGCTTTCTGCAGTCATTCAAGACAGGACTTCCTTTATACTGTGGTTTTGATTGTGTGTTGTCGTTGTCAGTGTGGTGTGATTGTGGTCAGGCTCGGCCAGGGAAGCGGGGTTTGTACTGGGCTCTGAAGGCTGCTCCGTTCATGCTCATCCGGTTCTTTGGGCATGGAGGTCTATATTGACAAGCCAGTTTCCAAGGCAGTGCGCTGTCCGGCACGCTCCTGAGGCCGACAGTCCTGTTGTTCCAATGGCCTGGAAGGTTGCGCTCAAAGACGAGGCAGGACAGTTCCTCTGCGGACTAAGGCCAGTCCAACGAGAGGCCGGGCAGGTGAGAACCGCAATCCTGACATTAACTCGGTACTCAGTGTGGAGTACCCCTCTGGCTTGGCCTCCCCTGTGTCGCTGAGCAGATGGGGTGCTGGGTTCTAAGCAATCTGTAAAGTTTTCATAGCGGCTTTGTCCCTCAGCACCGAGAAGCATGACAGCCAAACCTGTCGGCCCTGAAGGTGTGAATTGCCCTGGCTGAGTGCTGCTCTCGCAGAGGACGCGGGGGACTCTTGGCATGAAAAAGGGCAATTTTCCTGGTTTCAAAAGCCGGGAGAAGTCCAGGGGACACCAACACTGCAGATTGTCCTAACTGAGGATTCAAGAGCAAAACCTGACCTCAGCCAAGCCCCTGGTGAGCTCAGAGATCGTAAAAACAAGGAGTCCGGCAGCACTAAGTGAGAGGAATTTTTCCAAGAGGAACCGTGGACGAGATGGTGGTTTGGCTGCGCATATAGAGATAATGGGCGCTCTGATACATTGAAATGAGTGGTCTGATCCAACCCTGTGCTGCGAAGCCAAGGAAAATGACCTTTCTAGTGACATAGGGCACAGCCTTGAACTCCTTATATCGTAGATGTTAATTTCCCACCATTCAAATGCTTGGACTCGCCAATGATCAGTGCTCGTGGGTGGGTGCTGATAGCGCACTGGTAAATTGCAGGTAGTTCCATGCGCCCTGAAATGGTCATTTCCAAACATGGGCGCTTCAGTAAGTTGTCTGACTTTCAAAGCCTGATTGAAGTAGGAGCTGTCAGTCCTTGGAAAATTGGGCCGTGTGTGTGTGTGTGTGTGTGTGTGTGTGTGTGTGTGTATGTTTAGTATGACGTTGGTACTTAATGTCAGACAACTGTGTTTTACCGTTTTGGGTGAACTTTACGGTATTTGTGAGTATGGGTCTTATTCAGAGGGTTGAGCCTTGAAGTTCACAATGCGACTTGATAATGAGGAGGCAGAATATTGGGAAGAGAAGAAACCCTCATTGGGTTTGCTTTCTCCTTTGTGTGTATTAAGGATGTCAGATTCCGATGAATCAGTTAACTGGTTAAACACTGGGTTAACCTAACCTTTAACTGGCTCAGTGTGATTCTGGGTGGGGGACCACTCCAGACCAGCTGGAGCAGCTCCCAGCCCCAGCTATGCGGGCCGGGCTGCCCACTGGCAACCCTGGGTGGGCCCCATGGCAGATAGTGGGTGGGGGATTGCTCCTGGGTTAGAAGAGGTGAAGGGCTTTGTCACCTCGTCCCTCTGATCTGCCAGGCACGGGGGCTTCAGGAATCAACAGTGCAAGAGTTTCAGTTTCTAGCAGAGGGAGTTACTGCTACTATTCCTCCTGGTACTGGATTTTGTGGCGTTTGGTGCAGTGTCTGCTATTTCCTTGTCTTGCCACCTGGGTGTTTGCATCAAGGCAACAGAGCTTTGATTAAATTCCATTGCCACTTGGCTGGTGTCAAGAAAAAGCAGCTCCTCAGCTGCTGTTCGTCTGTTCTTCATATTTCATGTGATCTAGAGAGTTGTAATGATTATTTCTTGCAGTAAGTAAATTACAATGATGTTCAGAGAGATGAGGAACATGGATCTGTAGCTACTGGAGCTCATCCTGTAGATACTGCTCTGAAGGTTTTCTAATTTTCATTATATTTTAATGAGTTGTCCAGTGTGTGTGGGGGTCACTGCTCTCTGCTGGACAGAATCAGAACTGCTTGTGTTTCATAGACCTCGTATGACTATCAAGAGATGGAGACACTTCCTATTCTGCAAGACTAAATTGTGTTTTGTTTATATTAGGCATTATTACGTTTTAATAGGTGATTTCCATTGTTCAGATGAGGCATTTAATTCCACACATTGCATGTGGGGAGATAAACTGGAAACAAAATGCAAGGGAATAATTGGGAAGACAGTTACCTGGCTGCGAAACGACGTGCCTTAGGTATGTAACATAACATTGACTGCGTTGGGTTCCAAAGAATGAGAAGGCATGTGACAGCAGGGCAAATTACAGTAGGTCACAAGGCACGTGGTTCCTAGAGAAGGGTTTTATTTTAACCAGTGATGAAACATTAATAAGGCCGCGATTTCGGCGTATGATAATACTTGTGTTTGCCACCGTGATATTTATCAGTTCGGTCTCCTTGGCCTTTTTTCTGCCCCCTCTCTGTTGGCCTGAGAGGACCTGGATGAATGGGCTTGTTTTGATTTTCTTTTAAGCTATCAGTGCTAGGATTCCAGGAAGGACCTGTCTGTTAGGGAGCAGCGTACCAGAGAGTGAAGGGAGGGCGGCCACGTTAGTGAGAGTTTCTTTTTAAAAAAAATTAACCTATGTTTTCTGTCAGCAAAGCTGTCTTGGGGGCTGACTTACTGAGGGAAACATGCCCAGACAGAGTGCCAAGTGTTTGAACAGGGGAGATGGTTATACCTCTAATGTGCGCGTGTCTGCCATTTTCCCCCTCGCTCTGCTGACTGACTGAGAGGAGCTGTGAAAAAACTTGCCAGCGGTGGTGTATGATTCATGGTGGGCCGAGCAGGTTCTCAGTGAAACCAAAGAGCAGAGGTGACTTTTTTTTTCTGGATTCTGGCTTGGGTTTGGAGGCTGATGGTAGGGATTAGTCAGAGCTACTTAGGTCCTGATTGAGCAAAGCACTTCAGAGAGTGGGCTATTCGCGTGCTGCTGCTTTTGCCAGTGGTGGAGATGGAAGCTCCCAATGCCGGAGTGCCCCAAGTTTTGCTAGGCAGCTACGGCTTTGTAGATCTATCTAGTGACCCACATTCAAATGCATCACTGGTGACTGGCCCTGATGAGAAACTTTGCATTGTCTTTCCTCTCACCTTACCTGTTGCTCCCACGGCGGAAGGATCCTTCAGAATCGTCTAGTAATTGCAGACAGGATGCTACCTTCTCCACATACTAGGGGTGTCTCCGAACCTTTCTCGCTCCCTGACCATTGCCTGTCTGCTTGGAAATGGTTGCACAACTCTGACTTCTTCTCTTCCTCACCAAGCCTACTTCTAAAATCCTGCCTCACGAGGGGGAGCCGTGGGCCATGTCTTCACTAAACGGAAGATTGATGCTGCTGCTGCGATCGATCTTTCAGAGTTCCATTTAGCGAGTCTAGTTAAGACTTGCTAAATCAAACTCCGAGGGCTCCCCCATTGGCAGTAGGTACTCCTGCTTCTGCAAGGAGGAAGGGAAGCTGATGGGAATGTTGGCTCCCATCGGCCTCCCGCTGTGGGGATGGCGGGGAAGCTTGAAACAAGGAATGTCGACTCCAGCTACATAGTGAACATGGCTGGAGCTGTGTCTCTTGCCTTCGACCTTCCCTTTTAGAGTAGCTCTGGCCTCATAATCAATTGCGCTTGCAGGAGCCCAGGATGTGCACGAACTGGCCCTGTGTCCCAGGAGTGATTATTATCCTCAAGAGCCTTGCATGTCGTTCTGGCAGGAAGGTTCTTAAAATCATAGACCCATAGAGCTGGAAGAGACCTCAGTCTCTTATTGGATTTTCTCCCAGTGAATTTCTAAGTTTTCTCCTTTAAAAAAAAAAATCACAAAGATGTAAAATTGACTCCAATGAAAGAAGATGGGCATCTCAGCCATTGATAACTCATTCCTCCCCCAGCCCTGTGGAAGATAGCTTTGTCTCTAATGCCATTTGGGAAGAGCAGACGGAGCCAAACAGTGGAACCTCAGTTGCATCTTAAAGACTGCAAGAGGGATGAAAGCAATTGAAGAATATAATCTAGGAGCCCTTTCACCAAGTAGCACCCAGGAACTGCAGCAAACCTCAGTATTTCTGCAGGAATCCCTTCGGGTTGAAAAGAAGTATTCATGCAGTTATGCAACCCACGTTGAATTTTCAATTTGTCACAGGGTTTTTTTTTTCTCACCCCTTTTGTTCTCCAGCTTGACTAAGCATCTAGTGAATCCCATCGTTGATTGACACAGTTTAGGAACAGTAATAATATTGAGAGCTGATCCTGTAGGACCGCTCATGTAAGAGCTGCAATGCTGAAACAGACCTGGCTTCTTTCAGCAAGCTACTGTGAGCCACGCTGAGAGAGAAAAATCATTTTTCATGGTGAATTCTTTCCCAGAAGCAGGCGGTTGCCTGGTGTCTGGGTGTCTCTCTTGCGGGGGGGGGGGTGTGTGTGTGTGTGGAAGCCACTAGCATTTATAAGTGGGTCTTGCTCCTTTTGGAGAGGAAATTACAGGCAATGGGCAGGTTGCATTTTACTTTGCTCAGAGAACTTCACACCAGGAGTAGAACTGGTCCCTACTCACACCACTGTAAGGTCAAAATCTAATCATTGGAAGCCCTATCTCTAGCTAAGTAATAGAGATATAGCCGTGTTAGTCTGGTCTTGCTGAAACAAAAGACAGGACTATGCAGCACTTTAAAGACTAACAAGATGGTTTATTAGGTGATGAGCTTTCGTGGGCCAGACCCACTTCCTCAGATCAAATTGTGGAAGAAAATTGGCAGGACCATATATACCAAAGGGATACAATCAAAAAAAGTGAACACACATAAAATTGACAAATCAGATTTTAGAATGGGGGGGGGGGGGAAGGGAGGTTAGTGTCTATGAGATAATGATATTAGGGGTGATGATTGGGGAAGCTATCTTTGTAATGCTTTGTATCTAGCTTTGTATCTAGCTAAGTGACTTTTGAAGCTTTGATTATACTAGGAAACGTACCCCTTGCTGCAATGGGCATCAGCAGGGGGCGCATCTGAGTCAGTGCGGAAAATGGTTTAATTGTAGGCCTGAAGCAAACTGGTTTTGGCATCATTTCAGAAACAAACTCTTGTTGAACCTTAAAGCCCACGTCTGTGCAAAGATATTTTAGCAGAGATTTCCTCTGGTGATAACATAATTACTAGGAGCCCTACAAGGGTGTCGCATTATAGAACGCTACTAGGTGTCGAAAACCATGCTGACACGCCAAATCTCGTCCACATTAGGGTTCCTTACACCAGTGTTTCTCAACCAGTGGTACAAGCACCCTTAGGGGTATTTGAGAGAAGTCTGGGGGGTACATCAACAGAACTGAAACTTGGAGAAAACTGAATTTTTGTGTTAAGTTTTACAGCACTTTATTATTTTTGTACTTTTTACACCCAAAAATTTCATTGCCCACCTGGCTACGATTAAGTTGTTTAAACAAATGTGTTGCAATAGTAGGAAAAAAAAGTGTGTGTCTGAAAACTGTAGGTCCTGGGGGTACTTACAATTTTTTTTTGAAAAAGGGGGTACTTATACTTTTTTTTTTTTTAAAAGGGTACTTCATTAAAAAAAGGTTGAGAAACATTGCCTGACGTTATCTGGTATTAACACTGGAAAAAATGTAGTGGTAAGGTCCCCTAGTGTGGACAGGGCTAACCTGTTCTCAGCAGTCAGCTTTACAAATCGCTTTGCCCTAAATAGACAGAGCACTTATTTATTAGTTTCCATAATAGAAGAACTAGGGGACACCAAATGAAGTTAATGGGGAGCAGGTTTAAAACTAATAAGCGAAAGTTCTTCTTCACACAGCGCATAGTCAACCTGTGGAACTCCTTGCCAGAGGAGGCTGTGAAGGCTAGGACTATAATAGAGTTTAAAGAGAAGCTAGATAATTTCATGGAGGTTAGATCCATAAAAGGCTATTAGCCAGGGGATGAAATGGTGTCCCTGGCCTCTGTTTGTCAGAGGCTGGAGAGGGATGGCAGGAGACAAATTGCTTGATCATTGTCTTCAGTCCACCCCCTCTGGGGCACCTGACGCTGGCCACTGTTGGCAGACAGGCTACTGGGCTAGATGGACCTTTGGTCTGACCCAGTACGGCCGTTCTTATGTTATGTTCATTTCCAACCAGTAGACCGGATTTTGACCTCGCTTACAGGGGTATAAGTAGGGACCAACTCTACACCTGGTGTGAAGTTCTCTGGTCACAGTAAGATGCAATCCCCGGTCTATTTCCACCCGTAGGGAAGTCTCATTGGATGCATGTGATGGGGCATCTGCCCCGTATTGGCCCTTTAAGGGGTTGAAACCCAGCCTGGGGTGAGGGTTGGAGCCATGCAGCAAGCAGCTGCAGCGGAGAGCAGCCAGCTAGGGCCCAGCTGTGGGCTGTGTAAATAAGGGCTCCAGAAGGGAGGAAGCAAGAGACTCACTCTTGCTGTAGCTGGGGAGTAGGAGGGGCCTGAGTGCTGGGCAAGGTGGAGGCTTTCCTGGTTTAGAGCAGGGCTTGGGGAGGGGCAGGCAGGGCTGGGGAGCTCTGGCCAGGCAGCTCGGCAGGGCCTGCGGTACTAGGGCTGCAGGGAGACAGCCAGGATGGGCAAAGGCAGCAGGTCCCCACCCTCTTGCTAGTGCTGAGTGGCCATTTCAGGCGGCAGTTGGCCCCGGGGCGGGGGCTGGATGAAGCCTGGCTGTGGGTCCCGGAGGCAGCGGGGGAGCGAGGGTCTCCAGAAGGGGAGGACCCCAGAGTGTGGGGGTGCTGCGGCAGGGCCGTACCCAGGTAGGAGGGTGCCGCGGTCCGGGTGAGACGTGGGCCCTGATGGAGGGGTGGAGAGTAGCAGTCACAGCGGGTGAGACCCCAGCCAGAAGGGGGCACTCCAGCACCAAAAATGCTAATTCCCTACATGACCAGCAGGAGGCGCCCTGGGTGGTGAGCCCGCCCTGTGACAATGCACCTGCCTGTTAGGACCCAGTATCGAGCCATCTCAGTGAATTACAGTCGGCCGGTCCTGTGGCCTCCCTTCGCTGCCAGGCCGGCTGAACGTTCGGGTGCGCTTAGCTGGAGGGCTGGTACGTTTTCCCTTTGTAATGCCATTTGTCCTGTGTCCATCTGCATTGGGCATCACATTTCCCTCCACTCTGCCTTTTCCTTTTGATCTCAGAGGCTGCGTGCGGTCCCAAAGCACCAATGCCTGCCTCGGCCCAGAGAGGCGTCTCTATTAGATCTGTGACCCTCAGCTGAGCTGATTGTAACACACACACACACACCAGCTAATTCGTTGCAATATTAGACACGCGCGCGCTAATTCGTTGCAATTGTAGTCAACCTGTGGAACTCCTTGCCAGAGGAGGCTGTGAAGGCTGGGACTATAACATAGTTTAAAGAGAAGCTAGATAATTTCATGGAGGTTAGCTCCATAAAGGCCAGGAGATAAAATGGTGTCCTTGGCCTCTGTTTGTCAGAGGCTGGAGAGGGATGGCAGGAGACAAATCTCTTGATCATTGTCTTCGGTCCACCCCCTCCGGGGCACCTGGTGCTGGCCACTGTCGGCAGACAGGATACTGGGCTAGATGGACCTTTGGTCTGACCCGGTACGGCCATTCTTAAGTTCTTATGTTAGGTGTGGCTGCCGGCTATTGATTCCAGTAGTAGGTTAGGTGACAAAAACAGACGGTCTCCGTCCTGTTCCTCTGCATGTGTACAGCACCTAGCACAGTAGGGTAGTAGTTCTTATGTAATATTAGACAAACACACACTAGCTAATTTGTTGCGATATTAGACGCACACACACACACACACACCAGCTAATTCATTGCAATATTAGACATGCACTATCTAGATGGAAGGATGACCATGCAAGAGAAGCTGTGTGTTTCTGTACTTGTTCTCATTACTTATGAATGATACAGTAGGTTGTGAAAATCTTTGGAAGGCACTTGGCACAGGAATGTGTTTCCTGGAGCGATTTGAATGCGGAGCGAGAGGTTAACTGAGGAATTAGAAGTTGTTAAAATGCCAGTTGTCAGTCACTAAAGTTAGTTAAAACACCCCCAGACTGTCCAACAGGAAAAAGTCCCCACGTGCCTCTTCCTGTTTCCATGGCTTGGTGATGCCCAGAGGTTTTGTAACTGCAGGGTCTAATTAATAATGTGCAAGTGTGAATTCCTCCTATTCTACTGCCATCCGCCTTTGCAGCCAGTGGAAAGAGCGGAATGCGAAATCATCTGGGAGGTGTAAAATCCAGCACCGGTTTCATGTCCTCTCGTATAGCTGTCTGAATTCACAAGAAAACTCAACCTTTTGAGGAGCTCTCCTGCTGTGGGAACCAGCAGGCCCCAAATCTGAGCCCCGTCCGTCCACATAATGTTTTTTAAATTATCTTTGCTGCCTCCTCCAAACGAGGGCTGTTGAAGTGGTAAAAGCCCAGCTGCTCTGCAGAAGCCTTGGCCTAGGTTTCACCCCCCCTGCCGTCCTTCACAGGGGCTGGTGAAGTACCTGTGCTTGTCCTCCGTCCTGACACAGCTCTTTTTTCTCTTACTCTCTCTCTTTTCTAAGGGTCAGGCCGGGGGTGTGACAAATTCGAGGCCCGTCAACTAGGGATGTAAGTGACTAGTTGACTGTCCGATAAGCATAAGCTTTATTGAAGAGTCGACTAGTGATGCGATTAGTCACTTCCCCCCCCTTTCTTCCTCCATCAGAGAGAGAAAGCCAAGGGGGCGGGGGGAGGAGGTGGCGCGGGGGGAGGAGGTGGCGCTGAGGGAAACTGGCTTAAAAGCTGGTCCCCCCCAGCATCGTCTCCGCAGGGGCCAGGGGAGGTAGAGGTGCAGCAGGAAACGGCGTGAGCAGGAACTGAATCAGTTCTGCTGCGATTCTGATCCCTCTTGAAATGTACAAGAACCCCACCCGGAGCAGACGCCCCACAAGGAGAGCGGGGACGGGCAAGAGAAGCCAGGAGGCTGAGTGCATGGTGGGGGGGGGGGGCGTTCTGGTCTCAAGTGAGTCTTTTGGGGAACCCGAGGGTTTGGAAGCTGAACGTATCCGTCCTGCGGGTGGAAAAGGCAACTCCCCCGCCCCCGGGGGAGAACAGCTCGCAGTGGAATGTCTCCTTCCGCCACGCCCCTCCCCGGTGTGGGGCTTTCCCATGCCGTGGCTGACCTGGACCGATGCTATTTCCGTTCCCTGACACAGCTTGGAGGCTATCTGCATGCCCAGACAGTGCCTCCTTGCCTCACAGGCAAAAACAACAGATGGGGCAGGTGGCAGGCAGGGCCTCTTTTGTGTTTGCAATCCCTAAGCAGTCAGCTCTGCTTCTATCGCCCTCCTCTCCCGCCCCCTCCCCAGCTGCACACCTGCCTCCTGCCTCGGTCCATTCCTTTCCTGCCGCGTTTATTGCCTTGCTGCTGGAGGGCCGGATCCTGGGGAGGCTCTGGCCAGCCCTGCCAGGCAAGTGTGCAGTATGCTTGGGGAGTCCAACGCCACCCCCCCCCCCTTTAAAATCACTTCATTGCCCATTGAGAACCTTTGCTATGTGTCCCCCTCCCCTCCGGCTTCCTTTATCCAGGCGCTCTTGGCAGGCAGTGGAAGGTAGAGGCCTTTACTAAAAGGACGTTTCGTTTTCCCACAATGGCTCGTTCCTTCCACTGGCAGGGCACTTGAGCGCCTCGGCATTTCCTTCTCCCGTGCAACCTCCACAGGGGCCGCGAAGCGCTGATAGCCTGGCAGTGCCATTCAAGGGGAAAGCAGGCTGCCGAAACGTCGGGAGGAAGCCAATGCACGCTCTAGAGAGGAAGCAGAGATGTTGTCACTGGGGCAGTCAGTAAAGGTTAATATTTCAGGTGAAAAACTGAACTGGCAGTATAACTTTTTTTTTTCTAAGATTTAAAATACATTTCTGTATTACTTGTACATAAAGCTCGTTAGCTACTTGGGTACCATGCGGAGAGGGTCAGCCCACAATTGTAGATCAGGGTGGGCAAATGTTTTGGCCTGAGGGCCACCTCAGGGTATGGAAATTGTACGGAGGGCCAGGAATGCTCACGAAATTAGGGTTGGGGTTCAGAAGGGGTG
>JANRFK010006693.1:68727009-68739470 GCA_030068395.1 Apalone spinifera
GGGGGGTGTGCTTCGTAACGGGTTGCAGGAAGAATTTATTTGTAGGAACTATGAAACTTAACAGAACACTGCAGGTGCTTGTAGACCAGCTTTTCTTCCTTTGCCTAGGCCTCTCTTGGCCAGACGCTCTGCTGTGTGTGAGGGGGTGTCGAAGCGGCGTTGAAGATGTGCTGTGTTTCTACCATCATGGTCCCTCTGGGGTCAATGAAGATCTCATGGTGCTGTTCGGAAGAATTGGGGGCATTTGTGACAATGCTCTGGTCCAGTTCCAGGTTGGCTACGTACAGTCTGACATCTTAATTTCCCCCCCAACAGGCTCATTTAGGTTATTTTTCCCTTCCTGCCCCAAACTATTGGACAGTGGTTAAATAACAGCCCCATTGCGCTCTAGAAATGGCTGCAGTTCTAGGGTAGGGAAAGTGATTCTGCTGTGTGTGTGTTGGTAAGAGCTTTGAGAGGCTGAAAGGTCCAGTATAAAGGTCATGGAAGGTTACAAGGGTGCCTGTATGCATGACCAATCTGCTTTTCTTCAGAATGTATAGACATGTAAGTCTAGCTTTCTTTCCTCCTTTGTGGCAACCCGTCACCATCTAACAGTCAGCCTGGTGCTGTGGGTGGCCGTTTGCCATGTACCTCATGGCTCTGTCTTTCTTTAAATAACACCATGATCCTTCCACCTAGAACGTTAAAGCCAATGGAGAACGGAAGTGACTCTACGTCACTTTGAGAACCACAGCTCTAAGGCACGTCTTCACTAAACAGAAGATCACCACTGCCACAATTAGTCTTCTGAAGTTTGATTTAGCGAGTCTAGTTAAGACTCGCTAAATCAAACTCAGAGGGCATCCCCGTTGGCAGCCTGCTTCTGCAAGGAGTAAGGAAAGCCAGTGGGACGGTTTGCTTTTGTTGGCCTGCCACTGTGTGGACAGTGAGGAAACTTGGAACAAGGTACAGTAGCTCCAGCTACGTAATTAATGTAGCTGGAATTGTGTATTTTGATTCAACATTCCCTTTTAGCGTAGACCTGGCCTCAGGTTATGCCGACACTGCAGCTGAAGGTGTGATTGTAGAACAGGCATATCAGGAATGGAAAGATATGTGCTGGCTGGTAAGATTAGATGGCAGGGAAAAAGCTGATGATGTACGAGTTGTACATGACTGCATGTTAGATAGACGTGGCAGTAACTACAGCATGAATTTTGTAACTCCTCCTGCCTGCTCCTCACTCAGCAGGAGACTACGTGTGACTTCAGGTGAAGGCCACAAATGGCCCAAAAAGCAGGTAAATTGGAAATGGTGCATAAAGACATCATGAAATCCAGACTGTTTGTGCAAGAGATGAGTAATAACACAGTGAAATTCTACCAGCACTCTGTCCTGAGGTCTCCCTTCACACTGCTACCTGTCCGAAAGGAAATTTCCGTCCCCGAAGGGTGAATGCAGGGCAGGTAGAATTTCAGAGCTCCAAGCCTGCAGCATGAAAGAAGCAACGTGAAAGTTAATGTCTCAGGCCACTTCTCCACTTGCCAGAGGATCGACACTCTGGCGATCGATCCTCCGGGGCTCGATTTAGCGGGTCTAGTAAAGACCCGCTAAATCAAATGCTGAGGGTGCCCCATCAGCTTCAGTACTGCCAAGAGTGAGAGATGTTGACAGGAGCATTTCTCCTGTCGACCTCGTGCTGTGGGGCCACCCCAGAAAATCAATGCCAAGTACGTTGACTCCAGGTACGCAATTCACGTGGCTGGAGTTGCATATGTTACTGGTGGAGAAAATCGCTGCGAAGATCTAGCCACAGAGGGAAGGCTCTCATGAAGGATATCAGCCGTGATGGTTAAGAACGCAACATCCTGCTCCAGGTATTCCTAAATCTCCAACTCCCTGAAGCGGGGACTGGATGACAACAGATGGATAATTCAAAACTGTCTCGTTTTGTTCATTCCCTGTGAAGCATAGGGCACCCGGCCACTCTGAGACAGGGTATTGGACTAGATGGGCCATTTGTTTGACCCAATATGGCTGTTCGTAAGACTCTGAAGTGAATAACAGCTGCCTGGTTGGTCTTTTCTCTCTAGCTGACACTTAGTGAATGCTTCCTCCTCTTAAATTACCTACCCTTTAAAAAACTGCTTGGGCGGGGATAAAGTCATCCTCAGATTTTAGCCAGATTGTCTCATGCTATTTTCTTTTATAGAGCGTCTTTCATTTTTCATGGGACTCCAAAGAATTCTGCAGTCTTAGGCCTTGTCTCTTGGTGAGAGTTGAACTTAAATCATTTTTAAATGGGTTAAAATAAAGTGCGGACTACGTGTGGATGTGCTTTTATGTCCATTTGAATGGTTTGGTTTAGTTTAGGTTAAACCAGTTCCTAACTGACTTAAGATAAAGTGAAATAAACCTGGTTGTAACTAAAACAAGTCTTCGCCCAGGGGTTTGCACTGACTTAACTAAACCTATTGGAAATCAGTCCTTTAGTTAAACTAGTGAAACTCTCTGATCTAGATAAGGCCTTAAAAACCTGGAAACCGATAAATCTGGAAACCGATACTCAGGCAAAATTCCTGTTTTATTTCAGTAGCAGTTTAGCCAGAGGCTGTGTCTACACTGTGGGTTTTTTGCGGAAGAGGAAATGCAAATGGAGCGCTCATTTGTATCTCTTGCACCCTCATTTGCATATCTTCTTCCAAGCCTTTCTGCGGAAGAGGTTTTTGCGCTAAAAAGCCCTATGTAGACAGGGCCATATGTCGGGGAAAAAACCTTTTGGCACAAGAGCCTGTAAACCTCATTTTTTGAGGAATAAGGGATCTTGCACAAAAGGGGCCATTTGTCAGGAAAAAAACCCGTCTACCCGGGGCTTTTTATCGCAAAAACCTCTTCCGCAAAAAGGCTCGGAAGAAGATATGCAAATGAGAGCACGAGATATGTAAATGAGCGCTCTATTTGCATTTCCTCTTCTGCAAAAAACCCGCCATGTAGATGTAGCCTGAGTGAGGACTTTGGGCATCAGTCAAAGTGGATGCTTCTAGGGTGGAGCACGGCATTTGTTTACCAGTACTGGTAAGAGAAGAAGTAAAGAAGAATGTCTGTAGCCCTTTGACACTGCCAGGGGATGTAGGTATGTGGCACGAAGTGCCAGAAATCTAATAAAAATGTATTACCTCCTTTCAATAGTCAGTATCATTGATCATGGAGAATGTAAGTCAATTTGGCAACTAATGTTCTTAAAAGAAATGTGTGGCAGGGTTGAGGGGGACGTGTGATTCTGAGGAGAAAGCAGATAAGAGATTTGCTTTAGGTCCTAGTGCTCATTCAGAGGCGTCAAAGGATATTTTAGTTTCTTAGATAGCCCAGCCCTACAAATGACACTAATAATCATTGAAATTGAGGCCTGGAGTTGATCCTGAGGAAAAGGTAGAAAGGAATTAGAATAATATTACATTTTTCCAAGGCAGACTTGGAGGAAATGCACAATGAGATTTGGGCGAGGACGGGGAGGGGGGAAAGCCCTGGATCAAATCACTGTCTGGAAAGTTGACTGTGGAAAAGTGAGACATTATTTAAAGCCTAATAATACCAATCGCTGAAGTCCATTCCATTTGCATGCCATAGTCATAACAACAATGGAAGCCAATGTGGCTGCAAAGGAAGAATGGAGCAATATGAAAGCTGGAGGGCCAGACAGCCTAAAAGGCAGGCTGAGGCGTTGCTTTGACCATCTGGGGGTTTTTTAAACTGTATTCCTAGTAATTTTCCTCTTGTTTTTCAGTCTTTATGCTTCCTTGAGGGAGAAGGCCAGACTTTTGGCAGAGCTACGCAGCATCCTTTCCCAAATGCATGCAAAAATATTCCGCCAAAGATTCTGAGGGTCGAGTTCTGTCCTGCGGCTCCTGTGTGTAGCAGCCGTTGATTTCAGTGGGAGTCGGCTTGTGTGGCTAAGAGCAGAATCTGGCCTCTAGACGTTAGAGATGCAGACGACCTATTTGGTCAGCTACCCCATTCCCTAATGAGTCAGTGCAGGTTGGATTAACAGATCCACACACTCGCGGCCTAGTCAGGGGACCATTAGACCATCTAATCGGAGCTTCTGCATAACACAGACTGGAGAATTTAACCCAGTCGCCCCTGTGCTAAGCCCAGTGACTCTATCCACTCTTGATTTGAAGACTTCAAGAGATAAAACATCCATCACTTGCCTTTGTGACTTGTTCCAATGGTTCATCACCCTCACTGTTAATTTTTTGTGCTTTCTTTCTGATTTAAAGGTATCTGGCTTTAGCTTCCAGTCTTGTTTTGACCTTCTCTGCTAGATTCACAAGTTCTTTAGTAGCCAGTATCTTCTCTCCAGTAAAACCAAAAGGAAAAACTATGTAGCACTTTGGCATGACCATGACCATATATACCGAAGGATGTTCCCTTTTTTCATTGTATTCCTTCGGTATATGTGGTCATGCCAGTTCTCTTCCAGAATATGATCTGAGGAAGTGGGTCTGGCCCACGAAAGCTCATCTCCTATTAAACTATCTTGTTAGTCTTTAAAGTGCTACATAGTTTTTCCTTTTGGTTTTGCAAGATCAGACTAACACGGCTACCTCTCTAGTACTGTTCGCCCCAGTAAGGTACTCATACCTGCGATCAAGTCACTTTTTGGTCTTGTTTATACGCTAAATAGATTGAGCTTGATAAATCTCTTCCTGCAAGGCATTTTCTCCAGCCCTTGCTTCATTCTTGTGCCCCTTGTCTGCACCCTCTTTAGTTTTTCAACAGCCTTTTAAAAATGCGGACATCGGAACTGGAAGTAGTTTTCCAGTGTGAGTCTCACCAGGGCCATGTACAGAGGTAAAATCACTCCCTGCTCCCATGTGCAACTCCCCTATTTAGATATCACCCATTTTTATCTCACTATCACATTGGGACTTGTTTGCCCACTATGGCCCCTAGATCCTTTTCAGGGTCATTGCTTTCCAGGGAAACAGCACAAGTTTAAGTCTGTGTCTACACTGGGAAGGTTTGGTGGCAAAAGATGCCAAAAGTGAAAACGGATCAAGCCGCCTTCCGTTGTCGACATGTCATGGCCACATGGCTAGCACCCCTGTCGACAGATAGAGCAAAGCATTGTGGGTGAGCATCCACAGGGCAGAGCTGATCCCTGCACTGCTTGGGGGATTCCCTTGTAGCTCTGTGAGCTCTCTGTGCTAAGGAACATCAAAGCAGCACAGCAGTCCCTCCAGCCCTCCCCCTGCAGCAGCCTGCCTGCCGCTGTGTTCCTAGCAGGGCAGAACAGGAGCACTCCAATGAGTTGGTCCCGAATGAAGCAGCTCACTTAGCTGTCAGATACTTCCCGGAGCTGTGAAAGGGGAGAAGCTCAGGCCTACAGGGCAGCAGAGATCACAAAACACTGGGCACATCCATCAGGGCAGTGCTAGTGGAAGCATTAAACAAAACAAACAGCAGAGTCCACGCTGTTTCTTTGTCGACAGTAAAGGGAGGGGAAAAGACAAAAAAGTCTCTCGCAGGAGTGGAAGTTTTTTGTCACCAAAACTGGATGTTTTTTCCCCACAAAAGTCGCATCGCAGTGTGAACGCTTTCACGGTTTTGTCGCCAAAAGGCAGCTTTCGGTGACAAAACGCGCCAGTGTGAACAAGCTCTAAGAGTCAGGCCAAGAAAGTGATTCACCCTCCAAAGCCTGAGAAAACATGTAACTCCTGTTTATAGGAATTCAGAGTTAGCTGTATGAGGCTCCAGTTCAGCAAGGCAGTTCACTTGCGTAATCTTATTAACTTTAGTTGGATTCCTCATGTGCATAAACGCTTTCCTGAACTGGGGCCTTAATTCCCCGTACGTTCACAAGGGAGGAGGAAAAATCAGATCTTTCTTATGCAACTCTTCCCTTTGCACCTGGGATACTGCTAAGCAAAGGGAGTCTTCCCCAGGGCCTATCATATCAGAGCTCTTCCTGTAATTAAGGAACACCTGAACCGTGTCTGAGCTGTTTGCTCTTCATAAAGGTCTGGTTGCAAACAGCTTCAGACTCCTCATAAATCATAGACCTGTAGGGATAACAGGGACCTTCAGAGGTCCTCACGTGCATCCCTTGCACTGAGGAAGAGCAAGTAAACCTAGACCATCCCTAACAGGTGTTTGTCCAGCCTGTTATTAAACACCTCCAACAATGGGGATTCCACAGCCTCCTTTCGACGCTTCTTCCAGAACTTACTACCCTTGTCGAGAGAGCGTTTTTCCTAATATTTAACCTAAATCACCCTGGAGATTAAACGTCTTGTTCCGCCTTCAGTAGATATGGAGCACAATTAATCACTGTCCTCTTTATAACAGCCTTTAGCATAGCTGATGATTGCTAAGAACATGGGAACGGCCGTAATGGGTCAGACCAAAGGTCCATTCAGCCCAGGGTCCTGTCTGCCGACAGCGGCCAATGGGAATGAACAGGACAGGGAATCATCCAGTGATCCCTCTCCTGTCATCCAATCCCAGCCCCTGACACACAGAGGCTAGGGACATCCTCCCTGCCCATCCCGGCTAATAGCCATTGCTGGACCTAGCCTCCATGAATTTATCTAGCTCTTCATCTGTTATGAGATCCCTCCTCACTCTTCTCTCAAGTCTCAACATTCCTAGTTTTGTAACCTTTCTTCATAGTCCAGGTTTTCTAAATCTTCTGTCATTTCTCTTGCTGTCCTCTGAACTCTCTCCAATTTATCCACATCTCTTGCAAGTTTGGTGCCCACTACCAATGCTGAGAAGAGCGATACAGTCACCTCCCGGGGCTTACATATGACAGTCCGGTTAGTAAATCCAGAACATTCATCTTTTTGCTAGCTGCATCGTATTGTTGACTCGCTCCCAGGGGTGGATATAGAGCAGGGCGAATGGGGCGGCCGCCCCAGGCCCCGCGCTTTGAGAAGCCCCACGCATGCGCTGTAGCGCCACCACACATGTGACATGGCAAAGGGGGGGGCCCACGAAATTGGGCTGCCCTGGGCCCCGCAGAACGGTCATCTGCCCCTGCTCGCTCCTATTCAATTTATGATTTGTGATGAGCTCCAGATATTTTTTCAGCAGTACTCCTGCCTGCTAAGTCATTCCCCATTTTGTAGCTGTGCATTTGATTTTCTGTTCCTAAGTGAAATATTCTGCACTTGTCTTCATGACATTTCTTCTGGTTGATTTCAGACCGGTGTTTCAATTTGCCAAATTATGTTGAGTTTTAATCCTCTCCTCCAAAGTGCTCACAACCCCTCCCCGCTTGGTGTCATTGGCAGACTTTACAAGTATACATTATCCGAGTTATTAATGAACATGTTGAGGGCCTTCAGGTTGCCAGGTGGCTATAAAAGGGTAATATCGAGGCAGGGTCTGTGTGTGGCCCACAGTTGGTCTGTGGAGGGTCACACGATACTGGCTGATCTTCCACATGGCCGATGTAAGACGATCACTGCTGTTACAAGGAAGCTAACCGTACGTTATCCTTTCCCTGCTGTGGTTTCTCTGTGTAAGCGGTTGCTTTGTAGTTGCCATAGAGATGCTCTGGGCCCATGATTGGAAGGACCACGACACCATTTCTGAATGACGGTGGGTTAAACGGTTCCGGTAGCAACCGAGGCAACATGGCAATTCAGTGTAAAATAACAAGTTTTTGAAGCCAAGAGGTTGGAGAGGGGAGGATGCCCCGTGCCCTCATCCTGCCTCTCCAGTTACTGGAGCTCTTCGCTCTCTGCATGCCAAATAAGGAGCCAGTGTGTGGCGAGGCCTGACTGGCGCCCCCTTTTGCATCTGAAGCAGCTCTGTGCATGGACTTAGCCCAGCAATGGACAACCTCGACTGATGAGCGGGCCACAGGAGGGGCCCTCCTTCATCTCAGTAGGCTTCAAGATTGCCCTAACCCGGACGCTCTCCTGGGGCAGGGTGGTTTTCCTCATTGCGCTTGGGGACCTAGCATTTGCAAGGGGTGCGGATTGATCCATAGCAGGGCTTTGATGGGATGCAGAGGGAGCGCACGGCTCTCCCAGGCAAAAGTTGTGTGCTCTTAGCACACACGGGCCCTGGCTTTCCATGTGTGTCACTCTGGCATGGAAAAAAAACCCTGTGAACTTGTCCACCTGGGCAACGATGAACAAAACGTCTCGTGGGCCACCCACCCGACGGGCTGCAGGTATCCCACCCTGGTCTAGATCCAGGTCTAAATCAATGTATACTAGCCAGGAAATGGATGTGACAGAACAGCTGTGTGTTCCCCCAATGGGCAGCAGGTTCAAAACAAATAAAAGGAAGTTCTTCTTCAGACAGCGCACAGTCAACCTGTGGAACTCCTTGCCTGAGGAGGTTGTGAAGGCCAGGACTAGAACAGGATTTAAAAGAGAACTAGATAAATTCACGGAGGTTAAGTCCATTAATGGCTATTAGCCAGGATGGGTAAGGAATGGTGTCCCCCGCCTCTGTTTGTCAGAGGGCGGAGATGGATGGAAGGAGAGAAATGGCTTGATCATTACTTGTTCAGTTCACTCCTTCTGGGGCATCTGGCATTGGCCACTGTCAGCAGACAGGACACTGGGCTGGATGGCCCTTTGGTCTGACCTAGCCTGACCGTTCTTATTTTCTTACGTTCTTATGAAGTAAAGAAAACAAACCTGGCAACTTACACACTGCTAGCACACAGTCGGCCATTGCTGAACAGCGATTGTCAAGGATTTAAACGGTTTCCTGTGCTGTGCTACAGCCAACGGGGAGCACTGGGTACCCTTTGGATCTCCCCTGTGCCAGCAGCTCTGGACGAGACGAGGTATTTGCTAAGCAACCACCAGCCAGAACATACCGTTCTCTGCTTCCTCATTCACTCCCGGCTTGCACAGTAACGAGCGGACAGCAGAAATCGTGGGTTTTTCTGCCGGGCCTTTCCTCCCGAAGGATCTCAAAGCACCTTACAAGCGGTGGGTGGATGGCTCCCACACAGGCAGCTTGTCAACACCTTGTGCCTTCCGCAGGAGTTTTAGGGGTGCTGAACTCCCGGCTGTGCGAGGGAGCGTGTACGTGTCACCAGCGATCGGGGGATGAAGCCCATCAGCTAGCTCCTACGACGACTGTGCCATCCGAGAGAGCGTGACGGAATCCGCCTCCACAAAGGAAACGAGGCAAACGGTATAGGCCAGATACATCAGTGGCAGGTTACAGCTCTTCTTTGAAAGCAGTGCAGAGTATATCTAGCAGGCGTCTTTCCGCGGGTCGTCCTGGGACAAGTGTGCTGTTGAGGGATTTGAGTAGCTGGGGAGGGGAGAATGCGAAGAGGGAAGGTGTTCCAAGGAATGCATGGAAGACTTGAATGGGAGAAGGCTCCAGGAGGGGCATTCTAGGATCCGTCTGGGGAGGCCAGTCAGAGCCCTGCCTAATCTTTAGGGTAAGTTTGATGGGGAGGACAGGAAGGGAGAGAGATTTATCAGCTGCGTTGTGTGGAGACCACACGGGAGGAGGGCGAAGTGGTCGAGTCCAGAGTTAGTCAAGGCAATAGGTCGGGTTTCGCGGTGGAAACAGAGGAGTGATGGTGGATTGCAGTGGAAAAAGTGACCGTGCTTGGCAGTGGCCTGAAAGTGGACGTAAAGGAGCAGGGATACTTGAATCTGGAGCCTGTGGGAAGGGAGGAAACAGCTCGGAGTTTTTTTTGCCATGTTAAATTTGAGATGAGGACATTCTGGGAGGGAATGGCGGAGTCTGGATGGGGGGGGAGGGGAAGCTAGATAACACATTGACGGGCATTAGATTTGAGGGCATCGGCGGAAAAAGAAGAGCCACAGCCGCAGGAGTCGGAGGCTGATCCAAAAGAGACTATAAAGGGAAGAGAACGGAGCCCTGAGGGATCTAGATGGACCCTTGGAGGTAGGAGCCCAAGGACACGCTGAGGCAGCAGTGTGACAGGTACACGACTGTCCAAGCCGAGGCAGGAGAGCAATCCGAACTGGAGGCAGCCACAGGTGCGTTCCAGCACCGTCCCGCAACACCACTGCAGGCTGCTGTAGGCCAGGGCGGGAGAATACTGCATCCCGTTGAAACTGCCAAGACGTTTTAGGTTGGGGAGACTCTAACTGAACACACTGGAATGTGTCCAAGGCACTTGGGTTAACTACCTGAGGGCTACCCAACCCTCTCTGAGCCACGACCTCCGCCCTGCGCACAGAGGGGAAGGGGGCAGCTTCTGCGTGCGGCCCTGCCGTGGATGGGGGGGCTGCTCCAGAGTACCGGTTAACCGGTACCCGGTAGGGGTGATGTTAGCTGGTTACCCATCTCCATCCCAAGTCCAGGTGACCAAAGCTCTTCCATGGGAAGTGGGAGCCAGTGGCGGGAGAAGAACCCGTGTTAGTTCTGTGCCTGTTACAAAGCCAGGCCTGCCTGACCACGGAGCATTTCAGATGGGTTGCGGGCCAGCTGGTGAATCTGGCACGATGGTTACGCTGAGTGAGTGTGTAGGCACCCAAAAAAGTGGGCGGGGAGAATAGACCTGTAAAAGGGCTATGAAGGATCTAGGTGAGTGGTTCCCAAACTTTTCAGCATCAGGCCCCCCTTTTGATTTTTGAGAAACTCTCAGGCCCCCCCCCCAAAATAGCAGCAAAACTTGGGTGAGATTGATGCGTGTGTGTGTGGCTGGGTTGCCTCGCGCCCCCCCTGGAATTTCTTCACACCCCCCAGTTTGGGAACCCATGATCTAGGTTCTTGATAAAGGGACATGGCTCAAAAGGCAAAGTCAAACCATCCCCTGACTTCAGTGGACACAGGATTTCTCTCCTCACAACTCGCCCCCCAACTTCACTCACCCTATTCCTTTGCTTTCTTTCGGTTCTCGCTGAGTCTTTCCCACCCTCCGATTCAGTCCCCCTGGAGGATTTTGGGGAGCTAGGAGCAGTGGGCTGATCGTAAATACTGAGCTGCAGAGAGATGCATCCAGTCCTGCAACTGACTGGTAACCAAGTGCTACCAGGCTAGGCCTGGTAGAGTATCCAAGGACGCATGCCTCAAGCCCCAGCCCTGTGCCTGCCAGCAATGCCAGTGAGCAAACAAGGGGGTGTGTGGGGGTGGGGAATCACATGGGACCTTTGTTCTGGGAAGTGCCCGTTCCAAGGAACTTGGAACATGGCTGAGACTGCTGCTGCCAGCCTCTTTCTTGGCTCTCTGAATTCCATGTGAGCAAAATCTGCTTTGGAGCCACGGCCCTGGACCCTTGGCCCTGGTCGCTCCTACACGTGCAAAGACGCCTCGGGGTGGGTGTGATGCTTATGTGCTCCCTCCCCACCCTCTTCCAGGGAATCTGGCTGCAGCCACCCCGACGGCTTTCGCTTGAACGAAGAGGTATAAAATAAGGGTCGAAGGCCCCGTGCGCACTGAAAACGCAAGAGACGGGCTTCCGGGCCGTTCGAGCCGCAGTCAAAAATCGGGTCAAAAAGCAACTTCGCGCTCATGAAAACTGGCTTCTTGGGGGCTTTGCTCCACCTTGGTTGCATATTTATAACAGCTCCCTTGTGTCTTTCTGAGTGGAAGTGTGGGCTAGTGGTTAAAGGAGGAAATAAGGATTCAGGACTCTTGGGGTCTCTTCCTCAGTCACCGATTTGCTGTCTCTCCTGGGGCAATACTCTTAACCTCTCCGTGCCTTAGTTTATTCATGTGCAACATGGGACAATCTCTCCGGGGTGTTGTGAGACCTAATTAATTAATTATAACGTGTGTCCTGTCCTCAGGCGAAATGTGCCAAATCAAGCAGAATAATTTGGCACTGGAAAAGGTTCAGAGAAGGGCAACACAAATGATGAGGGGTTTGGAACGGGTCCCATATGAGGAGAGATTCAAAAGACTGGGACTTTTCAGCTTAAAAAAGAGGAGACTAAGGGGGGATAGAGGTCTATAAAACCATGACTGGTGTGGAGAAAGTGAATAAGGAAAAGCTATTTACTTATTCCTATGACATAGGAACTAGGGGTCACCAAATGAAGCTAATAGGTAGCAGGTTTAAAACAAACAAAAGGAAGCACTTCTTACACACAGCGCACAGTTAACCTGTGGAACTCTTTGCCAGAGGATGTTGTGAATGCTAGGAATTTAACAGGGTTCAAAAAAGAGCTAGATAAATGCATGGAGGTTAGGTCCATCAATGGCTATTAGCCAGGACGGGCAGAGATGGTGTCCCGAGCCTCTGTTTGTCAGAAGCTGGGAGTGGGCAACGGGAGGGATCACTTGATGTTCCCTGTTCTGTTCACTCCCTCTGGGGCACCTGGCATTGGCCACTGTGGGCAGACAGGACCCTGGGCTGGATGGACCTTTGGTCTGACCATTCTTTTGTTCTTACCATTATTGGGGAGAGAGCAGAATGGAAACTTTTTGGCTGCTTAGGCTTGGATCACCGAATTCACCATAAGCAGTGAACATGCATTTCTCATGTGGTAGAGACTCATGCACTAAACTCCAGA